>OY744603.1:25872796-25927796 GCA_963556255.1 Allolobophora icterica | reverse complement strand
CTGTGGAATAACAGATGGTCGTTGATGCGAAGATATCTCCCATCAGTGCATCCTTGAATCAGTCTACTTCCTCATCAGGATCTTCATCCTACTCTCCCAAGTGCCTCTCTCCGTCTGTCTTAGACGTAAGTAGGCCTCGGCCAGCGCTAAATTCAACCTATTGTACCTTAAGTTCAGTCATCCGTGACAAACTATGTGATTCAACTATATTGAATAAGAAGTTACGTTGCACCTGCGTCATGTTAAGCTGCTTAAATTGTAAATTAATTTTTTATTGTTCAAACTTCCGGCATATAACCAGGTCTTTGGGTAAATTGATTATCATTCATTCATTTATTCATATCGGACATTAATATTACGCCTCTTCAAGGAGAACAACTCAGAGACGCAAGTAGACGCTCTTTATAACCCATTCTTTTCATCATCAGAAATCCTGACGATATTATTGAATCATCAATTAATTTTTCAACATAAATTAAAAGACACGGTCGTCCTATATCAGTAGCGCGCTTGTCCTGTTCTTTAACGATCGTGGGTTAGAACTTGCTATGCGAGCTTCTTGTAGACAAGTAGTTCGCAAAGAGTCGCCTATGTAAATAAGCAGCAGAATTTTTTACTGGCGTTAGCAGGGGCATAAACGGAAAATCCTGCGTTGTACAACCGGTGTGGAGGACTTGTGATTTGTCCTCCGCGGACTGAAGGGCCTCTGATCGGGAATGAGCACCTACTCTGCGCTCCACTGTGGAACATTTGAAATGTACTCATAGTCTGTACTTTTCTGACTCGCAAGAAAATTCGTTGAATAACGGCAGGTGTTTGTCACGTGACAGAGGCAATAACGCAACCCACTTCACATAACACGGCATACGTCATAAACTGACACGTCTAGTAAAGCGTGACGTTTGAATGCGAAATGCGCCGTCGCCGACTGTAGGGACGGATGGAGAGCATACCGGTCGGTCGAGATATATATAGCCTCGTTTGTCTACTTGTTGATGATTTTAGCATCCGATGACTTCGCCGATGACTTATAACTCAGCTCAACATTTCGGCCTTCCACCGGTAAGCAGTAAGCCGAAGTCAATAAAGCGACTCTTCAGTAACAATGCTTTTCAGTAGACATAAAAGATCGACAGATGCTTTCCCACGAATTCAAACAGGCCTCTCCACACACCAATCATAAAAACCTCTATGTAACATATCTATGTATTTATATATATATATATATATATATATATATATATATATATATATATATATATATATATATAATATATATATGTGTGTGTGTGTGTATACGAAAACTTTCACTTGAATAACAAAGAATAAATTATATAAATATATATAGTCCAACATATCATCACTTGATATCCTCATGAATATTCATTCAGAAATTTTTATGGAGCTCGTCTAATGTATTACAGCGATACTGTTAGGCTATATTATGTATAGATGACGCAGCATAAAAATCAAACCAAGTAGGCCAAGTCACGCCTATTCTTATGTCTATTGGGTTCGAAATCCGGAACTTCATGTGAAATTTAAAGTTTCATATAGGCCTAATTAACTATCTATAAAAGAAAGCTACTGAATAGTTATCTGGAAAGGCGCTATGTAAATGATATGAATGAATGAATGAATGTAGCATATAGAAAATTTTTCCACTCTATACTATCTTCATTGTATCGTTGTTATCAGAACCTATGCAGCTCCAATCTTTCCACTTCAATCCTGATCCTTGTCATTGTGTATCTAATAATAGGCCCTATACTGCTAATTCCAAATATTAGCAGAGGCATTCAAATTTAACTAATCCGAAAATATGTAACTTCAAAAGTATGCATATAGGTATATGTAATCACTTAAATCAGTAAATATTATTTTAGTTAAAAAGAGCCGCGTCATTACACTATCGTCATCGTGAACGTTAACTCCAAATACCTAAAGCACGATTCTAAAGTTAAGCCCAGGGCACCAGCGTATTCACGAGCAGAGAGGTTGTCCAGCACTGGCGTAAACTTGTCCAAAATATTGAGGGGACATGGGGTCTGGACCAGAGGTGCAAAAAACAGTTTTTTAAGATGAAAAGTGGATTTTTTTTGTTTTTGTGGTTTTTGTTGTTTTGGTTATTTGTTTTTAAGATCATCGGATTTCTGATTTAAAAAATCATGAAAAACGGCACGAGCAAGAGCTCCAACTCAGTTTAATTCAGTTGCGATTTCCGAAAATTAATAATTATTAAATCAATGTTATTAAAATAACTTCTACAAGAATAAAAAATTTATTTAAAAAAAAACCAAAATTTTGTGGTTTTCTATTTCTTGGGTTTTTAAAATCAAAAATCGAAAAAAAAACTTTTTTCACCTCTGGTCTGGACAATCAGCGAGCCTCAGAGGCCTGTGTTACGTAATGCGTATGAAATGGGTGCGTTTTGTTCACGTGTAAATTTGTTTCATATCGAAGATATTGAAGATAAAAATAAATTTGTTTTCATTATGAACTTCTGATAGTATTTCAGTTCTGTTTCTCTGTTAATCTGTTTTTGAAAAAAGTGTGTACATTGAAAGATAATATTCTAATATTTGAAGAAATTCTCCTCTCGATTTTGGGGGGCGCACCTCTCTTCCCCCAGAGTCTACGTCTATGTTGTCCAGAGATGTAAAATGAAGATCCGATTCCGATCATAGAGAGGAGGCGCCTGGGGCTTTGAAAGGCAAATGGACGCTGTGCAATGTGTGCATGAGAATAAAGCATTTGACTAAATTATACAAGGAGTTTTCATTACAAGGAAGAGGTCGACAAAGGAGGCATGTCGCCATAGATAGGCGGCACTGGGGTGAAAGTGGTTTACAATTCTACTTCCGGTACTTTAATACTGGTATTCACAAACACCAGTTACATTGCGGCACTTGTTGTATGAAACTATCACATCGCAGACCGCAATTCGCCCACGATTATACATACGACACACAGCGGGTTACTGTGTCAAATGCCTGCGTAGATCTAAGACTCCGCGTCACTAATTGCTGGTTAACGCTTTTGTGTGGCAGGATCGCTTTATTGAGCACTAATAATTGACACGAACATGAAAAATATGCACAAACTGAATGAATGAAATACGTATGACTCAGTGACTATTTACTCGCCGCAGCGCAACTGTTCAAATCAATGTTCACACAATCATGACCTAACAGATTGACATTCTTCTCCCTAGATCTACGTATCTGTATCACTGTTGGCATGTCTGGGGCTTTCGTGCTGAGCGTTTTATGGTGAACGCTAATCTATTGATGCGTTTTATTCCGCTAAACGTTGAGAAACGTTATGCATTGTAGACGATCAGTTGTTCGTCCCCGTCAATGCTCCCATCGAACGGGGTCTTTCAGATAAATCCCGTTGACAAAAACCTGACACAGTGCATCACGCCATCAGCCAGTCTGCTCCAGATAATGCCAGATGTCAAGCAGGTGCGTGCTACGCTTTGGTTCCTTTGCGTGCGTCTCTTGTTTGCCGCTTTGAGATTACTCTACAGGATGTTTCCCCCATTTAAAACAGCATTGCTGAGTGGTTTAAACGTTTCATTTTTATGAACCCATCTGCCAAGACTATAAAACTTAAGCTTGTTTCAATTGTAAACTAAACGTCACGCATCATTGAACACGGCTCAAAGTTGCCATAGACTTGCTGACATAAATTATGTATATTCATTATTCACTGAGAACTTTATCCTTCGAAGTTGATGTCTAATTGAGAATTAAGTGCAATTACAGTAAAGAAACTGCCGACTGCAACATCCTTTACTATGCTTACCTAATTTTGAATATCCACACGGCGGTCTAATCGGATAGCGCGCTTTGTCCGTGATCGACAGGTTCTGGGTTCGAGTCTTGTGAGCAGATTCCGTGTAATTGGATACTTTATTTGAATGAACCGATCTCTGACATTTCTTTACTTGAATGCATTGACCTATGATACCGTCGTAAACGTAATTGTCAGCTTAAAATCTTAACGCAACGCAACAGCAGAACTCACGAGCGCATGGTTAGAAGTAGGCCTACAGAGCTAAATGGCACCGGTCCCAAGTTCAGGACTATGAAAGCTCAAAGGCTATTCAAGTCAATTAACGGCTCAAGGGCCGAAAAGCAGGAAATGTGCGACATTATTACGTTTCACATGCGACATAGGAGTGTTATTTTCTACTTGCAAGGAATTAGCGTAAGTAAGCAACCTTTTAATAGTGCAAGTCAAACGCTCACATTTTACAAAATGTACAGTTGATGTAAAATGCTACTGTCGTTGGATCAGGAAAAGCCCAAAAATGGCCCGTCAGCTATTAGCAGCCATTATATGAGCGCTTCTGACGCTCGCTTCATGATGGTAAGCTGTTCGAAGAATGACGAGTTCATTAGTAACAAGTGATGCAAAGTCTACATATTCGAAGTATGGTGCCCGATAAGACTGTATTCACGACATTCTTGGCTGCTCGTTTTTAGTTGTTACCAACAACGAGGCGGCTGCGATGCGGTGATGATTGTAGGGTTATTAAACTCAGACTAAATAAGAAAATTCCACGCGGTTGACTTGACAAGCATCACCGAAGCGGTCTCAGTTAAGACGCAATATACCCACGAATAGACGAGACATATGCAAGAAAACGGCTTACAATCCAATAAAGTACACATTCTTACTGCAACGAAATTTGGCGGCGACCGGATGTTCCGCCAGGGAGCTTCCGTTGCAAAATGTAATTGTGAATAACTTCACATTATTATTACCTGTTGATGTTATTACCTGGGGGTTCCTCTTAAGCGGGACAACAGTCCCTTCTGGAACTCCCAATTGTATCCCACCTCTAGCTGAAAAAAAATTCAGTCAGCATTTGCTTTTTGTGTGTTCATTTGCTATTCTCTGTTTCGTTCGGCTCGTGATGAGACATGTTATGTTATGTAACATAACATAACATAAAGAATTATGTTATGTTATTTTACATTCAGTTACGTTGTAACGGCTGAACATATCCTTTGCGCGCTTCTGTGGAGTTCTTCTGAAGTGGCGTTATATTAATTAGCAATTGCGATTAGGGCCTATGATTGCAAATACGATCCCGAAAGTGACCTTATCATGACATAGGGCCTACCGCTCTCTAGCTCTGCTGTTTTTCAAATGGTACAAATGATTTGCCTAAGATCAAGACTAGTTTAGCAAGGCGCTGCTATTCGATGTTAAAACGAAAATCAACCACAGCCTCCTTGGGTGTAGAAAAGGCGATATATAAATGATCAAATTGTAATTGCAACTAGAAATTTGTACAGCATCGCACCTGTACAGGTAGACTGTCGTAATTATATTGGTAGCCATAAACGACTAAGATCATAATCGTGGTTTAAAATATGCGAGAAGTGCAATTCGTACACATTAGGTCATTGAGTAAATTATACATAGCTCCTCAAAAAGCATCTACAAAGTTCTCCCAGCAATTGCCCTCACACAGAGACCCGACAGTACTGTTCACCTTACGGGTTTCTTTTACCTTCACCGTTTTAATTGTGCTTGTCTGTCGCCAGGTGGAGCCATACGCTGATCAACTACTTCCGGATTCGACGGCAGATTTCGTTGTCCGGTGGCTCATCTCGCAGCGATTCTCCAACTTCGTCAAAATCTTCCAGAACTTTTCCGGTGAGATCACAAGAGGCTTTGTTCAGCCTTTTCTAGTTCAGACTTTGTATTAGTTTAGCCATTATTCGAGTTTCGCCTTTTCTAATTTAGCCTTTAATTATTGTTTAACTTTAGCCTTTTCTTCTTCCATTTATCCTAGTTTAGCCTTTTATTTTAGTCTGGCATTTTGTTCTGGTATTGCAGCTAATCTTGATGCGCGATCATTTCTAACCTATTGCAAGATCATTATTGTGGTAGATGAGTTTCGTGATTATTCAAATGATCACCAAGTTTCATCGAAGCAAGGTTCATGTCTTGTTCCTAACGTTATATGGTTAAAATGGTATTCCTGCTAATTCAAGTGTGAAAGCATGACACCCTCCTATGTCTTGTAACTCTTATTTTACTCATATAGAAACTGTTATTGAATTTCCAGCAGCTCGGTCCCATTATACATTAAATGCACAGTTTAAAATAGCGCAGATGAACTTATATATGCGATAAGTATTTAATTAAGTGAGACACGGAAGCCGATTCGTTAGAACACTCGTCTTGAAACGCGGAGAGTACGGGTTCTAGCCTCCCCTAGACCGTCACTGTGTAGGGATCTTGAGCAAGTCACTCACTCACAGTTACTCAGCTCCATCGCTTCGTCAGTAAATAATGGTTCTTGATAAATGTGCAATGGCCCACACACCATCCATGCCATTAAGGCCAATATAACGGTGCAGAGCATAATTTATGCGTAAGCCGATAATAGTGATGATGATGATGATGATGATGATGATGATGATGATGATGATGATGATGATGATGATGATGATGATGATGATGTTTATGATTATGACGACGATGATGATGATGCTGATGACGACGACGATGATGATGATGATGATGATGATGATCGTGATAATAATAATAATAATAATAATAATAATAATAATAATAATAATAATAATAATAATAATAATAATAATAATAATAATAATAATAATAATAATAATAATAATTTCAATACACAATTTGTAATGTTTCAACGCTATAGATTAAGCTTATTGGCAAGCATACACGCGTTCAACTGAAATAACGGTTGAGATGAAGAACGGGACAAGTTAAGAGTTGGGTTGATTTTGACCAAAGAAGAGGGGCAGAGGCAGCAAATATTAGGCTAGGGTGGAGCGCGTCCGTGAGGACGTGTTTGTTTTCGGATAAGTAGGCCTACAGAACATTTGGGAAAGGACAGGACAGTGATTTGAAGTAGACTAGCCAAGGTCGTCGTACACGGGGGATGTAGTGATATATCTCACTAAATCTTAGTGGGATTCGTGACTAAAATATGCCTACAGAGCTGAGTGTAGTTCCAACCGGTGTCACGACAAATGGTTAACGAACAAATGGTTCACAGACAAATGGCTCACGACAAATGGTTCACGATCTTTCAGCTTCTAGTTTGAGCTATATTTTTATCAGGAATCCAGGTTCTAGTTTCAGCTATAGGCCTATTTTCATCATCGCTCATCCAGTTTCTAGTTTGAGCTATATTTTCATGACTCATCCAGCTTCTAGTTTGAAGAAAATAGAGCTAAACATGCTTTTTCGTAGTCCAATGTAAAAAACACAAACTAGAAACTGGATGAGCGATGAAAATATAGCTCAAACTAGAAACTGGATGAGCGATGATGATAATATAGGTCAAACTAAAAGCTGGAAGATCGTGAACCATTTGTCTGTGAACCATTTGTCGTGGAACAGTTTCAACCATCCATCAAGAAATAACTACTGAAACTTATAGAACAAAATTGTGTATTATCGTGATGTCTTTTTTATCATGTCAGTTTTCTAGCAGTAGGGCCTACGTTTCCAACTTATGTCGGAGTTTTCTTTCTTACAAAAATTAGAAAATTGACATGAAGGAAAAGTAAATCGCGATAAAACACATTAATCGAGCTTATCTCAAGACAGTTGTTCTGTCTAGATACGTTCAAGAAGTGTTCGGTAGCAAATGCGTCACGAGTGCTTCACGCCAGATATAATTTGCGTAGCTTTTTAAAGAAAGTCAAAACAGTGGGATGCTTGTAATTACTGCATTATAAAGTGAAACGCTGTTCGGGTTTTAATTCGTTTAGACTCTTGTCGGACAACATATCTCCAGGTATCGCATACAGTAAATCGATTCACCACCCGCAAGCACTGACAAGATACTTCACCCTCATGCTTTACGTCGTAACACGGGGAGGACTCAACAATAGCCTCGCGCACCTGCCGTTGCTAAAAATAGCCGGACAAGTATCTAACTCATTTCGCGCATGATCGGCGCACGCGCCAGGAGAATGTACAACGCGCTATGAATATCAACTGAGCCAGTGTATAAAAACGGACGCGTGCAGATGGTCCTTGAGCGTTGCAGGCGTTCACCCTTTGTCATTTAATGCCGCTCCTTAACACTCACGCGCCCGGGACAAGTGCCACCTGCAGCTGACGAATATTTTATTGGCCCTGGGCTCCAGACGACGTGTAAATATGCACGTCGCACCGCGTTAACACATTTTAACACATTTTCACAGAGTAATATGTTAAATAGCACTGTATGCAGTACGGAGCTGTTCAACAATTTAAATTCTAACTGAGGGTTAGAATGTGTGAATTATCCACCAGAATCGTATTTCTGCCCCTGGATAGATGGTGTGACGCTGCAGTGAAAGGGGATTTACAGTATCACTTCCGGTAGTTTATCCTCTGTGTATTCACTAAAAGAACAACACTTCTTCATTATATCCACATAAATTTATAACGGTTGCTTTCAACAGAGCAGATCGAAAATCACACAAATGCCCATTTTTGCACGTGCAACACCTAACAGATTTTGTACAACTTTGTCAAGTGGGATAGGTGAGGTTTAGTATCATGAAGTCCTCTGTAAACCAGAATCATAACTAACAGAACCTTAATTCTTACTATACCGAGTGCGATATTCCATCTATTTTCTCAATTGAAATCCCTGGGCTTTAATTCATAGCCGCGCTAGGCGTCATTGCGTCTTGCGCTCTAGCTATCCAGGACCGTATTCTTGCGGGGCAACGATGTCGTGATATCTGTTTCCGTTTAATCTGAAGCCATTAAGAGGCCAGAACAATGCACAGGGTTGTTGTCCTGTTAAATGCAAGAAATGATGCCATTACATCCACGAGTGAAGACACAAAAGAAAAGCATGCAGAGTCGATGTTATGGCGTTCAGGATAGGCCCTAAAAGATCATTGAATGCGGCATCGTGGATCTGTCTCTTCTTCGTTTTCATTGTCATCTTCATAGTATTCCATCTTTCTCATCATCGTCATAATCAACATCATCACTATCGCTACCACCATCATCACCATCACTGCAACCACACCGCCACCGCCATCATCGTGACCATAATCATAATCAACTTCATTATCATTGATTATATGATCATCATTATCATCATCACGATTCATCATCATAGGTTTATGATGCCAGCTATTTGACTGCGATGGGTACGAATCAATTATCTCAATTTATTTAATCCATGTGACTGTTGTTGATCTCACATATGGGTCCTTGTGGGTCTCTTAGAGACTGTCTGTCCAACGCAGTTTTTATCTTCATTGGTTTATCATTCTTTAGAATCTCGTGATTCACCTTTGTTAGACCAATTTTAATACGCATCGTCATTTCCCTTTACCTTACTACAATTATTTGGTGTGATCTTACCTTACTTTACCCTATCTTATCTGACCTTAACGTGCCTTTACCCTACTTTACCCTATCTTATCTCACCTTAACGTGCCTTGTTTCGTCTCGTCCCGTCTAACATCGTCTGCATGGGATTTCCTAGTCTTGCGTGGCCTGTTCTGATCCTACTTTGCTTTCCATTATCTTACGTTACTTTAACTTATCTTCCCTTACCTTAACTGACCTGACCTAATCTAAATTGGCTTTAACTTAGCTTGCCTGGCGCCTACCTCAACTTGCATGCCTTGCCTGGACATGCATTGCCTGGCCTTGCTTTACCATGCCTCAATGTTCCGTTACGAAGGTTTGTCACGCCATCTCGTGTCTATTCGAAATTATTTTCTCTATGCACGTTTCCATTTATACGATGAGCTGCGGTTAAAGAATTGTTTTCAATTCATCTGAGGTGAGGTCTAATCCATGCCATAAAGTTACAGTTATGCTGGATGGGGTATTTCTTAAACTGTTTGCGTGAATAAAGCGCTGAACTGTATCGAACTAAAGAATGGCCCCCTCTTCTCATACAGAACATCAATGGCCAGGTGAGCCTTGCAATGAACCGCAAACGACTTGACAGAAATTATCTTTACGGTTCGACACACCGTTTTCTTTACGAGCGTCCGGGAGCCCGATTGTAAGTGTGTGAAATTTCTGTTTTCTGTGTCTTCAGGAGCTGATTTATTGAGATTGTCACGCGAGGATCTAATCGAGATCTGCGGCCTTGCTGACGGCATCCGGCTCAACAATGCTCTCAGGGCCAAGTATGTTTACTCCAGAGTTATACAATAAATAAAGAGAACGCATAAGGATGTGCTTGTGTATAAAGCAGTCATTTGGCAACGGTTTGCGACCTTTTCGCCCCCTCTCCAATTTGACCGCGGAAAATCGCTCCCCACATTTCGTCCCTCGGAAATTTCGTCCCCACTTATATCACTGAAAGAAAAGAGACGAGAGAAATGGAGTACAGAACTATATATATATATATATATATATATATATATATATATATATATATATATATATATATATATATATATATATATATATATATCAGCGATATCATACTTCAAGCTCAGTGCTGAGTTAGTTTTGCATAGGCCTAATATGGATCAGCGGTGAATGTAATTTCCTAAATTCTCAGCTTTCACAGAAGCTGCGTGAGGCAGAGCAGTTTAATCACTCACCGGCGCTGTAACAAATCTAGTCCGTAACAATCAGATTAAACGAAAGAGTGGGTGTTTTGCGTTAGTTGGGTGTCTTGATGCATCAATCCCTGGTGATATTTCGTGTCTTAGTTCTGGAAGAGTTGTAAGGGTGCGAAGAAAGAGCGACAAACAAAGTTGGAGGGGAATGCTAGAATGCTGGGGAAGAGATATTTCGGGGGGAAAGTCGCATTCCGAATTCAGGATCAGAGGAGGAAAGAGAACCAGATGTTCACTTGACTTTCTGTTTTCCTGTTTCTCAGTCAAACTCAGATTTAATCGAATGTGGCTAATAAAGATATTATTAATAGTGACTGAGTTTAGGAAACGGCTGGTGCCTTCTGCAAATCGAGCAACTAGTTTGTTGCCCAAAAGAGAATGGCTTGATGATGTCAGAGATTGGTGCGGACTGGGTGTGCATTGTGCAAGGACTGAATCTGGTGTACAGGATGGAAACGAATGGAGAAAGATAGTGAGACATGCTATCGACACCAACAGGTTATGAGCCCATGGACAGAAACCAGAAGATTTCGCTGCCTACGAGTCAAGACTTCTTTACGTCTGATTAAGAGCAGGTGTTTGTACAATCAACCGTGACCATAAAGCTGCAAAACCGTGCAGTCTATATCCCAGTAACCAAATACAGCTGATATGGCGTATACAGCTAGAAGCTTTTGTTTGGCTACAATGATAAACCTTACTCACTGTCTGTCTGGAGAAAAGATTTCGTAGACAGTTAATTAAATATTTATTTTGTTATTTACTTTATACACGCGCAACTTCAGTCAAATCAATTCTGATGCTCGAAACAAGTCTGCGTTAGGAACTTTCACAGGTTTGTTGAACAAAGTCTGCTCAGCAGATTCGAACCCGATGTTGTTGGTTTTCAGACCCTGCGCAGATTCAATAGACCATTGTGTCGTAATGCATGTGAGCGTTATTCCACAGTTATGTCTGTTGTTACTATGCATTACGTCTGAATAGTGACAGATGCTAACCATTATGGGCCACTGTGGATTCACAGCGGGAAAGGCGGGAGAACGAAGAAAGGTATAGTGTGCGTCGACAAGCAATATGCCCATTGTACACATGTGAGCGTTTCCATACCTGTATAGATATCCATTGTAGGCTACACCTGTTTAATATCTTTTGGTCGTGTGACCTGACAGGCAGAAAGATTTATGACGAGGCTGCGATTTGACTCTGAAAATGATTTACCCGAGAGGCGGTAAATGCCTGGACCTTTAAGAATATGGAAAATAAATGAATGTCTATCGCACTGAAGGAAACAGACATTAATGGGCGAGGAAAGAATGAAAATGTCCACACGACAATGGCTTTCTGAATAACGAGCAGCTATGTTTGGCTCTTATGAACTCGGTTCAAACGGATTTACCATCTGTCGCCTATATTTGATTGGCATTCTGTCTAGGGTTACAAGCAGACCAAAGACCTTTTACTAGCGGCACGCGTACAACGACGACCACCTGTTGCTACTGCAAAGGAAATTTCAGTAGCACCCTTTAACATAATTTTCTGCATAGCGTAATGGTTAATTGTGGTTAAAGAAAGATACCTATGCGATAAATGAGAGAAAATGCTACATCTCAGATTAACTGAGTCAATTCTAGTGACTTCCGTAGCGCCGGGATATTAATGCACATGGCTTCAATCAATGTTTACTACAAGTGAAACCGTAGAGTAAAATTGTAATCTGTTGGAGAAACCGCTATAAATACGATTGCATAATGCAAGTAATATATTTCCGAAGCAGGCTAACTAATGACCAGTGCCGTCTGAAGGCATGGGCACGCTGGGCCGTCGCCAGGGCCCCACGATTCTAGGGGCTCCGAACTTAAAAAACTAAAAAATCTAATGTGTGCGCGACATCCATGCGCGGCAGAAGTGAAACTCCTTAGTTATGAGTGCAAGGCTTATGTGATATTTGTCAACAATTTGTGTTTATTAATCTTGGCTTCTCAGTATGTGTTTGTGTGCGTTTAAACATTCATTTTGTTATAAAGTGAATGTTGAAAGTGTTCATAAATCTATAGGTTTAAATTTTATTGACCTTTTAAATTTTTTACCCCCGTGGGTGGGCAGTGGCCCCAGTGCATTGCTTTGCCCAGGGCCTACAATGCTGTTAGGACGGTACTGCTAATGACCAGCATATATACGTAGCCTACATATGTAATTATGTATGGTCCGCAACATGTGGTCTAATGCAATAAAATCCTATATTTGTCTCTGCTAAAACATCAACCGCAGAAGCAAGTCACTGAAGGACGAAATCCTTGGCCAAACAGTTTCAACTTCATACATGGGGATTAGAATTTGAACCCTATAGCGTCGAGGGTCAGTTAGCTAACACTCTGAAACAGTCTGTAATGCACTTTCGACGTGAGCTGCAGGGAGTTCTTTCTGTGCTTCTATTTCTCAGCAGTGATTGAAGACCGTTCCAGTTGATAGTGGCCTCGCGTTGTCAGGTCTGGATTACCTCCGAAGAGCTCTTCACAAGGCGCTATATAAATGTTTATTTATAACTACTATTGCAATTACGATATATAGGCTACAGCTACAAACGTGTTCCTTTTGAGACATATATGCACGGAAGGCTAGCCTATAGTCTGTCCAGGTCATATATGAAGAAAATAATCCAGTTATAGATGTCGCAGGAAGCTATAAGAACTTAGACGAGAACTTAATGAATAATTACGAAGAATTTAATGAATGTATTAAATCAATAAGAAATTCGCTTAAACGGCTCAGTGTTTCTATTCTTTTCAGAATAATTCGTCCGCGCCTTTTAATATACGTCTTCCAAGAAAGAAACATTCCATGCGGTATGTGGAATAAAATGTTACTTTCCAACGTTTCTCACTGAGGCAGGCTTCTGTATTATACTTTATGGGGCCACTGATAAAGACTGCCAGTGCTCACGATATAGCGTTACTATAGTCTATAGGCCCTAGTCTATAGGCCCTAAGGTATTCCCGACTTAAAAGCATATGAGGGTGAATACACCGCTTTTGTTATTGCTGATGTCAGCGTAGATAAAAGTCAATGCACCTGTCGATGTAATTTCCGATATCAATGAAAAAAGGAAATACACCTGCCTATGCATCCTATCTGTAAAAACGACTCAGTGGCCTTACGTTTTGGGGTTTGGAGGACCTTTTGAAGAGTCACTTAAATCAAGTACGCCTAATTCGAGAACAGCACACCGTTTTACTGCTATCGTTGTATATCATTAGTGTCTGGATCTCAAGGTTTAGATACATGCGGACTATCTGGGGAAATACCGCGTACAGGAGGTTAATGTGGTCGTAAGATTGAACCACGTCGAACTCATCGATGCTATTATGGAAAGACTAATTAATAGACAGCAGACAATTAAAAGGCAGCAATACATGGGCAATGACGAACTTGAGTTTAAGGTCCTTTTGCTGATGCGAAACCGCGTGACCGGTTATGGTCCATCCAGACTGAGGGAATTATATATTTAAGCTGCATCCGTACTTGCGTATAGCAAATTTATTAGCTCCGCAGCGCAAGGAGATCTGGTTGTTATCCCTTTCCATACTACCCCATAGCACCACGATAGCTTCGCAGTAATTGGCCATTATTCTTGAACAGGCTGTCATACAACCTGAGACATGAGTTTCTTATCACTTCTTTGCTTCTAATTAACCTGCAATTAAACACCATTCAGTTCAAACGTGGTCTTGTGTTATCAAATGAAGAGCACCTCTGAGGAGCTTTCTTGAAGTTGCGCCATGTAATTGTGCATTTACTTTTGTTATTACGATCTCAGTGGACGTCTTTGCGTTTTCTTTCTACATAGACATGACGCGAGGATGCGGTCCAAATCGATCGTCACCCCGTCTCATTGCTTCAACCCTCAACCGCGCAGGAGGTTTTCCCACTCAGCCACCGCCACTGCCTTCCACCCCACACTGTCCCTCTCCGACCTGCACCAGCTCCCCATCGTCAACACAGTCCTGCATCGACTCCACTTCGTCGGCACTGTCTCCCCATCCGTCAATCAACGCATCGCCTGACGCAGTCCGCAGGCCCAGGTCGCGCCCACAGCAACTACTACTCCCTTCTAAGATCAAGCGATCGGCTGATTACGACTACGATTATGAATACAACGACGCTGAGAACGATAACAATAACTGCTGCAGCGAATCGTCGAATTCGAACGCGAAAAAGATCAGTCGAAAGTCGCGAGAACTCTGCCACAGCGAAGGTAACGACATCACCATCATCATCATAAACAACAAAATCAGCAACAACAACATCATCATCATCAACAACAGCATTATCATTATAGTCATCATCAGAGCCGTAGCATTATGTGATGTATCAGAACAGTATCATAATGACTTCACGCCGTTCACGGTTATTTTTTGCCACTTTTAGCCCCCCCTTCCTTGCGGAGGGAGGTCGCTACGCCTCAGCTGGTCATCATTGCTTAGGGGGTTAAATTTCTCCGTGGATTCTTGGAGACCAATAATGCTCTATTTACTTGATTAAGCTTTTTAGTGTACTCTCAGAAGCACTGAAACAATTATTCTCTCATTTGGGGTATACCTTAGCAACTGGCTAGAGAATTCGGCTAATACGGGTTTGATCCTTCCCGAGAGGGTTAGGCCTACTGTGTAGGGACCCTGCAGAGCATGTCCTTAGCGAACAGCTGCTCAGCACCATCGATACTCTGTCGTATATTGTTGTGTGCACTTCTGAACTTGGAAAAGAGGTCACTACAAAATACAATCGCTTTTCTATTTACTGACAGATTCGTAATTCGAAGACAGTGTAGTTTCTTTGCGCCGTCTTAGTAGGGAACGTTCTTCCATTTCCATTGCGTTCTGAGTTCGAATCCGGAGGACTTTGTAGGGCAACACGAAACTGGAGAATAGCTGCATCAAGAATCTGTCTTGCACTATATTTAGGCTGGAATATTTGAAGCAGTCAAATCCTAATTAATGAGGCGGTCGCTTAATTAATAGTCTAGGAGTAGGGACTCAGTAGGCTATCGTTTTGAGGTTAAACATTGTAGTCGACTGATTCAGTGTTTGCTGAGGTGATGGCCAACTATGGATCTTCACTAACAATTAGCGCCATCGACTGATAGGTCGTCATTAAACAACAGTGCTATATAATTGCCAAAATAGTAATGTGAACCATAGATACAGATATATATATATATATATATATATATATATATATATATATATATATATATATATATATATATATATATGACGCTTTGTAATGTGTATGTCGTTTGAAAACGGGCGTTGATTGGCTGGTTGGTTGCAGGTGGCTTCTTCGCTATGTACCTGGAATTCCTGACGGCTGCTCACCTGCAGGACAAGTTGGCCGCCCTCTACCGAATCGAAACGAACCAAATCTACGACATCTTCTACGAAGGACCAACCGGAGTGAGGGTACTCGTCACTGACTCAGTAAGTCACCGTTGACCGTTAGAGGGCAGTAGTATGGTAGTGGCTGAGTATGGTAGTACAGAGTAGGATAAGGTAAGAGCTAGTGTATTGTAGGGTAGGGTAGGGAATAACGGGGCAAGGGAGGGAACGATAGGTGAAGGCATGCAGGGATGTAACGTAGGTGTTGTAAGGTGGGAGAAGGTGTAGGTATGGTACGGTAGAGAGGGTAGGATAAGGCAGAATAGGGTAGCGTAGGGAAAGTTAGGATAGGGTTGGCTAAGGCAGAATGGGACAGGACAGGGTGATTTGATATGTATGATAAGGTATAGGTAGTGTATGGTAGGTTGGGCTATGGCAGGCAATGGTAAGAGCAGAATAGGACAGGGTAGGGTAATATAGGGTGGGCTATGGTATGGTAAGTTATGGTAAGGTCGGGTATGGATAAAGTATGGTATACAAGGTATATAGTTGTGTATTGTAGGTCTGGTTTAATAGGGCGTGGTAGGGAAGCATGGGGCTAGGTTAGGGTACGTTACGGCAAGGTGTGGCATGGTAAATAGTAGTTTAGTGTACGTTAGAGTAGGTGCTGCAAGGTATCAGAGGGAGAGGGTGTAAGTTGACGTGGTATATAGGCAGATTAAGTTCTTCGCAGCTCGCTTATCTAGCAATTGTTGTCATTTTCAATAGCCGACTCAGAAAAGAATAGCGAGAATGAAACAGATACAGTGGCAGAAATAGAAAGACAAAGGCAGACCATGATCACAGGAGATAGAACAAAACACATGTCCTCAAATCGTGCTTTCTAAATTCTAACGATTTGATTGGGTTATTTGTTGGTGTAATTTCACTGCTGGGTTGCTAATGAAAATTCGTTTCTTTTCAGGTTGTTCAGAATTTTACGGATCATAGCAAATTTGGACTCGAGACTCATCAAGGTGAGATATTTGCGTCAGATTGAAGTCGTTTGGCGTTGATATGCTGATGAATACATTTTATCGCACCAATTAGGCCTATGAGTTCCACTTTATATGAGTTCCACTTTAAAACTACCGTTGACTGATATCCTTACTGCTACCTCTGATGCTAGTGGCAAAGACTCACCTAACTATCACCAAACAGCCCATCACTGATATCTTGTTGGTATCTGGGGGGGGGGGGGTTCGTAGAGTAATGGATAACACACTGGCGTGAAGAACTGAAGGTACCAAGATCGAACCCCGTAGACCCCGTAAGATTTATTCAGCCTTCCACTCGCTAGGTGGCAGCGGTGGTTAAATGAATAGTAGGCCATGGTTGGCGCCGTGTGGCTGCCGCTTAAATAGTTATATTCGACTCCTGTAAAACTGTTATCATGTGCTTCTACTATATACATGTATGTAAGGCGCCATGCGTGGCTGGCAGGCTACCGTTTCAACTACATGTATGTTTACTGTACAGCGCAGTGCGTTTGCAGGCGCTTAATTAAAGAACAAATTATTATTATTATTATTATTATTATTATTATTATTATTATTATTATTATTATTATTCTCTGTTTAGTTTTCCATCCATTGTGTTGATTACTGGTTAAACCTCTGTTCTTAACGACATTGAGCATCACAAGAGCTAACGAAGTCCCTGATTGCTTCCTCTCGAAGTGGAGCTATATGAATTTATAATTACAATTTAAAAACTGGCTGGGATCTAATTAAGTGGCTACTAACATTAACCTGAAGTACGTTCTCTTTTCAGATGAGGATCACGTTGGACTCTATCACGTTCTCTTACGACACAGTTCCAGCTGAACACCGACCGCTCTCTTACAACTCGTCGATTGACTTTAATTCTCAGGGCTGATCTCGACCGGTCAAAGCGCAGTTCAACTTTTGATTTGTAGGCTAATCAATCCATCAATCCATGGAATCTGAGGCGTCTGTCCGGTCTGGTCTTCTCACAGCTCAATTATTTTCTTTCAGATATTTTTCTAATATTTTAGAAATGTTTTCTTAGATTCGAATATTCAAAGTATTTTTAGAAGTGTGTTGTTTCAAGTTTAAGAAGGTACCGGGTAATGTTAAATGAGCGCAGCAGTTTTAAGTCCTTTCTAATTGTTTAGAAACGTTTCTTTGAATTTCACGGAGTTCATTTAAATGTGAGCGGCAGTGGGTTGGTTAGCTGTTACTGTTTAACGACACGGTGTCATAAAATACATGATTAGATAATTAGAGACGATTAAAGATGATGAGCGGCAGTTTCAAATGTTTCTAATATGTAAGAAATTCATCATTATATTTTAAGTTGTTCAGTTTTGTTATCAGTTTGCGCAATAATTTTTATGAATTTCGTTTTATATGCTTATGTCAATGGATACATTAGTTTATTAAAAGTGTTTCGAAGGAGGCAAAGGGCCATGATGTGCAATTGTTTGATTTCTGCATTAGGCATCGCCTTGAATGTGCAGATATTTGCACCAAACAGACACTTTAACTCAAGAATGCCTCTATTTTGTTCTGACATTTGTTAATAGCCTTCACCACAACACGTGGTAGTGGTACGAATTGCCTACGTCATTAATAGTGTACATTATGAATAGCTTACGTCATGACTAGCTTACGTCATGAATAGAATACACAGCTCGGGAAAGTTAGCTTAGACTCTGAGTGTATCTCTATTATTAATTAACAGTGTATTGAATTTGTAATTAATATATTTTGAAATATCATTGACATATTAATGAATTTGTAATTTTTGCGATTTGTAATTTACCGTGTCGTATGTAGTAGGATTAACCTGGGACTAACATTGCAATGTTAGTCCTAGGATTAACCAAAATGACAGTTTCAACAATCAGGTTTTGTTCTCATTATTTGCAACTATGGACATTTTACCCAGACTTCTTGGGTTTTTTCATTAGGTTTTAGCATTTAAACGTGGCAGCACTTTACAAACTGTCTGCAAAAACACATTTCTGTGCATTTTTAATCGAGAAACTTAATGACATGGATTGTTTGTGCGGCGTATTGGTTTTGAAGTTAGCTTACAGAGTTTGCTGTTAACTAGGAGCAGTAGTAACACTAGACATTGCTTGTCGGACTGTGTGTTGCGTTACGATTATTCAAATAGTGTAACAAGAAGATTTTCAGAAGTGACTGCACAATATCGCCTTTTTTCTTTCAATCTAGACTAACCTGGAAGTATATTCTCATTCCATAAACGAGTTCAGTCCATACCAGCTATCTGGCGCCTTCTCACTTGCATATTCCTAAAAACTGCACAGCAGGTAGGCCCATTACCAGAACGATAATTGTTGGGGAAGGGTTGGGGTTCAACCCCCTAGCCTTTCTTAGGACCCCAGAGTTAAGGCTGCATTGCACACCCCAGGGGGTCGTTTAAAACCCTCTGAGTTGTGCTAGTGTGATTATATTGTGCAATTCACTTTGCGGGTTACTAATAAAGTGGAGCACTGGTTTAGTGTGAGATTTGTGACCATGTGAATTGTGTACTAATAAATTTCGTGATGTCATCACTGTAAGGAGTGTAAGCTTTCTGTTGCATTTTTGAATTTTGTGAGTTTGCAAAAGACGTATAAAATATTCAACTCCATACGGATCAAACTCATCAAAGTCTAACCCCCAGTCTTTTTTCTACAGTTCTCAAACTGGTTATTACTTAAGCATAAATATTTTTTAAAAATTTTAAATTTACACTCCTTTTTTCAATTAGGCCTATTATTGTCTTCTTATTACTTCTATGTTTTATATTTTTTCTATAGGCCTACTTGTTCACCAATGTGCGATTCGCTTTTGGTTTTTCAATAAAGAATATTGATAATAATGATAAAACAATTCAATAACAATTTCAATTGCGCCACTTCCACCGCAGCGTCGCTTTACTGTAATAAATAGGTGTCGGCATACAATCGAAATTCACAGTGTCTGTCAATATAGAGAAAGAAGAAGGAGAAGAGGGGGGAAGGAGAAGGGTATTCCATTGAGCTAGCCTTCATTGGTATGAAGTGTTGGCGACTTCAATTTCTTAGCATCGGCTTCTGAGGGCAGGTGGCCAGTCCTCTCTCTTGTCCACAAACGGTCAGTGAGCTCATTATAGCTAATTTGTCTAGGAGGCCCAAGTAGAGTAGAAATCTCGAGACAAATTTCGGCCCTGGCGAGTATATATAGATCCACGACCTCTCGGTTAACAGTACATACGCTAACCACTGCACTATCGAGCATAATTACACATGAACTGTTTACTGTTAAGGGTGGTTTATATATTAGATATTCTGTTCATATTAATAATTGGCAGCTTCTGTAGCGCCGGTATATTTTGCACAAGATATCAAGCAATGGTGCAAATTCTTGGCTGACCGTATTTTGGTTTGAAGATCGCTGCAAAAGTAGTTTATGCCTTCATCGTTAGATCGGTTTGAAAACAAGTAACTATTAAGACGGTCTACCACTATTTGCTGTAACTTGCAACCTGTACTTAGTCTACTGTACACGTGTCGTAATCGTAAACTCGAGATTTCTACAGCTAAAAGCCAAGTCGCGGGCACCAGCTTATTCAACCGCGCTCAGTCAAACAAAAAAGCGATACGCAGATAAGATCAGATTCTGTTTCAGATCAAGATCAAAGAGCCAGGTCGACAGTGAGGTCATGGTGGATGGTGCTTAGAATGGAAGCGACGAGAGACGCAAGGGGAAGAGGAGAAATCAGGATTGCTTTTTGTGGAAGATGGTCGTTTTTCATTTTCAAGGGATAGACCTGTGCATAGTTCATAAGATGAATATTTGTCGTAGTTCTGACGAGAGTTTATTCCAGTGGGGTGAAACAGCTAGTACTTTTGAGATAATTCATAATTTTAGTGATGAGGTGAGGGAAGGGAAATAGGATAGAATACAATCATGAAAATTCCATTGACAGCGTATTCATTATTTTCTGGTCCCATACGTCCTGCAGCTCCAGGCTTAACATTGTATAAACACTTATAGTTGCATGAATCATGCGAAGAAATTATAAAGAAATAATCAACAAAAGTCAAAATTAGTCAAATCTGTACCACAGCGTTGAAGCCTGATCACAAAGACTTTCTACACAAAGGAAAAGAACCACAAAATGAACACAGATCCCATATTCCGCAAGAGACGTCATGTCACGTGGTGCTAATCAGATGGCAATTTTCATTGGTACAGCTGCTGTAAAACAAACACACTGAAACAAGAAAATTTTTATAGTCTTATTTTCTGTACTCAGAGAAATAACTTAAAAGATGTATTTCAAGCAGTTCTAGAAATGTATCTTTCTGGGGATTCTCACAATAGTGACGCTCACAATGTTCCATAAACTCCTTTTCAATTTGAAACATTTGGTCACAGATTCCACAACCGTAAAGCATCATAGAAATATGATTCATGTCAAAACTAGCTGCTGACTCATCTTCTGAAAGTAGCTTTCCACGTGGCCATAGTTTCGTTGTTTGCCTGGATGAAAGCTCATGCAGGGAATTTGCTGTTGACCACTCTTTCCCTTCAACACAGTTGTTGTCTTCAGTAGATGCACCGAATTCCTTACCTGAACCACTTCCATGGCATCTCTCTGTTACATTGCACACAACACAATGACACAATTCACTCTTGTATAATATTTCTCCACTGTGAGTGTTGATATGGTTCTCGAGGCCAACAATGTTATCAAATAGTTTATCACATAACTCACACTTGTATGGCGTTCCTCCAGTATGAGATTTCATGTGCTTTTTGAAATTATTTAGTGAAAATGCTTTTGGACATAATATATGCTTGTACGGCTTTTCTCCAGTACAGGTTTTTGAATGCATGTGAAGACTACTTAGTTTCAAAAACAATGAGTTGCATAACATGCACTTGTATGGTTTATCTCTAGTGTGAATTCTTGTATGACGATCTAAACGATACTCCTGATTGAATGCTTTTTGACACAAATTGCACTTGTGTGGTTTCTCTGCAGTGTGGGCTGTGTTATGGTATTCCAAGCCACTTCTGTATCCAAATGCTTTGTCACATAAATTGCACTTGTATGGTTTTTCTCCAGTGTGGGTTCTTTTGTGGTATTCCAAGCCATTTCTGTATCCAAATGCTTTGTGACATAAATTGCACTTGTATGGTTTTTCTCCAGAGTGCATTCTTGCATGACAGTTCAGATTATTCTTTTTTGAGAATGCTTTTTGACATAAGTTGCACCTGTACGGTTTCTCTCCAGTGTGGGTTCTGTTGTGGTAATCTAAATTATACTTCCGTTTAAATGTTTTCTGACACAAATTGCACTTGTGTGGTTTCTCTCCAGTGTGGGTTCTGTTGTGGTATTCTAAGCCATATCTGTATCCAAATGCTTTGTGACATATATTGCACTTGTATGGTTTCTCTCCAGTGTGGTTTCTGTTGTGGTATTCCAAGCCATATCTGTATCCAAATGCTTTGTCACATAAATTGCACTTGTATGGTTTCTCTCCAGTGTGGTTTCTGTTGTGGTATTCCAAACCATTTCTGGATACAAATGCTTTGTGACATAAATTGCACTTGTATGGTTTCTCTCCAGTGTGAGTTCTGTTATGGTATTCCAAGCCATATCTGTATCCATATACTTTGTCACATAAATTACACTGGTATGGTTTTTCTCCAGAGTGCATTCTGACATGAGAGGCCAGGCTAGTCTCATGTGAAAAATCTTTGTGACATAAATTGCACTTGTATGGTTTTTCTCCAGAGTGAGTTCTTACATGATAATTTAAATTATGCTTGACTGAAAATGCTTTCTGACATAAATTGCACTTATATGGTTTTTCTCCAGAGTGAGTTCTTGCATGATTATCCAAATTATGCTTTTGTGAAAATGCTTTCTGACATAACTTGCACTTATATGGCTTTTCTCCAGTGTGTGCTCTTACATGGATTTTCAGATATTGTTTGCCTGCAAATATTTTGTTACAAAGCTCACATTTGAATCGCTTTTCTTCGTTATGGATTTTAGCTTGCATCTTCAGATCTTCAACACTTAATAAAAAAACATTATAAAACTTATCTATTTTACTGTAAAATGAATTTAGATATCAAACAAATAGAACCAATAATATATGCAAATCCAGGGCTGTAATCGAGGGTATACGCGGGTATACAGAGTATACTCACCTCTAGAGACCGTATATTCACCTCACAAAATATTTTTATTTATTTATATTAAAATACTGTAGCGTATACTCACAAAATACTGTTGCGTATACTCACCTCTAATGTGTTTCGGAAAACTAACCGGTAGCGTGTACTCACCTCTAATTTTACCACTACAGCCCTGTGCAAATCAATATTGCAAGAAGCTCCACATAAAGATTAACAAACTCTTAGAAAGGGCTAACAAAGAAAGAAATGTCCATGATAAAGGAAGACTATATCACGCACATTATAAATTGAAATATGAAACGCAGATAGAAATGGACACTATAAAAGATAAATATGGAAAATAGGAATTAATTTTAGAGTACTGTGGTTGGTCACATTTAAACATTTTATAAGCCATATTTTTAAATAGATTCTGTGCAGCTTTGCTGTTTGTGAAACCAGTGCGTTTTGTTTTCGTCCTCATCGTCTGCATACTTCTCCCCCACCTCCTTCGCCTGCTCGACATCTAGAGTGGTCGAATTAGCTCATATTTCTAAATACCTAGGCAAAATATTCGTACAGCCACTTTTTAAAGAAATCAATAGAGAAATGTTTAATAATATCTCATTTGAAAAATCCTAGTCCTGCGCCACAGGGGGAGTAAAATCTTTACGTTCAATCTGGGAACTTTATTGACATTTGGCTTAGAAATAATGTTGGAAAATACCGTATAACGCGCAGTAATGCGGTCGATTTTTTGTTGGAAGTTATTCGGCTGGATTATATTTTCTAGCCGCTGCACAGAAAATTGCCGTGTATTTCCATGTTATATGCTGTCATCCAAGAATTAAATTCAACAAAAATTTAAATTTAAAATCAGTAATCGATCGTCCTAATAATATATGGTAAGGTTTTCTTTCCGATTTACTTGAAGAATAACTGTACTATCTGTTCCCAAAACCTATAGGCCTATCTCGACGGCAACCTCTGAAAATTAACAACACACTACACTCACAGGACTACTCACTAGGCCTACTCAGTACAGTGAATACACCCACCAAGCATCCTTTCTAGAAACCCATATCTCGACGGCAACCTTTGAAAATGCCCATTACATTTCATTGATGCCATTGACCTTTCCTGGTAAGAAACTGAAACTTCACCAATATATAAATGACAATTATGACATAGGCTACTCATGGACCCCATCCAAAACCAAATAAACTTAAACACACACTACACCCAGGGATGTAACTTTGGTCTAAAAGTGGGGATACCATTTTGTTACATACACGAAGGAAGACGGAGACCAATCTCTGGGAAGGCTCAATAATAAAATATTGATTGGCACTGTTTAAAAAGTGGGAGGGAGTACGGTACCCTCCCACCAGTCCAAAAAGTTGGGGGTACGATACCCCCAATCAAAAAGTGGGGTGCAGGTACCCTCGTACCCCACAAATTACGCCCCGTGACTACACCCTTAGGACTACCCAAAGCACTCACCCTCTATCGGTACCAGAAACCAATACCTCGACAGCAACCTCTGAAAATTCACCCATAGGATTAGGCCTACAGATCTCGAGTACACGTACCCAGTGTCCATTCCAGAAACCCATATCTCGCTTTTATTGCGAAGTTCCAGTTTATTACCAGGATGGTAATTAGGTAATGCAATATGACTTGAAATTTGAAAGGTTGCTGACGAGATGTTAATAATTCATTCATTCATGCAAGAATTTATATAGCGCCCTGCAATGTATCTACTCAGGAGCACCTACTCCCGACCCAGCCCCATGTAAAGACAGTCTTAAGATTGTAATCAAACGTATGAGAAAAACCGTAGGCATCAAGGGCAGATCAAGAGTGAACCCATTCTAGACTGAAGGACCAACAACAGAATTAGCAAGATGCTGCCTGATAGAGAGGTTCGGCTTAGTGGACCGTAATCGTAATCGTAATCGTAATCTTCACACTTCTAAAGCGCCACTCGAAGGCCAAGCGCAGGACACCAGCCTATTCACGAGCGCTACGTCAGATCAG
The DNA here is from genome assembly GCA_963556255.1 of Allolobophora icterica. Taxonomy (NCBI): domain Eukaryota; kingdom Metazoa; phylum Annelida; class Clitellata; order Crassiclitellata; family Lumbricidae; genus Allolobophora; species Allolobophora icterica. The sequence goes on along the minus strand of OY744603.1, from coordinate 25,902,587 downwards.
AGGGGGTTTCCAGAGAGCATAGTCCAAAAGAGGTCCAAGTCAGATTTCCAGGAGGCCAAACCAAATCAAAGGGGGTTTCCAGAAAGTAGTCCAAAAGAGGTCCAAGTCCGAATTCCAGGGTACCAGATCAGGAGAGGCAGAGCAGCTGTCAAGGCGGGTGTCGTTTACGGCGAGAAGAATTGGAAGGCGGAGGATCAGATGAGTCAGGGTAGGAGTACTTGAAAAGGTGAGACTTCAGTTTTGAGTGGAAAGCCCGGGGGGGTGATAGATAGAGGAACATGAGGATGAAGGACAGGTTGCAATGATGATGGAGGCACTGAGAAACTGCGGAATTCAGGGGGGAGATCATTCCAGAGGCGTGGTGCTGTGTTGGATATGGCTCGGTTAGAGAACTTGAGGTGAGTAGTGACTGGGGGTCGAGAAAGACTGAGATAGGACGATGATCGGGTGGAGCGGGTTGTCTGAATGGTAAAGAGATCACGGAGGTACTTGGTCTGGGAATATTGTAGGGATATTGTAGGGACAAGAAGCTCACCCTCCACGGAGGGCGGAGAGAGCAAAGGCCCCACACATTCAGGGTGGGGCGACAAATTAAGCTCCCTCAGATAAGCAGGGCCAAGTCTAAAGGCATGCAGCGCTACACATGGGCGGATACCCTGCAGATAATTCACTTCGAAAGAGGAAGCCAGTGTAGGACTTCGCGCATGTAACCAGGAACGTGGCCAAACCTTGGAATGCACCGAGCTTGGCGCAATGCCGAACGAAGACACTTCTGCCGCACCCTATCTGCAACGCCGGAAGACCAACATAGGGCGAGCAGCAGTAGTCAATTCGAGTAATGATAAAGGAATGGATGAGGGTGGTAGTAGCACTACGAGTGATGGAACGGGAGACAACACGTAACCGATGTAGCTGGTAATAACAATCATGGCAAATCTGGTGAATGTGTTGGGCAAAGGCGAGTTCCTGATCCAACGTGACACCAAGGTCTCAAACAGTGGTCGAGAAGATGAAATGTGAGAACTCAGTGGCAAGAACACCCAGGTCGATCTTAGCAAGATGCTGACGCGCCGCGTGCGCCCAACCAGATGAATACTATTGCTTGGATGGGTTAAGCCATGAGCAATTTGTCGACGTCCAGGCCACCTAAGCATCCATAGCCCGGCTCATGACTCGTACTGCAACAACAGCATCTGGTGCCGGGCAGTGCAGGTAAGCCTGGGCATCGTCTGCATGTGACTGACTCAGCACAGCTCAGCATGGGCAACAAAAAGTGAGCCTAGGTCAGCCGTGTAGATAATGTAGAGAAGGTGGCCCAGAACGGTGCTCTGAGGTAGGCCGAACAGGGCAGGCACCCAGGAGAACCTAGTAGGCCCATGGACCAAGCAGAAAGAACGCTCACGTGCAGAAAAGTAACCAGCCATCCAAGGAAGTTACCAGAGAGACCAAAAGAAAGAGCCAGTTGAGAAGATTATCTTCACGGATACAGAGGATCTTGACGGAGAAAGATTCCAGGAAATCTTCAGCCGTGAGGAATGGAGCATTAGTTTTGTGCCCAGCACGACCACGTCCATGAAGATTGCTGAAAGTAGCCCACAGCCTTCTAGGTTTCCCGGCATGAAGAGCAGTATTTGAGACCCAGTAATCCAGTATATCCGCTTCTTCTCCATATATCGCCTGTGCATCCGAAGGACGTATTGCACTTGGTTGGAAGCCAGTGGAGGGCATCCCGCATGTACGCAGAGATGTGACCATACTTGGGGACACCACCCACCAGACGAGCAGCAGCCCGCAAGACCCCTCCAGGGGATGCAGTCGGAGCTGTGGAAGCCCAAAATAGAGGGAGGAACAGTAGTCAAGGCGATTAACGGTGAAGGCATAGACCAAGGTGGAAGCAGAGGAGGGAGAGAGAGAGCGGGACACTATCCGTAGTTGGCGCAGGCAGTAGTAGCAAGAACGGGTAAACGGGTAACTTAGTGCGCCTATAATGTCTTTCAAGACGGCGGCGGGTCTGACGACGAAGGGAACAGCATTCTGCATCAAACCAAGGCGAGAAGGAGCAGCGGCGCACTCTGACCGGGCGCAACAACAGGAGATTGTCGATGAGGTCGACCACAACTCTTTCATAGGTAGCCTAGATATCAGTGACCGGCGACCCCATCAGGGTGGATAGGTCAGCAGTGGCAGGGATGCTGAAAAGCGCCACCTAGAAGACCTCCCGATCCAGATTCCTCCATCAACGAACCTATCTGACAGAGTAAGTCAGTCGTGGAGAAAGGGAATGGTAGCGGTGACTAGGTCATGGTCGGAGGACGGATATTCAGGTCAGTCTGCGCACAATCATCGCGGGTTGGAATGCATCGAGCAAGCCCCCACACCGATGAGTTGATCCAGCGACGTGTTGAGCTACTTCAAACTGCTCAATGACAGCATGGGGAAGCAAGGAAAATCCTGAGCCGAGCCAAATCGGTGTTCACACGCCATAGCGCCACCTATCCACATGATATCGGTTTCTGGAACAGATTCCGGGTGGGTGTACTAAGTAGTCCTTTTGGGTGTACTGTGTGTTGTTCGAGTTTCTTTGGTTTCGGATGGGGATGAGTATGTCATTTATACTCGCGAAGTTACAGGAAAGGTCAATGTCAGCAGTGCAATAGATTGGGAGTTTCAAAGGTTGCTGTCGAGATATGGGTTTCTGGAACGGATATTGTGTTGGTGTACTGAGTAATCTATGGGTGTAGTGTATGCTGTGTAAGTTTCTTTGGTTTGTGATGGGGATAATTATGTCATTTATGCTCGCGAGGTTTCAGTTTCTTACCATAAAAGATCAATGCAATAGAATGGGATTTCAAAGGTTGCCGTCGAGATATGGGTTTCTGGAACGGATATTGGGTGGGTTTACTGAGTAATCGTATGGGTGTAGTCTATGTTGTTTAAGGTTTGTCATTTATGCTCGCGTGGTTTCAGTTTCTTACCATGTAAGGTCAGTTCAATGTAATGGGCATTTTCAAAGGTTGCCGTCGAGATATGGGTTTCTGGAACCGATATTGGGTGTGTGTACTGAGTAGCACTATGGGTGTAGTGTACATTGTTTAAGTTTCTTTGGTTTAAGTAACTCACTGGAAGGCAAACAAGACGAACAAACATATAATACTGAAGCCTGCACAACCGTTACACATGTATTTAGTACCCTTAGTCGACTGCGTCAAACTTTGGCAATAACATAAAATCCCATTGACCCAGGGCTCGGGACTTTTTTTCTGTGGTTCAGTAACTATTCCTGAGCAGATAAAACCAAAAAAGTCTTGTGCCCCTATTTTGGCAAGGTCAAAGGTCTTCACTACCAGACTAATCCATCGCCTCATTATCTTTCATCATCCGGGAGTATAATTGGTGAACTATAGAATACTTATGAAAAATCAGAACCGTCCCTATCTTATATGGATATTTTTAGTAATAATTTTCATCAATCTTCCAACTTCTGGTTTGATTTTACTAGAACGGTTTTCATCGCACATGCAATGTAAATAATTTCGGACGCTAAAACCCAGGATTATCGGATATAAGTTTCAAGATCTAACATCGAAACAAAACACCGTGCTTAACGATAGCAGCGAATGAAACTCACCTAAAACAGTTTAATAATGCAAAGAGATGATAAATCTTTGTCAGGTTGGTATACTTACAGGCCTACAAGGTATACCTAGATAACGGATTATTAATACAACTGTTCCATTTGGACTGTAATCGACGTTCAAATTAAAATATTTAGATAACCAGGCCAGTAGCGTGGTAAAAATAAGAGTATAAATTTTAGAGAGCCAATCCTCACAGTGACTTCATATCATCAAGAGCCATGGATTCCTAATCGCATTTTACGTTGGGTAGACACGATGTAGGCCTACTTCTAGTCCGTCGGCTTATGTTTCAAGAAGAAAGTGAAGAAACATTTTGGGTAGAATCTTGGCAATGATGTTTAAATTAATGATATGATAGTTCTGAAGCAGAAAAATGCTGTTTCCAATTTTTCTGTCATGGTTTACGCCCCCTAGCGGACGTTTAGCATGACGTCATATCCTCACCTTAAAACTGCCAATTAGTCAGTCAGCTTGGTGTAAAATTGCTGACTTGATGATGGAAGCATGAAATTTGGCACATGGTAACAACATACGATGAAGAAAATTTGAGCTATAGGGCCATCGCAGATTTGCCTTCTGGCCTCAGTGGCAGCCATTTTCCAAAATGGCCGACCGAAAATAGAGATTTTTCAATATCTCAGTTTCTAGTTCACTTAGAATCGTAATCTTGAGCTGTGAAAACTCGAAACTCATCAAAGACAACTTCTTCAGATTGAAGTCATTTGGCGTTGATATAGCCTAGCCTATGCGGATGAATAGGTAAGTCTTACATAACTCTTAATCGCACCAGTTATGAGTCCCACAGTACTCCCACTTCAAAACCACCGTTGAATGATAGGCCTATCCTAACTGCTACCACTGATGCTAGTTCCAGTTGTAGGACCTACACCGTCTTCTTAGAACTCGCCGATTGGCTTTTATTCTCAGGACTGATCTCGAATGATCAAAGCACAGTTCAACTCTTGATTAGTAATCAATCTTTGAAATCTGAGGCGTCTGTGCGGTCTGGTCTTCTCACAGCTCAGTTGTTTTCTTTCAGATCTACTTCTAACATTTTACAAACGTTTTCTTGAATTCTTATGTATATTCAACGTATTTCCAGAAACGTTTTATCGCAAGTTTGAGGAGCTAAATTCTATATAAATGAGCGCAGCGGTTTTAAGTGCTTTTAATTTTAAAGAATTTGTTTTATTATATTTTAAGTTGTTCAGTTTTGTTATGAATTTGCGCACTAATTTTCATGAATATTCGTTTATGCTTATGTGGACAAACAAATTAGTTTATTTAAAGTGTTTCGAAAGAGGCAAAGGGCCATGATGTGCAATTGTTTGATTTCTGCATTAGGCATCGCCTTGAATGTGCAGATATTTGCACTTAACAGACACTTTAACTCAAGAATGCCTCTATTTTGTTCTGACATTAATTTTTTGTTAATAGCCTTCACTACGACACGTGGTAGAAACTACCTGCGTCATTAATAGTCTAGGCCTACATCATGAATAGTTTACGTCATGAATAGGTTAGGCCCTACGTCATAATAGAATGCATAGATCGGTAAGCTAGCATTGACTCAGTGTATATCTTTAATTAACAGCGATTTGTAACTAATATATTTTGAAATATTATTGACAGATTAATGAATTTGTAATTTTTGCGATTTGTAATTTTCCGTATGTAGTAGGATTATCCGAAATGACAGTTTCGACAATCAGGTTTTGTTCTCATTTTGCATGTGCGGCGGTCCGGAGGGTGGAGGGGGACAAGACCCCACCTTTAGGAGTGGGAGGACACACCACACATCACCCCCCTCCATATTTTGAAGAAACACCAAAAAAGTGAAGTCTTTAATTTTTTTTACCTCTTTTTTGACCAGATCAGTTCAAAACTCTTTTTTGACCAGATCAGTTTTGAAGACTTCTTGAAGTTGTTTCATTAGGATTTAGCATTTAAACGTGACAGCACTTTACACACACTACACGTCTGCTAATACATTTTGTGCACTTTTATTTGAGAAACTTAATTGTTGTTTGTGTGGCGCATTGTTTTTGAAGTCAGAGTTGCTGTTAACTAGGAGCAGTAGTAAAACTAGACATTGCTTGTCGGACTGTGTGTTGTGTTATGCTTGGTTCAAATAGTGTACCGGTAACAAGGACATGTTCAGAAATGACTGCATACTATCGCCTTGTTTCTTTCAATCTAGACTAACCTGGATGTATAGTCTCAGTCCATACCAGCCACTTGCTAATTCCTAAAAAGCTGCACAGCAGGTATTACTTAGGCATAATTGAGTTCGAACAGATGAATGAAAAAGGTACAAAGCATGAATAACAATGCTAATTTGTATCTTGACCGCGCTAAGGTGTAGGCATAGAATCGAAATTCACAGTCTCTGTCAATATAGATAAAGGAGATTAAGGAGGAGGAGGAGGAGGAGGGACCTATGCATAAATAGCATGAGGCTCGGGAATGATGAATTCGTATGATGGATAGGGGCCTGAGATAATTAATGTCGTAGTTCTGGCGAGAGTTTATTCTACAGGGTCGGAACAGTTACGTAGTGCCTTTGAGCTAATTCCTAATTTTAGACCTAGTGATGAGGTGACGGAAGGGAGAAGTGTTAAGGCTGCTGAGAAGGCCTAATGGGTTGGGCAAGTGGGTTGAATTGTGAATAATTGATGAAGATAGGCAATCTGCTAGCATTGGAGTGTGTTGTAGGTAATTTATACGACTTGGTATTGTAATCTTCAGGTATTTTTAACCAGTGAAGTGAATTGGGGACAGGAGTGATATGGTGGTTTGAGGGTTTCATAACAGCACGAGCGAGAACATTCTGAATAACTTGAGGGCGGTTGTTTGTTAAGAAAAGCGGATTGTAGTAGGCTGGTGTAGAATAGACTATGGAAATGGCGATTGTAGAGGCAATTTTGAACAAAGCATTTAGCGAAGTCTGGGAAGGCTACAGATAGGCCTATGCATAAAAAAGGTTGGAGGGTAGGTAATATAATTAAAAAAGTCGAGGTTTGGTCGAACGAAAATTACACATAAATTGGGGGTAGGAGCCAGAAAACATGCAAATTATGGAAGTTGTAGAAAGTTCCATTGAAGGATAGGGAAGTGGTTGGAGGATCCTCGATGGATTCGGTTTATGGTTTTCTAGAGAAGAAGATCCTACAAGATCCAAGTCCTATTCAATCAAAAAGGACAAAAGAAACTGATACCATCGTCGTTATTATTATCATTATTATTACTACTACTATTATTAATTTAGTAACCAGACCAACGCGCTAGTACCCCGCTAGCCCAGTTTATGAATATAGCAGCAAGCAAAGGGTTCCTCAAAGCTGGTGGCATTGATGTTCATAGATTAGGACCTGTGTACGAAACGGTTTGGAAACCAAAATTCTGTGTTTCCTAAATTTAGAAAAACAGCTGGCCAAAGATGGCAGATCATAAGTTGATTCCTGGCGAGATTAAGTATCCGTGAAATACACAAGTCAGCAATACACCGTGAATTGCCTTCTATACAGGTACAACTTTACAGCATAATTTAAAGGATTTAGTATAATCAGAAAAATGTCAATTGACAGCGTATTAATTTTTTTTCTGGTCCCAGAAGTCCTGTAACTCCAGGCTTAACATTGCACAAGCAATTATGCTTGCGTAAATCACGCGAAGAAATTATGAAGAAATAATCAACAAAAGTCAAGATTAGTCAAATCTGTTGCACAAATGATAAACAGCGCCGATGCCTGAACAGAGACTCTCCACACAAAGGAAAAGAACCACAAAATGAACACAGATTCCATATTCCGCAAGAAACATCATATCATGTGGAGCTAATCAGATGGCAATTTTCATTGGTACAGCTGTTGTAAAACTAAAGACAAGAAATTTTTATACAGTCTTATTTTCTCTACTCAGAGAAAATAACGTAAAAGATGTATTTCAAGAAGTTCTAGAAATGTATCTTTCTGGGGATTCTCACAATAGTGACGCTCACAATGTTCCATAAACTCCTTTTCAATTTGAAACATTTTGTCACACATTCCACAACCATAAAGCGTCGCAGAAATATGATTCATGTCAAAACTAACTGTCGACTCATCGTCTGAAAGTAGCTTTCCATGTGGCTTAAGTTTCTTTGTCTTCCTGGATGAAAGTTCATGCAGGGAATTTGTTGTTGACAACTCTTCACCTTCAACACAGTTGTTGTCTTCAGTAGATGCACTGAATTCTTTATCTGAACTATTTCCATGGCATCTCTCTGAACCATTCAGCTCAACAATATGACATAATTCACTCTTGTATAATATTTCTCCACTGTGAGTGTTGATATGGTTCTTGAGACCAACAATCTCATGAAAAAGTTTATCACATAATTCACACTTGTATGACTTTCCTCCATTATTTAGTGAAAATGCTTTGTGACATAACTTACGCTTGTATGGCTTTTCTTCAGTATGGGTTTTTGAATGCATGTGAAGATTCTTAAGTTTCAAAAACATTTTGTCACATAACATGCACTTGTATGTTTTTTCTACAGTGTGAGTTCTAGCATGATAATACAGACTATTCTTCTGTGAAAATGCTTTGTCACATAAATTGCACTTGTGTGGCTTATTCCCTGTGTGAATGTTTGTATGGTAATCTAAACGATACTTCTGTTTAAATGCTTTTAGACACAAATTGCACTTGTGTGGTTTCTCTCCAGTGTGGGTTCTGTTATGGCATTCCAAGCCACTTCTGTATCCAAATGCTTTGTGACATAAATTGCACTTGTATGGTTTTTCTCCAGAGTGCATTCTTGCATGACAGTTCAGATTATTCTTTTTTGAAAATGCTTTTTGACATAAGTTGCACCTGTACGGTTTCTCTCCAGTGTGGGTTCTGTTGTGGTAATCTAAATTATACTTCCGTTTAATGTTTTCTGACACAAATTGCACTTGTGTGGCTTATTCCCTGTGTGAATGTTTGTATGGCAATCTAAACGATACTTCTTTTTAAATGCTTTTAGACACAAATTGCACTTGTGTGGTTTCTCTCCAGTGTGGGTTCTGTTATGGTATTCCAAGCCACTTCTGTATCCAAATGCTTTGTGACATAAATTGCACTTGTACGGTTTTTCTCCAGAGTTCATTCTTGCATGACGGTTCAGACTATTCCTTTCTGAAAATGCTTTGTGACATAACTTGCACTTAAACTGTTTTTCTCCAGAGTGGGTTCTGTTATGGCATTCCAAGCCATTTCTATATCCAAATGCTTTGTGACATAAATTGCACTTGTATGGTTTCTCTCCAGTGTGGGTTCTGTTATGGTATTCCAAGCCACTTCTGTATCCAAATGCTTTGTGACATAAATTGCACTTGTACGGTTTTTCTCCAGAGTGCATTCTTGCATGACAGTTCAGACTATTCCTTTCTGAAAATGCTTTGTGACATAACTTGCACTTAAACTGTTTTTCTCCAGAGTGGGTTCTGTTATGGCGTTCCAAGCCATTTCTATATCCAAATGCTTTGTGACATAAATTGCACTTGTATTGTTTCTCTCCAGAGTGCTTTCTTGCATGATAGTCCAAGCTACTCTTTTGTGAAAATGCTTTGTGACATAAATCACACTTGTATGGTTTTTCTCCAGAGTGTGTTCTTACATGGCATTGCAGATTATACTTTTGTAAAAATGCCTTGTGACATAAATTACACTTGTATGGTTTTTCTCCAGAGTGAGTTCTTGCATGATAATCCAAATTATGCTTGACTGAAAATGTTTTCTGACATAAATTGCACTTAAATGGTTTTTCTCCAGAGTGAGTTCTTGCATGATTATTCAAATTATGCTTTTGTGAAAATGCTTTCGCACATAACTTGCACTTGTACGGCTTCTCTCCAGTGTGTGCTCTTAGATGCGTTTTCATACTTTGTTTGTGTGCAAATATTTTGTTACAAAGATCACATTTGAATCGCTTTTCTTTGTTGTGGATTTTAGCTTGCATCTTCAGATCTTCAACACTTAATAAGAAAACATTATAAAACTTATCTATTTTACTGTAAAACGAATTCACATTTCAATCAAATAGAACCATTAAATTCCGATCAATCCTTGCATAAAGCTCCACATATGGATTTGCAAATTGTGCAAACTGATAGCTCTAGAGGCTAACAAAGAAATGTCCATGATAAACGAAGATTTTATCAAGCACAAATACGAGATGCAGATAGAAATGGACACTAGAATTTAAGATAAATGTGGAAAATAGGAATTAGTTTTAGCGTACTGTGCTGGAAAGATTTCAATATTTTATAAGCCACATTTTAACTGGATTCTGTGCTGTTTGTGAAACCAATGCTTTCTTGCTTTCGTCCTAATCGTCTGCTTGCTTAGCACCCACCTTCTCTCTTTCGCCTGCTCCTCAACCTCCATCGCCTCATTTTTTTTCATCATACGAAGCATAGCGGGTGAACTAGAAAACTTCTGAAAATCAGAAGCGCTCCATGCGCATATGGAGATAAGTTAGAAGATTTAGGGTCATAGTCAGCGAAACAAAACACCCTGCTTAATGAGTGAAGCGAATAAAACTCACCTAAACAGTTGAATAATGCAAAGAGGAGATATATCTTTGGCAGGTTCGTATGCCATACCACGCGTACGTAGATAAAGGATTGTTAATACTGCTGTTATCTTTGGACTGTAAGCATGGTGAAAGAGAATCTGATGTATTCTTCCACCGTGACTGTAAGCAACGATCAAATTCAAATAATAATGTGCATATTATGCACATAACCAGGCCAGTGGCGTGGTAAAAATAAGAGTATGAAATTTCTGGAGAGCCAATCTTCTAAGTGACGTCATTTTATCAAGCGCCGTAATGTCTTTAGTGGACACGTTATTACCAGCGTTACCACTCCTTGGGTTTTTCACAACATCTTGGGTTAATTAATCCGAACTTGGGAAATGGGTTTTTTTCCTGGAGACCTTGGGTTTTCTGCTTGAGTTTTTCTTATTTCACTGAAACCCTATTTTTCATTATTTTAATCAATTTTTGCAACGGTCTGGATGAACGAGTCCAATAAATAAATGGCGTAGGCTAATATGCATGCAAGCAGAGGCGTCAATCCCCCTAAGTCATTGGAGCAACTTCCCCTTTCCCTCCTCTTCTTCCTCCTTCCCTTCCCCCCCCCCCCTAAAATGGTGGCACACACACTGACAGATCTCCCCCCTATTTCTTGGATGGAGCATTTGCTCCAAGGCTTCTATGGTGTAGACGCCCCTGCATGCAAGCTTGTGCTATATAGGCCTAGTAGTCTATTGCTATTTTCAACATAATATGACTCTAAAGACTAAATTTGGAATTCTAGTCTACTGCTATATTTAGAAAATATAATGCTACAGACTAAAGGAAATTGCAGACTCAGACTCTGACAGACTGTATTTTTTCGGAAGTTTTCCCAAAGTAATAAGCTCTTGCTCTTTTTTTTACATGTACAGCGCAGTGCGTTTGCGGGCGCTTAATTAGGCTAAAGAATAAATATTATTATTATTATTATTATTATTATTATTATTATTATTATTATTATTATTATTATTTTTATTATTATTATTATTAAACCGAAGATATAATAGGCTATTTAGAGTTTCATCCAGCGCTTCGCAGGATTTTTTTTAGCGGGGGGCGAAATTTTGTAAGGGGCACATTTGGGGGAGGGGAAATGACGTTTGTGCAGAGAAACAAAATTTGCACAGAAAAAAATATAAATAAATAATGATCAAGAAACTGTACCTAAATAAATAAGTGTTGTTTTCGCATTGAATATCGTTTTGGGACTGTTGTAATAATCATAATAATCAAAAGATTTCATTTTTGTAAAATATTTGCAAATTCTAGGGACCCTCCTACGAGTTTCATAGTCCTTTATCTTTATTCTTGTTTTAAAAAATAAAAAAAATAGAATGTGCGATAGAAGTAATAATTCACGTGATTCGGAATCTGATGAAAATAAAACATGTATAAAATTGTATATAAACATTTTAATTTGCTTTGAATATTCACTAATAAGTTTTAGCAATGAACGATTACCCATAAAATTGTAAAAATGAAAGATAGAAATGAAAGATAGAACAACATTTTTATTACAAGAATTGGTATAATTGGGTTTTCTTGGGTTTTTTCAATGTCCAAACTTGGGTTTTTCATTTTTTATGAGTGGTAACACTGGTTATTACTATCTTTGGACACGTTATTACTAGAGACTATATTCAAATGCAGGCGCTATAATCGCACACGGCTACTAAGCTTTCCACGCATCACCTCCTCCTCAAAATCTGCTAAAATCTCTGGTGGTAGCACTGCTTTCTTGGTCCGTGAACCTGCTGTTGTCCTAAATTCCTGTCGCCATACTTTCCGCTCTTTTGAATGCTCCTCCACAACTCTTCGACTTGTTTCCGACCTGCTCACAGTTTTCAACATCTACCGCCCTCCCACCTCGTCTGCGTACTCCTTCAAACCCTCTATCTTCCTTGATGAATTTGGCTCCCTGCTCTCTCTTGCTGCCACTACTCCTAACGAGTTCTTGCTAACCGGCGACTTCAACATTCGTGTAGACAACCCCTCTGACCCTCTTCCATTAGATTTTCTTAACCTCCTGTTCTGAGTCAATCTCACCCAACACGTTCACTTCCCGACCCATGTAAAGAATCACACCCTTGATCTTCTCAACACCTCTGCTGCCTCCCTCGTATCTCACAAGCTATCATATTCTGTCCTCAATATTACTGATCATTATCTTATCATGGCTGACCTTGAAATCAATCCTGTTCCTCCGCCTCCTCCTTCTTCTCATTCTTACCGTCTCACCGGGTCCATTGACCGTCAGGCCTTCATCCAGGGTATTCTTGATTCACCATTGGTTCTAAACCCTCCCTCTTTCCTTGATGACCTGCTCTCTTGTTACAATTCCACACTTTCCAACCTCCTTAACATTCATGCACCACTCATCACCAAACCCAGTTCACACGCCAGCAACCCTTGGTTTACTTCCTACCTCCAAGCTTTTAAAACTTTCCGTAAGCGTCTTGAACACATCTACCAGCACACTTTCGACCCCACAGCTAGAGCAAAAGCCTTCAAATTCCCAATACCCTAAAATCAACCACCAACAGATACCATAAACTCATCGCTGCTGCTAAAAAGAAATATCATTCCTCACTCATCCATTCCAGCGCCTCAAACCCTAGACATCTCTGGAAAGCTGTAACACTCTCCTTCATAGCAATCTCCCTCCCCACTGCCTTGCTCTATTCCCTCCTCCTCTGTTGCTGATACCTTTTGCTCATTTTTTGAGACAAAATCTCATCCATTCGCTCTACATTACAGTATCTTCTAGACTCACTTACCCCTTGCCTCCTCCAGCACTGATTCACCCCTTCTCTCAACCCTACTCCTCCTACCTCTCAGTCATCGCTCCCAATTCTCTCTACTGCCTCTGAAGCAGAAGTGTCAATCCTCTTAAACTGTCTCCCTAACAAGCAATGCGAACTATCCCCACCTCTCTTCTAAAAGAGAGGTGGGGCTCTCACTCTGTCCTGTTTCCTGTAATCACCAAAATTATCAATCTCTCACTCTCTACCGGAAATTTTCCCATGGCCTTTAAGCATTCTATTGTCATTTCCCTTCTCAAAAAAGCAAACCTTGACAAGGAAAACCTATCCAACTACCGCCCAATCTCCAATCTTTCCTTTCTATCAAAATTAACAGAACGAATTGTCCTTTCTCGGCTAAATGACTACCTCTCTTCGAATTCACTTCTTAACCCCCACCAATCTGGCTTCACTAAACACCACTCCACAGAAACTCTACTTGCCTCTCTGTACAATAAACTGGACTCTGCCGTCAGCCATCAGCAAGTCTCTTGCCTCTGTCTTCTCGACATCTCCGACGCATTTGACACCATTGATCACAGCCTCCTTCTCCAACGACCATCTTCTTGGTTTGGCGTCTCTGGCACTGCTCTACTCTGGTTCCAGTCCTACTTGTCTTCCCGATCCTTCTCTGTTAAAGCCTCCAGCCACTGCTCACAACCCCTCCCTCTTTCCTGTGGTGTCCCTCAAGGCTCCGTCCTGGGTCCTCTACTTTTCATCCTTTACACCACTCCTTTAAGTCATCTCATACAATCCTCCTCTGTCGATCACAATCTCTATGCATTGATCCTTCTTCAACGACTCTCTTCTTGGTTTGGCGTCTCGGTCACTGCTCTACTTGTCTTCCCAATCCTTTAAGTCATCTAATAAAATCCTCCTCTGCCGACCACCATCTCTATGCAGATGACACCCAACTCTTCATATACTGCTCTCCAGGCTCTTTTTCCACCGCCATCACACAACTACTTAACGTGGTTAACCTTATTTCACAGTGGATGTCATCCAATCTCCTCTGCCTTAACCCTTCCAAAACTGAATTCATCATCCTAAGCCTTCCTGCTCAAATTTAGAAAATCCCTGATCCTTCCATAAACCTTTTCGACTAACTCATCGTCTCTCACCTTCACCTCTGACACCCCTGTTCGCAATCTTGGTGTTATTTTTGATCCACACCTCTCCTTCTCTAACCACATCTCCAACCTCTCCTGTTTCATGTACATTCGTGACCTCCGACGCATACGACCCATGCTCGACCTTAAAACTGCCTCCACCATTGCTACCTCCATTGTTCATTCAAAGCTTGATTACTGCAATTCTCTTTTCCTCAACCTTGAATCCACTCAAATCAAGCGTCTACAGCTTATCCAAAACTCACTAGCCAGAGCTGTCACTAGAACGCCCAAACATCATCATATCAATACCATCCTCAAATCACTCGATTGGTTAAAAATCACAGAGCGAATCAACTACAAAGTTCTGGGTTTTCCGGAGAGTAGTTCAAGAGAGGTCCGAGTCCGGTTTTCTGAAGGCCAAATCAAATCAGAGGAGGTTTCCAGAGTGTAGTCCAAAAAGAGGTCCGAGTCCGGTTTCCAGGAGGCCAGATCAATGCAGGAGGCAGAGCAGCTGTCAAGAAGGATGTCGTTTATTGCGAGAATAATTTCAAGGCGGAGGATCAGATGAGTCATGGTAAGAGTACTTGAAAAGGTGAGACTTCAGTTTTGACAGCCCGGGGGTTATAGATAGAGGAAAATGAGGAGGAGGATGGAGGACGGGTTGGATTGATGATGAAGGAACTCAGAAACTGCGGAATTCAGAGGGAGTTCATTCCAGAGGCGTTCTGCTGTGCTGGATATGGCTCGGTTGGAGAACTTGAGATGAGTACTGAGTAGTGACCGGTGGTCGAGAAAGACTGATAATAGGAGAATGATCGGGTGGAACGGGTTGCCTGGATGGTGAAGAGATCACGGAGGTACTTGGGCTGGGAATATTCTAGGGAGTTGTAGGTTAGTGATAGGACTTTGAAGTGGATTCGCAATGGGAATTTTAACCAATGAAGTGATTTGATGATGGGAGTGATATGACGATGTTTGGGCGTTCTATTGACAGCTCTGGCTAGTGAGTTTTAGATATGTTGCACACGCTTGATTTTTGTGGATTCAAGGTTGAGGAAGAGGGAATTGCAGTAATCAAGCTTTGAAAGAACAATGGGGGTAGCAATGGTGGAGACGGTGTTAAGATCGAGCATGGGCCGGATGCGTCGGAGGTCACCAATGTGCATGAAGCAGGAGCGCGAGAGGTTGGAGATGTGGATACCGAAAAGGAGAGGTGTGGATCAAAAGTATTATCATTATTATTATTATTATTATTATTATTATTATTATTATTATTATTATTATTATTATTATTATTACTTGAGCAGTTTTATATAGCGCCCCTTCAAGATTGCCGACTCAGGAGCACTCCCAGTCCAACCACGATCGAACAACGCAGTTTTTAGGACAGTAAGAAACAGGGTGTAATGACCAATAGGTATTTGACGGAGCTTGGTAGGAAGCTCATTCCAGGTCATGGGGGGCAGACACAGTGAAGGCACGGCGCTGCCCTATGGCTGTCCGTGCGCGAGGAACAACAGGTTCAGCTTGCGCAGCTGAGTGGAGAGAGCAACGGCACTGCGAGCATGAGTTGGGACAGCAGAGCTCCCGCAGGTATGGAGGGGCCAAGTCTTCAAAGCACCGCCGGACCAAGGCAGAGATTCGGTAAGTGATGCGCTGTGGGTACGGGAGATTTGGAGGACATCCCTCATATACACAGACACTCTGCCAAACTTGGGGATGCGGCTAACAAGGCGGGCAGCTGAACGCAGGATTCTGTTCAGGGGTTCAATCCGGCAGGCCGGGAGTCCGTAAAATATGGCACTGCAGTAGTCCAATCGAGAAACAACAAATGCGTGGACAAGTGTGGAAGCTGCACCGGGGGACAAAGAATGGGAGTTCACCTTGAATTGCCGGAGCTGGCAATAGCAGCTGCGGGTGAGAAGAGTTTTGTGCCGCGTGAATGCAAGTTCCTGGTCCAGGATGACTTGAGAAAGAAAGGTGTGAGAATACCAAGTAGTAACAAGATTGCAGACGTGGGAGTCAGAGGTAACGGTAAGAGACGACGAATTAGACGAACGGTTTATGGAAGGATCAGGGATTTTCTTGATTTGATCAGGAAGGCCTAGGATGATGAATTCTGTTTTGGAAGGGTTAAGGCAGAGGAGATTGGATGACATTCACTGTGAGATTAGGTTTACCACGTTGAGTAATTGTGTGATTTACATGTAGGTGGGAAAATAGCTTGGGGAGAAGGATATGTAGAGTTGGGTGTCGTCTGCGTAGAGATGGTGGTCAAAAGAGGAGGATTTTATTGGATGGATTAAAGGTGTGGGATACAGGATGAAAAAGAAGTGGACCCAGGACGGAGCATTGAGGGACACCAGAACAGAGAGGGAGGGCTTGCGAGCAGTGGCTGGAGGCTTTAACAGAGAACGATCGGGAATACAAGTTGTACTAGAACCAGAGTAGAGCAGTGCCAAAGACGCCAAACCAGGAAGATAGTCGTTTAAGGAGGAGGTTGTGATCGATGGTTTCGAATGCAGCGGCGATGTCGAGAAGACACAGGCAGGAGACTAGTCTTGTTGATGGCTGACGGCAGAGACCAGTATATTTTAAAGAGACGCACGTAAAGTTTCTGTTGAGTGGTGTTTAGTGAAGCCAGATTGGTGGGTGTTAAGGAGTGAATTATAAGAGAGGTAGTCGTTTAGCCAAGCAAAGACAATTCGTTCTGTTAACTTAGATAGACAGGATATATTGGAGATGGGACGATAGTTGGATAGGTTTTCCATATCAAGGTGCTTAAAGGCCATTGGGAAGTTGCCGGTAAATATGAGAGAATGATCATTTAGGTGATTACAGGAACCAGGACAGAGACACCATCTTTTAGAAGAGATGTTGGGATAGGATCAAGTTCGCATTGCTTGTTTAGGAGGAGTGACACTTCTGCTTCAGAGGCGAGAGAGAGAATTGGGAGCGATGACTCTTCTCCCATCCTCCTTACGTTTCACTTAATACGTAGTAACCTCTCTCTTATATAATTGGTTAATTGTTTGATTGTAATAAATGTTAACCATGTAGCCTGCAGCGCTGTGCATTTTGCTAGTGCTTCTTAATAAAGAATAAAATTATACTCGTTAACTGTTGCGAGTCGGGTAGCAAGCGACTAAGCATCGACAATTGTAGCAAATGATGTAGCAACTGCAACAAATCATTCGTCAATGATTGTTGTGAGCCTGGCTGCCATCCCATCGTTAAATAAATCTTCAACACATGTCAACGAACTTTTTCAACTTACCGAAGCAGTTTTGTCGACTAGTCTGACAGACTTGTCAGACATGTCTGACATCAGTTAGGCGATGTGAAGTTCAGACTTGAATAGTTTATTGAAGAACAACAGCGAACTAGAGATATTTGACAATGCTAAAGATTCAAAGAAGTGTGTGCATATGTCTTGTAAATTGTGTCGCCAGTACATGTAGATGAAGCATTAATTTGTCAGCTAGGTTACTCCCAGGTCAAGACGGTGCCTTTGCTGATGAACAATGGAATACAATTTCAGATGTTCCATACCTTCCCGCCGGAGCTGATCTTGGATGTTCATTGCCAGTTCGTCTCACTACAATCCAAGAATGGTCGTTGTACAGAAAATGTATAACGACCATTTCTGCATGCCAGGAATCGAAGGGAACGTGAGCCCAGTTTAGACAGTTATTTAAAAAGAGATTTTGTTCAGAAATTTTTAAGTGAACCTCGTCATTTTTTCTAGTTTCTTTAGCATTTATCTTGTTTCAGTAATGAGTGCTATTCTCTTTTTCCTTGTTTTTGTCTGCAGTTGTGCAATGTCTGTTGTTGGGCTTCAAATAATTCTGTGCAAAATTACAAATGTTAATTGTTTCTTTTTGATAATTTGTTTTATTTCGATGATTTGACAACTTGAAATTTAAAAAATATTTAAAATAGGCCCTATATGTCCTTTTGCAAGTTTCTCTGATTCAGTGCTTTTTTACTTAAAATTTACGCGCGCAAAATGTCCTTTTTCAAAATATTTACACCGGTGGAAATTTCTTTAAAAATCCTCTGCGCTGTAGTAGATGGCTGGTCTCACGCTGGTCATCTGCCTCTGCTGTTATCTTGTCTCTCAGTTCAATGACTCTGTGTGCCGACTTCCTGCGGTTTCCACTGCAACAGGGAATAAAATGGTGCGACTGTGAGGTAGCAGCATATTTGCAATCCTTATTATGGGCTGCTTTTCCCGCTGCGGCACCAGCATTTTGCGATGTTAAGATGCTCGTATGATGTTGTCATAGGTTGCTGTCCTTGTGCAGACCACCCGGGCCTAACGCAATGCGACGCGACTCTGCGTTCGGGACTGATTGGGGTATTAAATCTGCCCCTGTCAGAGGGTCACTGGCTTCAAGCCTCACTTCCCATCAAGACTGGTGGACTGGGAATTAGATCGGTAACCTCACTGGCACTTCTCGCCTTTTTGGCTTCAGCCGCAGGTACCCTTCCGCTCCAATCCATCATGCTAGGTGACACATTCCCTACCGACCCACAATATGAGGCGATGCTGTCCCGCGGGCTGAAGACCAACTCAATGCAGCTCCCGGATAGCAGCCTTATGCACAGACAATTCACTTGGGAGAAACCTCTGACCGACAAAATCATCTCCGACCTGTACGCCACTACGCCGGGCTCCCGGACCCTCTCCATCAGGCGTGTCTCAGAGCGGTTTCTGTCCCGCACGCCGGAGACTGGCTGCTGGCTCTTCCTATCGCCTCCTGAGGGCCTCAGACTCAGTGACGAGTTGGTCAGGGTGGCGGTGGGCCGCCGATTGGGGGTTCACCTCTGCGATCCACTCAGATGCCCTTGTGGCTCTCTCGTGGCCGCAGATGGCTTGCACGGGCTCTCCTGCCCTTTGGGACCAGGTCGTTCTTCTACACACGCAACATTTAACGACCTAATTTTTCGTAGTCTGACCCGCGCTGGCTTTCCTTCAACTAGGGAACCCGTGGGCCTTTTGAGAGCCGATGGCAAGAGACCGGATGGCCTCACCCTGATTCCGTGGCGCGCTGGTCGCAGCCTCGTATGGGATGAGACCGTGACCAATACATTGGCTACTTCTTACCTGCCGGATACCGCTCGGGTGGCTGGTGGGGGCGGCCGATAAGGCGGCAGCCCGCAAACATGACAAATATTGCCAGCTGTCCGCTACCCATTTTTTTCCCCTGGCATTTGAAACCATGGGCCCGATTAACAATGAGGGCTTGGCCTTTCTTTCTGCTCTAGGGCAGAAACTCAAAACTGTTACGGGGGACGTTCGCGAAACGACTTTCTTGTTTCAACGCCTTACGCTTACGATTCAACATTTCAATGCGGTGGCCTTTAGGGGTGCCTTCAACAACTTAGACCTAGACGAATAGGGCCCATTCGAGACAAATCTACACTGTAAATAATGTTGAAAAAAAAATAATAACAACAACAACAACAGCAATAATAATAATAATAATAATAATAATAATAATAATAATAATAATAATAATAATAATAATAATAATAATAATAATAATAATAATAATAATAATAATAATAATAATAATAATAATAATAATAATAATAATAATAATAATAATAATAATAATAATAATAATTATAATAAAACAACTGAGAGTTTGCCGGACTTTACCCTTTCAACTTCTGGCTCCGGTCTTGTATGGATGTGGGTAATCGAGTGGTTAGCACAAATATTCGCTAGGTGTCACGTAGGAAGTTGTCCTTGAAGTGTTTCACGTTTGTAAGAAGACTTTAAACACATTTTATGGCGCTCAATAAGGTATTCTGTGCCCCAGAATATCAAGAGAGAGATATAGAGAGAGAAAGAGAGACAGACAGACATACAGAGAGAGACAGACAGACAGACAGAGACAGATAGAGATTGTTTCCAAAAAGAGTGGTTTTTGATAGGCGTAATTGATGGGGGCAAAAGGGGTACCTGCACCCCACTTTTTGGACTGGGGTACCGTACCCCCACTTTCTGAACAATGCCAATCAATATTTTATTATTGTGCCTTCCCAGAGATCGCAATCCTCGCCTTGCTTCGTGTATGTAAGAAATTGGTACCCCCTCACTTTTTAGACCAAAGTTACGCCCCTGGGGTTTTTGATACGTCAAAATAACTATTAGACCATTCTACCTAAATCGATTCAATTGTTTTGCTATTTAACGAGCTTAATCATAATCTTGAAATTTCTACAGCACCCAAAAAGCGAAGTCACGGAAATCAGCTTATTCACAGCTACCGATCTGAACGATGTCATGCTTACAAAAATGAGCTGTGAATTTTATTAGTCATTTAACCGCGGTTGTATGGGTATGCCCGTATTCACGGTCATTCGATAATCGTGATCGAAACAATAATCTAGAGATATCTATAGCTCCAAAAGACAGCTAAGACGCGTGAACCACCTCATAGCTCATATATACACGATGAGTCAGAAAAAAACGTGCCCTTACATATTTTACTTTAACTTCGTCAGATATCAGATTATGTCAAAGAAATTTAAGTAAAGATAGAAGAGTTATTACTGAGCATTAAGATAGTTAAAGTTTATGTTCAAATTGACCTCCTTGGGTTTCCAAGCAAGCGCAAAGATGCGTAAGCCACTGCTTGATTGACTCATCAATGATGTGCAGATCCATTTCGTCACATGCCTCCACAATTCGATGACGCAACTCGTTAACATTATGTATTCGATATCTTTTCTTGCATGACACTCCCTATTTTAAAGTCTACCGGATTTAAAACAGGGCTGTTAAGTGGCCATAAAGTAGGCGGGATGAAATCATGTGTTTCAATTTACTATAACTCAACACTCTCCCGAGCTCTGTCTGCAAGAGAGCTATCCTGCTCGAAGATGAAATAGCCTACTCCGTTTTCTGACGAATGTCTGGCGAAAGGCCCTGCATTAGAAGAACATCTCGGTAATATTATCCATTGACCTTAACACCCGGTTCGATTAAATGGCTGTCCGTACGATTGAGTGCAGAGACCCCACAGACACCATAAGAGATTTGCTGAAAGTTGGTCGTTTGCGCACAAGACGATTTGCTGAACGTCCCTGTTCCTTATACAGACGGATACGTAAATCCGATCATTCTGATTGTTACTGGGTGCTGCTACAGTGAAGAATTGTCTCCAGTAAACCAGATGAAATTGAAAAGGCTTGCAGCCTGCAGGATACAACCCAATAGCTGAGTGGAACGTTGGAATCTTGCTCGTTTGTTAGCCTAAGTGAATTCTTGAGAGCGTTGTTTCTTTAAACATTGCAAAAAATGTTTAAAGAAACGATTCTCTTTAATGATTCTTCTAACTGATGACTATTCGGCTGATTCCTATTTCTCGAGCTATTTGTCTCTGCGTACGATGCGTTTGCGGCATAATATCTTCATGGCTGATCACCACCGATTCAACCTGTTCAACATCGTCGACCGTTCTGGCCGTTCGCGGGCTGCCGCTACTTGGCTGACGTTGAAAGGACCCAGTTTTATTGATCATTGAAAGGAGAGCATTTAATCCACCACGAGTCCACCCTTTATCTGAAAATTCCTTTAAAAAACTTGTTCGCACCGTAATTTTTTATTATTTCGTAAAATGTTATGACATGTTAATCTTCTTCGGTAAACACCATTTTGTCGGAGTTGTCGTGACGTAATTATAGTTTAGGCTTAACCAGCCTTTTATAAAAGATAATTACTATAGCACTTAGCTTGACCATCGAGCATCATTATTCTAAAATTTCATTAAAATTGATGGTTATCTGCATGAATTATGTTGAATTATGTAGGGGCACGTTTTTTTTCTGGCTCACCGTGTATATGTAATTGCCTGACGACCTCTGAAGGAGATCAGCTGCTGAATCTTGACTCATGTGATATTTATGAATCAAGACACTTAATAAAGCGGATTTTAGGTACCTCACAAAAACGCTGATGATAATTATGATGATATTGATATTAATATTAATATTAATATTAATATTACTATTAATAATAGCGTTAACAACAACACGACAGTAGTAACAAGACCAGTCACTTAAACTAACCCCACTACAGCAGTCCCTTTGGTTAACCTCGATTGCGGTATGAAGTGTTTTGCGACTTCACGTTTCTCAGCCTCGACATATGCGCGCAGGTCCCTCACCGCCTGATCTTCACACTAACAGTGTATAGTCAGAGTGCTCATTTATAGCTGAGTTCACCAGGTGGCGCAGATCGAGCAGAATCATGATATAATATCTTTCTGTCTTGGCGGGGATCTGAATGATTAATTGCTTTTGCGTCCCCACCTCAAACACAACTGAACCATAGGTGTGGTAAAAAATCACTGTACTCTATCAACTGTAAAAATTTTTGAACCTTTTTACAGTAAGCAAGAGCAATGCTATCGACGAAAGCTGGGCCAATTGAAACACACTTACTTCTTCTCTTTTGTTGGCTCTTTCGTCAGCAAACGCATGTCACAGTTGTCACACGGACTACGTCCTGGTATGAAAGCATGATTTACCTTATGACGCACACCTTCCAAGCCAACACATTCAGCATATCCGGGGTCTAATATATAGACCCCATTGATAGCACGAAACGCACTGCGCCCATTGTAATAGAACGTGGAAATGAATGATCCAAGTTTCGGGGGGGGGAGAGTGTATGCAGTTATGGAACATGTTTGGATCATGATCATAATTCACTGTACAAAACAAAGTATTTTTATTGTGATGAACAATCATCAGTCATTCATTGTCAACGCAGAGTTTGTATTCACTCAGCTTAGGCATTGCAGGGTTGTATCGTTCATTTTAGCTGCACAGAGAGAGACCTTCTGACTAATTCAATCACTGCCACGACAGAGTTCACAAACAATGTTGCTGTGCTTCTGGCAACATGGGTTGCAATACTCACTGCACCGCGCATTCGTCTTGCGATCAACCGTAGGCCTACTCGGACAGATTACACAGCGCTTCTTCCGGGCTTGTGGTGCTGCCTGAAATTTTTATTGCTGGTCAAAGCCGAGAGCTTTGAGGGCGAGCTTGACGCCGCCTTGCATCGACTGAGGACTGCTCATTCGACGAAGTAGTTGGGCATCAACCAAACTCTCAGCCAATTCGACCAAGAGAGCCGTCTCTTATGGTTTTTCCCTTGTGATATTCCGGGTGCTTGCAGCACCAAACGACATAGGCGGCCATTACTGCTGTATCAATTATGTTGAAGAAAACAGCGACGAGTTTTACGCTTGCAGGTATACAGACCAACTAGGTGGTTGACGTTGTCAGCTCCAGATTATGTCGAATTGTAGTATGACATAATCCCGGGCCTGTTGTTATTATTAGAGTCGACAGTGTCATCGTGATGCATGTTGGACAAAAATATCACTGCCTTGCCGTTTTTCGGTACGTAGCCCGTCAACGTCAACTGATTATCGAAGCAGAAGAGCGATGAAAACTGATCTTCTGCTCGACTGGGCAACAGCTCCTTTGGTATTATGGAATGCAAACCCGAGGGCTTTTTACGAACCCGGGTTTTCTGTGTTGGCGCCAGTAAAAACGGGTTTAGAAACTTTACGTGATAAATATTACTGCACTATGTCTTGCGACAAGAACAACGTTGTCGAATGCAACTACAAAGTTCACAGTTCTGGAGACGACAATGATCATAAACGTCTTTTTGTTTGAGCAGGTTTATCTGATGCTTGGACCGGAGATGAATATGCAATTATGCATACTTCGTGTTGAACAGCCGACAATTTTGAGCTTCGATTTACAAAACTGGAACTGAGCAGTCTGTCTCACAGAATCGCGAACGAAGTGTTTCCAAACACCGCTCTTTATATCTGCTGATTTGAACATTGCTTTATAAGTCACTATATTTAAATAAAAGCAGTTTACCGATAACCAGCTTATCCTCCTCTCTCTGTCCTGTCCAGTTTCGCAAGCGCCTGAAAACATTTCTCTTTGTCAGTGAAGACATTGACCCGGGTCGTGGGCGCCTCTGATAATGAGTGGCGCTATGTAAATTCTCGATTACAATTAAAAAATTACAATTACAATATGCGAACTCGGTGCCACAAGTCAACAAACTCAACATTAGGCCTACTCACTGTACGTGTGAAATGTGAGGCCTCACTCAAATAACGTCACCAAAAAAGACATGGAACGAGCCAATAAATAAATAAGTGGAAGTAGTATTGCGTAACCCATTACCAAGCGCAGCACTATCGTTATAATATTTCCATTATTCTGCATTTGTGAGTTTCACGGCGTGAACGACAATGAAAGTGATGCTTTTCAAACACGTCAAACCCGGGTTTCATCGCGGTTTACGATTACATAGACGGGCTTTGGCAGATGTCCGTCCCTCGCTTTGGCTGTGGAGTTCCCATGCTTGCGTTCGATGCAAAGGACAAGACGACACGTGCAGGGCCAACCAGTCATGAAGATGATATTGGTTCCGTCTAATCTCAAGAGCGGAACCTGTCTTCGTCTAGGGTGGAAGCTGTTGTGGCTTATGTGGTGCTCAAAGTTTGTCTTACGCCCAAACATAGTTGTTTCACCCATCGGCCTTTGTCGTTGTTGTTAATCTTACGAGTTTGACTGCGTTTGTAGTCCTTTAACGATAGGCATCCGAGTTAGGCAACTTAGGTTACATTTATATTGTACTAGCTGGTTTAACCGGCGTTGCCCGGGGTTATAAGTTTCAATCCCTGTAGCGAATAAGCAACAAATTTAGGTATAAGTTTAAATGCGTGTAGCGAATAAGGAAGAAATTTATGCGAGCTGTGGGGGAGACTGCTTCGCAGTCTTGTGTACGCCTTCTGGCGTACAGCGGAGACTGCTTCGAAGTCTTGTATACGCCATCTGGCGTATAGCGACCTCTGCCGTGGACTTACTGCTTCGCAGTAGCCCTGTGGCGGCGACTGCTTCGCAGTCTTGGAGGCCCTTGTGTCGTCTGTCGACCTGTTGGGGAGACTGCTTCGCAGTATTGTAGACGCCTTCTTGCGTACAGCGGAGACTGCTTCGCAGTCTTGTATACGCCTTGTCGCGTCTTGCGACCTCTGCCGTGGACTGACTGCTTCGCAGTCGCCCTCTGGCGACGAGTGCTTCGCAGTCGGGAGACTGCTTCGCAGTCTCCCGTGGACTGACTGCTTCGCAGTCGAAGAGGGTGAACCCGGCGTTGGCGGGTTCAAGAAAACGCCAGAAATCTAGCCCTCACTGCCCTTAGTAAAGCAGAGTCTTTGAACATACAATTTTGCTGTAAAACGATGAATATAGTTCGAATCGATCGTAATTAAATTTTGTGCGAAAGTAAACAACGTCGTTATGCGCATTATTAATGACGTTGGGGAATACCCGCGCCATAAATAGAACCGCTTGGCAGTGGAAGAGGCGAGCTGGGGCGTGAGGGACGGTGTCGTTATGCGCATTATTAATGACGTTGGGGAATACCGGCGCCATAAATAGAACCGCTTTGCAGTGGAAGCGGCGAGCTGGGGCGTGAGGGACGGTCGGTTGGGTAGAGTTTTGGGGGATTTTCACCATGTTAGCGGTGAAAAGGGGTACGCGAACCCCTCCACTGGGTGTCCGATGCCGAGGCCGACGCAGTGGTGAAGGTTTCGAGTGAAAAGGTGCAAAATTGTAGAAGTTAAGCCCGCGTCAAACAGACAGAGAGACACACAGAATTCTCGCTTTATTTATATAGATAGCAAAACACTGAATCGAATTAGGCTAGGACCTATATTATAATATAACAAAATAGTAATGAAAATTAAATGTCATTGTTCAAACGCGGGTTTGAATCGTGGCTAAACCCGGGTTTTCGGGTTCAGAAAATCCCGAGTAACCCGTATACAAGAGTAGGCATAAACCCGGGTTTGCATTCCCTATTTGGTATGTCACGCCGATTCTTCTTCATTGTCCCGACGATGGTGGTTCTCACAGCCAGCAAGTCAGAGGCGAGTTCGACGGAGGTAAAATAGTTGTCCATCGTAATGTTTCTTCCAGTATTGTATCATGAAGTACAAGTTTATTTTCACAAGATCCGTCACATTGTAGCTGTTTGCTGCAGCGCCAGGTAGTCGACCAACGTATACTTCACAGCCTGGGGGTCTGTTAGACCCCAGGTATGCTAAATATGCCCGATGTGTTTATCTTCTCTTTACCATTGAACCAAGAACATTAAACTCTTCCAAGTTATCCATATAATAATGTAGGGGGATGAATAAATGAGGAATTAGAAATATATCAGATTTTTACCATTTGTTTCAACGTAGCTATCAAGGAAGTGTCATCGCTGGAGTCCAATATATAGACCCCAGGTGTGCGTCATAAGGTTTATAGATATGTTTGTATATATATGCATACGTATATGTGTATGTGTGGGTGTGTGTTTGTCGCATTCTTCACTTGCACAAGTCTTGGTTTTTCCCTAGATCTAGATACATTTCTGCATGCATGCTTTGACTCGTTGTTAGACTTTTGTTGATGTAGTTTCTGTTATTTATGCGTTATGTATGTATAGATCTCGAACATTACATCCTGGTAAGGCCGACCACCAAGCCCGAATATGATTCACGTGTATCACTTGTGACTACACCTATGCATTCATCGTCTGAAGGACAACAATACTGTATGCAGTGTTTTTTTCTAAAAAGAAATGTTCCGGAACTGAATAATTATGGAAGGGCTAAATTGAGGGCTAAGCCAGAGAAAAAGCGGGGTTGGGGTTAGGGTTGGGGAGGTGTCTCGGCGAGCATAGTATTAGTATTACTGCCATGAGCAATTTTATGGAATAATCTTATAGCACGCAATATTAAATTAATTATTATATATGTGTGTTTAGTGACATATATCTATATATATGTATAATATATATATATATATATATATATATATATATATATATATTTATGTGTGTATATCAGTAAACACAGAAAACACTGAAATTAAGTTAAATTAACTAAATTATTTTTTAATTGATGAAAGAGGTGCCGGAACGCCATTCCGGAGCGTTCCGGCAGAAAAAAAGCACTGATTGTATGCATTTCTTAAGCGCCACTTTCTATTTAAGAAGCATTTATCCACGGCCTTGAGCAAACTGTGAGTGAAGAACTTGCTTAAGGCCTATAATACAAAGTATCCAACTCAGAGGAGGCTGAAACCTATTCTCTGCACGTGCACCCTAGCCTACCGTGTTCCATAATGGGAATACGAATAGGTCACACAGCATCCATTTGACTAATGTGAATATTTTGCTCCATGCCATATTGTATTCTAAAGTTGTCTGTGCTATTACTTGTCCTTGTGCATTTACAGCGTATACATGTGCGTCCGTCCGTCCACCTGCCTATTTTGTCTGTCCACGATCTGTATGCGTGACTTAAAACTTATCTGCCTTCGGATTGCTTGTCTTGTTTTGATAGGTTGTCTATCTGTCTCCATGGAGTGATCATGACCTGATAACGGCTTGGTTTTGTTGCCTTGTGAATTATACAATGGCGCTATAAAAGTTACCAATTAAAAATAATAATAACAATAACAACAATAATAATCTGTTAAACTATTAAGTAAACATTTTGACGCGTATATATATATATATATATATATATTTACGTTACAAGGCTGACTGTCTTTCGACTGGGTCGCAACCTTGATTGAAATAATCCATTAAAAGGATATATTTCTAACATTGTCACCAGGAGGATGGAAGGCTGTGTTGGTTGCTATCTAAGTACTGATCGCTTGACATGAAATCGTGAAGTAGCCTGAGGTTAATGCTGAAACGAAAGCCTTCGCATAGCACGGTAGACCTCTTACAGCTGACTATGATGTCATTGTGAATCCAGAATGAATAGAGCCTACTCAGCGCTGATCGAAAAGAAAGAGAATGGCCATAGCAACGTTGGATGCGTGCTGGTCGAAGTAATAAACTGCGACCAACAAAAACAACAACCTCAGCTCCTCTGCCTCCTCGCTCTGATCAACTGGCAACTGGACTCTGAGCTTCCTTTACATGTCTGGACAACCTCTCTGACAAGACGCAGCGTTCGTGAATCAGCTGGTGTCCTTCGCCTAGTTTTAGAATAGTACTTTAGAGATTTGGAGTCTACGATAACAATGACGGTTAATTACTTACTCATGTGGTCCCGCATTATAGATCGCAAAAACGCCATGTGCATGATTTGTTCCAGGTATCCATGGTTCCACGTTACAGATATCCAAAGATGTCTAACAACTAACATACTGCTAGACGTAGTATCCAGTGTGTAATCTAGTCCCCCCTGTTCTGGGGGGGGGGAAACAAGGTTTCTCGGGGGGAAATTTCCCCCCAAAAAGGTCTCAGCCTTACAATATTGCTGAGTTCTGGGGGGGAACTTCAATCCTGGGGGGAATTCCCCCCCCAAAGCGTCTAGATTAAACACTGCGTAGTATGGGTAAACAGACAATCACTTTTGGGCAGTTAGACATTTTCAAGGCCATTAAATGTATAGCTGGCTTGAGAGACACACTTTTGTCAGTGATTCGCATGACATCGTGTCTCGTTCATACCTTTCAATTTATCGTTTCTTGGCTATAAAATTGTCTCGATGCTCTTAGAACTTGTACAAACTTAAATACTAAACAAGACTAATTTACGTTACAAGAAGCTAAAGGAAGTACAGATTACACTGTTCTACATAGCCTAGTGTCTGCTATTATTAGAAACTAGTGTGGCTAGTTGAGCTCATCGGCATTATGTGTCTGTCACCCAAGAACAGCAACTATGAATGATATTACAGCCTCAAGAGATCTGAAGAGCAGCGCTATATGCTATTTGTCTGTTGCAACTAAAGACCAAATTGTCTGTTTCTCGACCAAAGTGACCGCATAGGAATGTCTAGTACGATCATAAGTAGGCTTATTAACTGTAGCAGACTAAATAACAGCTACTCTATTGCTGAACGAAATCACTCAGATACAGTAATACTTGTCAATATGTGTCGTGTGTTCTACTTCCTCGTTTTGTCAGAGAATAAACAGCGGTAGAATGTACATGTCTGATACTGGCAACATCTAATAGTTCAGTGTACGATACCTGTCTGCAGTTGTTCAGTAACATATAGTTTAGTCCCCTTTTCATTCAACAAATGGAAGGACAGCTATAAAGTTGTCCTTCTATTTGTTGAATGAAAAGGGGACTAAGTTGAAGGGACAGAGCAATTCTGGCTCTGTCCGGTTTAGTCTGGTAGATGCATTTAGCAGAACATCAATTGTGATCTGTCTTCTGAACAAAAGAACAAGCTCAAATGCATTCAATGAACTGTTGATGGTGGGCTTTGTTTGACTGAAGACAGGGAAATGAATGGAACACGTTGAACTTTAAAACGGATGAATCAGTCATTGGAAGGCCAAGCGATGTCTAATTCTTTGGACTGTATCTAAGTCTAAATACAGACTGACTAGCCTTACTATGTGGCCTGCACCTGGTCCTAAATTTAGAAGGGACTCAACCGAGTACTAAAAATAAGCAGCCCGACTTTGACATATCCACCAATCGTCATGGGCGTTTCGGAGGGGAGCATTTGCCCCCTAGATTTTGGAAATTGTCTCATTGTCTGT
>OY744603.1:25862796-25867796 GCA_963556255.1 Allolobophora icterica | reverse complement strand
AGATTAAAATGGGTGAGATATGCGGTTTGTTGGGATGCGGATAGAAGAGCCAACCAAGTGACGAACTGGATCCCTGAGGAAGTTGAAAAGGGAAGACCGCGCAAGGACTCCCCAGGTACCGTCAAAGACGACTTTAGGTGCTTGGAGATGTCCTGGAAGGAGGTTGAAAGACTGGTAAATGACAGCGACGAATGGAGAAGATGCGTTGCCCGATGTGCAGACCTGCATCGAAAGGACTAAGTACCATGGCACGTTGTCATGAAAGTATGTATGTATTTATGAATGTTATGTATTTTTGTATATATATATATGTATATACATGTGTATTGTGAATGCATGTATGTATGTGGGATTGTGGGTGTATATGTGTGCATGTACATGTATGTACGTATGCATATATGTATGCATATATGTGTTTATTTATGTATGTATCTATATATGTACGTATGTATACATGTGTATATATTATTAATAATAATAATAATAATAATAATAATAATAATAATAATAATAATAATAATAATAATAATAATAATAATAATAATAATAATAATAATAATAATAATAATAATAATAATAATAATAATAATAATAATAATAATAATAATAATAATAATAATAATAATAATAATAATAATAATAATAATAATAAGAATATTATTATTATTATTATTATTATAAAAAATATACTAAAAACTCGCTCGGGCGTTCCAGGAATTATCTTTTTCTTTTTATATATGTCTCCGGACAATTTTTTTACCTACCTGGGGGATCCTTGATACCCCGGGGCAAAAAAATAATAATAATAAGAATAATTATAATAAGCCGTTCCAGACCCTTAACAATTTTACTAATCTTGAAATCCCTGAGGGATAATTTTTACCTCGGGGCATAAAAAAATAATAATAATATTTTTAGAATTCAAACTGATAAGTACGCAGTAAGATTACATGATGCAGTAGTAACAGATGATAACAAGTTTAACAGGAGTCGAATTTACTGCATGGCAGCCTACAAGGCGCCCATCTGTCCTACTGCTCATTTTTAGACTCGCCTCCTAGGTAGTGTAGGAAGTGAAAAGGCTGAGTCAACCTTTATGGGACTAGCGCTTATCGAACGAGCGTCCTTCTGATTTTCATGCCAGTGTGTTACCTTTCAACAATCTCCCCGCTGCATGTTTACATGTATGTATGTAGTAACAATTGACTGGTTATGAATTTATCAGTGGTCAAAGTGACTTTGATGAGGACATGCAAGGAACGTACAGAACCAACGACGAAGGCATTGACAAGGAAGAGACTTACGCAGACTCTGCTGACATATCCTCCCGACGACGGGATAGTCAGTCTTCAACTTTTGATATCTCCGCTCTACCAATGTAAGCTTCTTTCATCTTCTCCATTTAATAGTCTGATTCTTTTCTATTTACTTTAAAGTATAATACCTTATAAGATGGCATAGCATAGCACAGTATGCAACAGCATAGCAAAGCATGATATAGTATTGTATAGTTTAGAATAGTTTAGCACGACATATCATAGTACAGTGTACAGTATGCCGTGTATTGCAGGCTGTCAGTTCTGTTAGTAGTTAAGGTTTATCGCATAACATGTACATGTACAGCGCAGTGCGTTTGCAGGCGCTTAATTAAAGAATAAATATTATTATTATTATTATAATATATTAATTTCTTGGCACCTCAGTATCTATGGTTCCTTCTACAGCGAATGGGAATCACTCCTTCTGTATTTCATTCAAATGAGAATCACTCCTTCTGTATTTCATTCAAATGGGAATCTCACTTCTGCATTTCACTCAAATGGGAAGACAGATGTTGTATTTGGATGCCTGGCTACTGGATGATTTCTTGGGTTGTTTCTATTTGCCCAGCGACAATATTTTGATTGGCCTCAGCCTCGTCTATGCCATTGTGATGTCGATTGTTGGTCTCGTCATTCCAATTGCTGAAGCTTTGACTGACTCATGGCTGGACACCATCTACGGAGCTGTAAGTTCTTCATCTTCCGATATCCAGTTAAATATTCTAAGTCCATTTATATATATATATATTAGGGTGGTCCAAAATCAATTTTTGTTTAAAGGCCAAAGTTAGAACCCACCATTGCGGTCCATCTATCGAAAAACTACTATGCTGAAAATTTGAACCAATTTGAACCATATTTAGGGGTTGCACAAGTCAACCAAAGTATGTCATGCATACTTCAAATCCACACGATGCATTAATGGCAAACAAACATCGGTACAAAAGCGTTACAATGTATTCATGGTTTCAGCAATTAAACTCTGTGATTAAATAGCATTTTGTGTTTTTCAAACTGCAAGTTTTAGACTAAAAATAACGTCAGAAGTGTTTCGATATGACATTTGTCATCATTGAGTAGCAGTCGTTTCCATACTGGCAGCGGCACTATCCAAACCTGCAATGTCTTCGGGTCAGGTAATTGACGGCGAAGTGCATTAAAAACTAGAGGAAAATACTGTTTCATTTGTCAGGATTGAGTTTTCATCCTGGATTAGCTCTACACCTCTCTCTGCTGTGTCGTTGACTACTTTGAGTGTCATCACGACTTCATGTGATTCAAGATAATCTTCATAATCATTCCAGCATTTCATTGTAAACTGCAGAAATGAATCCTTTGGTGCCAGGATATGAAAAATTGTACTGTATTGGTGGTGATGAAAGAACTGAGTAACCGTTTGTTAACATCAACAGATGTCAGCAGGGTGAGAATTGTCGGAGGGTTAGGGGGTTCAACCCCCCTAGTCTTTCTTAGGACCCCATAGTAAAGTCTTCATTGCAAACCCCAACTCCACGTGAATCAAAGTCTAACCCCCCCCCCAGTCTTTTTTCTACAATTCTCATACTGGATGTCAGCTTGGGAAGTTTGTGCTTCAATTCATGCTGCTGACATAAATTGTCTACCATTCTTTCTTTCTCAGCAGACTCAATTATTGGATTGAAGAAAGCCAGTCCAACTGTGACCTCACTCAGGTACCACAGATGTCTATGGAATGCTGTAGTAGTGGCCTGACGAATTTCTTGGTTTTTGTATTCAGCCAATTGTTGAAGAAAGCGAAGATCGTTTGCAGGAGCATAGACAGGACAGGGAGCTTGAAACCATGCCTGGACGTAGGGGCCTATACATTACAGATAAATAGAAGGACATTGAAGATACCCGTTTCATCAACTGGCTTCTGTTTGAATTGAGATCGAAACATCCACATCTTGAATGAATATATTATTCTCGCCATTCAACGAGCCTGATGTACAGTTCCAGGTGCTATAAAGTGAATTCCTCGAATTGGTGCTCCACCAAGAAAAAATGATTAGTACAAATTCAAGAAGCTCCTTGTAGTCATCTCTTTGATGATTGGCCTCCAGCTTTGTTTCATAACGCAGTTAAATAACTTGACCTCTGAATTTAGACAGCAGTGGATCTACCAGGGGGTAACCAGGTCCACTGAGCTGTCTCAAATCTACTTGAGTCAGTTCAACGCCAATGGTCACGAAAACGGCAATATAGGCCCCTATTAGAATATCTGGACCAGTGGAGGGAGCAATTTTCATGACACTGAATGCCTTTTCAGCAACGATTTCCATCACATGGTGACGACCTGCCAGATGAAGTAAGTTCCAACCAGGTCCCTTTTCTATCAAAGTGCATGCACGAGCAGTATTGCTCGTTGTGGTGTTAAAGCACATCCCCTTAATCTTCGTTCTCAGGTTCCAGTGATCAAGACATTCCTGAGCTTCTCCAATGCCTGAGTTAATTTTCGGGATACCAAGGAGTTCTATTCCAATACTAGACACAATAACAGGCAGCCGATCTACCTTCTCGCAGCAAGTGATGTCGGATAACAGCTTACCGTCCCAATGTACAATCTGAAGAGAATTCATTTTTCATCGTACTGGCGAGCTCTTCTCGATATAATCTTCTGGCTTGGCGAATAGAACTGCGACTCAAAGGCAAGCCTCGAACATCATGGCCTAGAGATTGAGCAGTAGTAGCCAATATAGATGTGGTGCCTTCCTGTCAGTGATTTAGTTCGATCCAAGGCTACAGCTATCCGATAAATCACAAAGGGTCTCTTGCTTAGCTGTTTATAACATGGTTGTTCTTAATTCATCCTGTTTGATAGATTACCACAACCTGAGTCACTGCTTTCCTCAGACGTGTCCTTATCACTGCTGCTCGACTCCAGATCTACTGTGCTTGTTAGAACCTCCATATCATTCTTTAATCTCTCATGCCGCTCTTCTGCAGCTTTCGCTTTAACAAGTTTCTTATCCATTTTAAGAATCAAGATTCTATTCTCTCCTGCCATATAACCCCTTCGACCTTCTCTCTGAGCAACAATAGGAAAGCCCAGTTAATAAAAGTATGCACTAATCACATATAAGTAGATAAACAGTAAACGCGTGGAAGAAGAAATAAGTTTACAGAATTTTACAGATGCATGCCTATCGAATAGCAGGGTGCGTGAAACTTTCAGTCACTTGTGCAACCCCTAAATATTCTCAAATTTAGATGAAATTGCACCTGAATTATTTTTTTATATAATGGACTAAATTGGCACCTTCTAATGTTAAGAAACTGAAACTTTATTTTTTCCCATGCAGTCGTGGACCATCCTAATATATATATATATATATATATATATATATATATATATATATATATATATATATATATATATATATATATATATATAATAGTATTATCAATTACCCGAGATATCAATGATCCCT
This sequence comes from Allolobophora icterica, assembly GCA_963556255.1. Classification (NCBI taxonomy): domain Eukaryota; kingdom Metazoa; phylum Annelida; class Clitellata; order Crassiclitellata; family Lumbricidae; genus Allolobophora; species Allolobophora icterica. The sequence continues at coordinate 25,863,025 of OY744603.1, read as the reverse complement.
GAGGATTTAGAAAAAAATATTTAGGAACCGTCCAAAAGTCTGGACGATCACGCCTCATCTTCGGGGTGTGAAGAAAAGGTACCGTAGTACCTTTATTATTATTACTATTATTATTGTTGTTATTATTATTATTATTATTATTATTATTATTATTATTATTATTATTATTATTATTATTATTATTATTATTACTATTATTATTATTATTATTATTATTATTATTACTATT
>OY744603.1:25642796-25860296 GCA_963556255.1 Allolobophora icterica | reverse complement strand
AAACTCACTTCAAACCGCAGTAAGTAACAGGGAAACATATGACAGTACAATTATCCAGATCAACACGCGTCTTAGCAGCCTGTTAGGCGCCCGATCATTTTATAGCTGCCCCTTAGGGAGTGGAAGGCTGAATCGACCTATAGGAAGCTTACGGGTATCGATTCGCGTCCTTCAAAATCTTATGTTCTTGGAGCAAGAGTGTTATCATTAATCTATCCCCCTACCAGTAAAAAGTCAGTCTTTGACACTACATATGAATTTGCATGAGTAGAGTCTGAATGGTGAAGCATGTACACTGCTACTTGACCAGCAAATCTGAATACGTGGCAAAATATGCCTTACGACACACATTGTCGAAGTTTTGTGAAGAGCCCTGTCTTGTTCATATTGCTTGTATTCTGGACAATCATGTTGTCCGGACAACCTCGTTCATCGGGCCCTGAGCGGGCCTGCCACATGTCATTGGGGGGCAAACTATGGGAGTTATACTAGCCCAAGACAATTGGCTGTCAGGCCATATCTTACATACGAGGTGTTCTTAAAATCTGGAAACACCCAATTTCTACTTACAATGGAAAATGTTTGTGTTTTATTGAAGATTTCTCTGTACAAACACGCTCATGGCGTGGGATTTGGAATGCTTCACCTTGTTTCAACTAACATCTGTCTCTGGTTCAGAACCGTAGTACATGAAATTATGGATGAGGTGAAGTATTCTCAACACTCTGACCACCATGACAATAACACTTACGGAGTAACAGACACCACACTACACAAAGGTAATACAAAGATCCAATAGTATCATATGCTCGCTTCTAGTTGGCCTAATTTTATAGCTAAAGGTTACATAACGCCAGACAAAGTAAAATTTTGTAGGATATGTTAACTTTATGCACGTGCCAGTCCGGCAGTGGCGGGCTACAACGGGGCGAGGCAGGACAATGCCCTCTGCACTGGTTGCTTGTATGACTGCCCTGGCTATGCTCTGGCTACAAAAAAGAGTCTTGCGCCGCCACTGCAATCGTAATCTCCAATTTTCTAAAGCGCCACTGTAAAGCTGAGCGCAAAGCACCAGCTTATTCACGAGCGCTGCAGTCCGGAATATAATATATGTGCACTCTTAGACACCGGTTAGTTCTCAGCGAAGCCTTTGTATGTAGTTTTTAGCCCAGTATGAATAATGTACTAAAGCCTACTCTTACATCTATAGCTCGACTTTTATTGCCTTAGTTTCACGTATATTTATCTCCTACACAGCAGGGTATTCAATATTTATATTCAAAGAATTCGACAACTTTCGACTAAATTCATCTTTCGGCTCTTTCCTTCACAAACGTCAACTGGTCTTTTCTTCTCAAAAGTGTCAACTGCTCACAACAATACATTTATCTATAGCATGACTCAGACTCAGTCACTCCACTGACACGCCACTGAAGACTTAGTCACTTTCTCTGAACTACACATCATCTTTGTTTAAAACCGGTCTGACCGGATGTAAGGGTGCAACCACATATATTACACATTTGATGTTACCTAACACTTGTGTGGGCTACCGGGAAAGTCCGCTATGTAATTGAGTAGTTGTTCATATATATATATATATATATATATATATATATATATATATATATATATATATATATATATATATATATATATATATATATATATATATATATATATATATATATATATATATATATATATATATATATATATATATATATGACATTGTATAAGCGCACGTTTTGAGTCATGAATCCACCGCGCATGCACCTGTAAAGAACTTCCCCGCGCCATCAATTACAGCGTGGGCATGAAAACAAGTTGACTTTGGTGACACCTTATCACTGATGTAATAGAAGGTCCGTGGCCGTATGGATATCATTGTAGTAACAGTTGCAATTATACTGTTACTACCTTTTCTACAATTCAACTGCATTCACTACATCGCCTAAAACAAGCACTACAAGAACTTTATTACACATGGTATAGTATATAATAATGACGTCATAATGACGGAGAGAGAGAAAGGGATGGAGGGAAGGAGTGAGAGAAAGGGAGAGGTAAGATATATAGTACAGTGACAGTTGCAATTATACTGTTGATGCTATTACTATTTACTATCTTTTCTACAATTCAACTCTATTTACTACTTCGCCCAAAACAAGCACTATTGGACGTGACCAATCGGTGCTTCCCCCTCAACCTGCCGTCAGTGAAAGGGAGGGAGAGGTAGAGATAGGGCGGGAGTGAATTCCGGGCGTCTAAGGTCGGTCGCCGCCACCCGTTAGAAGCACACCCCGCTCCGCTGTTATGCATATGCGACTCCAGTCGCCGCCGCTCCTTAGTGGCTGCAGTCGATGCGATGCAGCATGAGTCACAGCGTTATTTGACGACAGACAGATGCATACACAGAGTTGGAGAACTATATAGTAGAACACATAGGCCTATACATATAACAATATCAACCACCACAGTAGCAACAACAGTAAAAAATATCAGGGAGACAACAAGAAAAATGTTATATAGTTATTGGATTTGTTTGTACCTCGGTCGCGAACCTCATTAACTCAGCATCGGGCGTTTGCTTTGGCTGTGGAATGAACTCCCTTCTGTGATCTGGAGCAAGATCCTCGGGGCGTTTTCACCAGGTTCGCTTAAATCAGGGGCGCCCGCAGGCTTAAAAGAATTTGACGCACACCCCAAAAAATTGGACACTCCTCCCATCCCCTTCCATCCTACCCGTCCTCTGTTCGCCACTCGTAGTCATACACAGAAAATTATTCAAAGTGACTCATTAGAAAAAAATTCTATTTAGATAACATCTAATTCTTTAACATGCCGTATTGTCGTTTACCGAAAATATTCCTTGCGTGGATTTGATTTGGTGAGTGGACGCACGTGCGTCTAGTGCGTCCGCCTCTGGCTTAAATGCTTAAAGACCCTTCTTTTTATACGAGCCTATCACGTTGAGAGCGCTTCTGAATAGCTCTGCTGCGAGAAGCGCTTTACAAATGTTTACATTACATTACATGTGGACGGTAGTATATATATAATTAAGGAAGTCGGTTAGAGTCAATATAGCAGGGTTAGGCGATACGAACTTCGTGTCCACGGTAAAACTTTGTAGCATATGTTCACTTCATGCAATATCACTCTGAAGATGCGTTTTTCTTTGTATAGTTACCAATACGAATATATTTCTTTAGTTAATGCATTTCTCGTGCCTGTCAGGGTTTGTTAGATTGTAGTTCGAGAATTCGCATTTTACGAATTTTACGAATTTTTAAAATTCACGAATTTTAACGAATTTTAGAATTGAAGTTTCAAAATTCGTTAAAATTCGTTAAATAATAAAATAATACAATTCTTTGCCATGGCAACGAATTTTATTATTTGTTTACTTTTCAACTTTTTAAGCAAGTAGGCCTAAATGTCAATGTCATAGGCAATTCAATCAATCAGCCGTAAAAGATAGCTGTCTAGCAACAAAATAGTACTGATATTCAGTCACTGTTCTACTTGGAGTCTTGAACTTCGAATTGTATCATAGTTGGGTTGTGTGACAGTGAGAGTCAGTAAACAGAACGAGATACCACCAGTGCCCCAGCTTTAGTGTGACCTGTCAGTCACTGGCACAGCTTGCAACAAAACATGGTTCAGGGTTGGCAACGTTCACCGAGCTGTGTCTTCTACTTCATCGTCCTCTGATTCTGAGTCAGAAACATCCCACTGCTCCCACTCGACTGTGGTTTCTGTATTTTCGCCATGCAAATGCCTTGTCACAAAAGCAACACTGTATTTTTCGATTACCCTTTCCTTATCCTCCAAAATTACTACATACTTCCACTCCGGTCCATGTTTTTTCATCTATAAGAAATTAGATTTTCAACTAAATTAACTCGTTACTTAATTTAATAAACTTTTATATTGAATTTTATATTAAATTCTAAGCAGAAGCTTAACACAACAAATCATGACGTCATCACATTTGTTGTTGTTGCTTACGCTGTTTTTGCAAAACGCCAATGTCAATGTAAAGACCCAAAACAATGGCCCAACGAATTTTTACGAATTTTTACGAATTTTAAAACAGACCAAAAATTCGCGAATATTTACGAATTTTAAAACCGAAAGTCACGAATTCTCGAACTATGTATATATATATATATATATATATATACCTATAACATGTATAGGGCCTACATAAATATATATATATATATATATATATATATATATATATATATATATATATATATATATATATATATATATATATATATATACGGCCACTGAATATATATATATGACTTGTTTTTCCCAATTGTTTTCTTTGAAGCTTTTAGGGGTATTTCTGTTGATATTGTCTAATACCAAATAATATTTATGTAAGTAAGTAAGTAAGTAAGTATATCCTTTATTAATCCAACTGCTAACCGGATTTTGGTTTACACATGTATATCACGTCCAGATTAAAGTACTAAGGCCTATATTCCGGTGAAAATCATCCTAATTATAAAAGATTTACGAGCTAAACTGTCAGCAGTCGGGAGAACCCGATTATGAACACGGGGTCGCAAAGTATAACCCGTATGCTTAACAGGAGGTAATAGTACATGAAGCACATGTGTAGGACATGTAAGGACGGTCGTGAAAAGTTTAGAATCAGCAGTACGGATCAATTGTTCGAATCTAGGGTAGTCCACAGGAAGATAACCAGCTTTAATCAGTCTCCTAAATATTGCCTGTAGTCTCTCACGTCCCCTCTCCCCCACATAACCCAACCAAGCGGACGCAGCGTACGTCATCCTCGCCACTGTGGTAGCTGTCACCACATCGTACATTGAGGGACCAAGTAGTCCATGAGTAGTCAGGATCCGTAATGCATACATTGATCGTAGAGGTAATTCCTTTAAACTTAGTGCAATGTTGTCGTTGGTGGAGGGCCGCAATGATCCAATTGTAAGCAACGTCGGGAATGGGTAAGTCCGCCATCTGTTCAGCCAGATAGTCATGCCTCACCGTATCAAATGCTTTTGAAAAATCCAGTGCTATCAGATGTACATAGGGGCTGGACGTCAGCATTTCAGTGAGTTGATGCGTCAATGAACTAAGTGCGGCAGTAGTAGACCCGGTGGGCCGAAACGCATATTGATCTTGAAAGTCACGGTTGTTCTGTTCGTACGTCAACATCGGATAGAAATACTTGCGCATGCACCACGATCCGCTCAAGTACACGACAGAGGACTGAAGTGATTGAGATTGGCCTGTAATCGGCCTCCGTCTTCGGATATAGGGATATATTTTATTATACATACACATACATAATATACAGATGTATATGCATATGCATGTATATATATATATATATAATAAAGTATAAAATGTATATGCATATGCATGTATATATATATATATATATATATATATATATATATATATATATATATATATATAATAAAGTAATCATTTCTTTTTTAGATGTTACCTCCAAGTTAGACTGTGAGGATGAACTGCTGCATACATTGTCTCTGTACATTTTTCCTTTCATCCTCGAATACAGTCTGATCGCTGTTGGTTCCATCACATCCCTCCTTCACGTCATGATCGTTACGAAGAACGATCACGGGCATCGAATCCAAGACATTCGCAACAACATTCGCGTCGTCTCCTTACAGAAACGAAAAGCAACGCTGGATGCAGAGGATCAGAAGCCTTCCTCTGATCTGAATATCCTCGGAAAGGCCCATCGGGGATTTTTCGCTGCTGCTCTGGTCGTTGCTGGTATCGTTGCGGCTATCATACTCTTCTACCTGATGCCACAGAGGAAACAGGATGATTGCCTACCATCTGTTATCTACCACACGACTGACTTGTGTCTTCACGTCTTCCTACTCATTACCTGTGTTCTGGCCTTCGTCCAGATGAGGCCACTTGGTTTTCTTCCCAAGACAATCTCAACGGACGATGTCTTAATCGTGATTGCTATGTGTGGGTCAGTCATGTACGACATTGCATCGGCCATAGCCTCGTCGGATGCCCTCGCTCACAAAAACCCGGACAAAAGGATAGACGCGCTTCGACTGTCTTCTTCGCTAGTTGCCTTTGTCCAGGTGATCGCACAGGCGCTGCTCATGCTCTTGTCGCTCAGGAGATACCCCTCCGATACTGACCACGTCGAGAGGAAGCCCGGGCGTGGGGCAATCACCACCCTCGTCATTGGAAATGTTGCCGTCTGGGTTTTTCGGACGATTCTGGCGAAGGGAAGTGACATGACGACGCAGCAGAAATTCTACGGAGAAGTGCCATGGGTGATGCTGATGGACGTCAATCTGCCGCTGGCTCTGTTCTTCTGCTTCCACAGCAGCATCTGTTTCGCCGATATCTGGCATCACGCCTATGCTCCACTGGAGTGTAGCAGCCAGATATCGAGATCCAGTTCAATGTCAAATGTTCTCGACTCGTCCTCTTCATCTTGCCACAAGACTCAGAACAGTCCAGTGCAGACGATGACTTCGAGTCCGATCTTTACGGTCAGCTAGAGTGAGAGGACATCGTCTTAGATGACCAACATCTGGGAATAGGCCCTATAGCAGAGGTCGAACCGGAGCCAACATCTAGCGGTCACAGTCAACGGCGTCGCGTAACCCTATACATTCACGATCCCAAAAGAAACACAGACCTTAACTTATGACGTAATTCGTGTCGTTCTGTCTCTGATCGTTTGTCTGTGAGAATCTCTGTCTACGTCTTTACCTGTCACGATATCTCTACCTGTCTTTGGCTTGTGTCTGTCTCGGTGTATTTCTCTCAATCGATCTCTGTGCGTGTGTGTATCTCTTTCTCTTGTATCTGTGTCTCTTTCTGTCTCTATTCCTTATTTAATTTGTCTGTGTTTACCTTCTTGCAACGTGTCTGTATACGTGACGGACAGAATTTGTATGTATTGGCCTATTAGTAGTTAGAACCCTATTCGAGACATTAGTAACTGAGTGCTTCCTTGAAGCACTGGCATAGTTTAGCCGGTGACTTATTTATTCCGACTTGCCGTTTTGGCTGCAACAGTGTTTATCTAGCGCCTTAAGCGAACGTGTTAAATGTGCTTCATAGACGACTATCAGACGACAAGTTTTGATCTTTAGAGTTCGTGAGAATGTTGCGCAACTCAGTCAAAAATGAGGAGAATGTAACATTGGATATTTTAGACAACTGCAATACGATATTGATTGATTGATTGATTGATTGATTGATTGATTGATTGATTGATTGATTGATTGATCGATTGAATACGATATTCAAGAGTATATAAAAGCTTGCGCCATGCTTTCAGCTTTACAGTAGGCCCTAGCGCTTTAGAAATTTAGAGTTTACCATTACGATTCAACATAACCAAAATGACTGGCTGAAACTGAAAACTTAACAACGCGATAGCATTGCAATGCGTTTCGAAGGTGTTAGACTAAAATGTAACAGATGCTTTAATGGCTCTACACGAGTATACATACATGCTTGTTGTAGCATTCTATATGGTAACTGCGTTAATTCGGTAGTGTTGACAATTTCAGTCCTACTGTAACAAAGGCGGAGTCATTCGTAGTAGGCCTATTGGCTATTCGTATTTCTTTGACACATTCTGCTTCATTGTTCTAAGTTCTGTTAGGAAAATTCCCTGACGTCAGACCTATCTGTCCAACAGACCTAATTATTTCAGTATTATGTGTTGTTATTTATAATATCATAATACTTATATTCTATGGAGAGACAAGAACATGACACAGAGAGAGGCGGCAAATCGTATGATAGAAGGTATACATGGGTACAACCAGGAGCATATATAGAGACAAAATGTTGATGAGCGGCATCAGATTATATTTATATATATACACTTTTATATAGAATATATATATTATTTTGTATATGTAATGTATGTATAAGTTTTATGTGAATATATGTTTATGTATAACATACTGAATGAGAGAGGCGTGGTGTAATGGTGCTCTGCGGAAGGATCAGAACTATGCTATGATGTAGACATTTGTCTCTGTTGGGAACACCTAGTGTCAGATTTTGAAACCGCTCATTGAGTCTTCTGTTATCAGAATCAGGCCCGCCGAGAGGGGGCAGGGGGGCAATTGCCCAGGGGCCCGGCGACTTTTTAGGGGCCCGGGGCGGGCCCGCAATCAACTTATGAAAAATATTATATTCAATTATACAAGGTTTATGATTTATGCCTTTTTAAATATATTATCTGACGCTTAACTACAATCAGTTTAAACAAGCATCTGAATAAAATCATAGTTATATATAATATATATAACCAGGGGCGTCTACACCATAGAAACCTTGGAGCAAATGCTCCATCCAAGAAATAGGGGGGGAGATCTGTCAGTGTGTGTGCCACCATTTTAGGGGGAAGGAGCGGGGAGGGGGAAAAGAGGGCGATAAGGGACGTTGCTCCAATGACTTTGGGGGGATAGACGCCCCTGTATACAACTATAATACTGTACGGTCGTGCACGCACTCTTATTATTTCAATTTTATTATTTCAAGGCCCAAACGTCTTTGATGTTGCAAGGGCGACGACAGTGGCATGCATGCTATATCCAAGCCCCGCATGGTGGGGATTTGCATCCTAGCATGATAAAAATAAACTCCAAGCCATTATTAACAAGATGACTAGGCAGGAGTACCTGCCGGAGGGTGGGCCAACGTTTGACCAACTCTGTAGGAAAGCGGATGTCGGCCTTTTCACGGGGGGTCTTAAACAACCCTGGTCATGTATTCCACAAATTGCTCCCACCCAAGAAACCTAAAAATTATGTTCTCCGACCTCGGTCTCACGATTAAGTGCTTATTCCTCTGGACAATAACATGAGGAAAAATTTCATTTGAAGAATGCTATATTCATATTGGTTGTGATACTGTTGTTTTTTTAAAGTGTTGCATTATGTATTGTATTATTTATGCATGTACACTAGAGTGCTAATCTCTTGCAACCGGTTAATAAAGAAAATACTTACTTACTTACTTACTTATTTGTGTTGTTTTTATTTTTTCGTACGACCGTACGATATTATATTTATATAAACCCTAAAGATAGTTTAGAGACCCATAACTGCTCTGCCTAGGGCCCGTGACTGTTCTGCTTAGGGGCCCACGACTGCTCTGCCTAGGGGCCCGGAATTTCTGTCGGCGGCCCTGATCAGAATAATAGCATGTGGATTTTCTATCACCATCGTAACGTACTTTCATGAAGCGTCCGACTGATATGACACTCATTGGCCTAACTCTGAGAAAATTGCGCAAATGAAAGTAGTCTAACCGATAGTAGAAGCGTCATTTTTGACACTTCTACAGAGTCCTCTATTGTTTCAAGAAGGAAGTTGGAGTCTGTGCTCAGCATTGGGTAAAACCGATGACCACCGATGTGTAACTAATGCATTTCTTTAGTAGTGCCTCAGCCAAGCATGACGGATTTTTAAGAAATTCAACTGAAGACGGGGATTGAATAGGCAGAGAGAGACAGAGCGTGACACAAAGAGAGGCCGGAAACAATAAATCGTATAGATGAAGAGACACAAGCAGAGAAGCATATAGAGATACATGCAGTTAAACATACAAATTGTTAATGGACGGTGCTAGATTCATACCATAAGAATGCTACGTCATTGTGTACATTCACTAGCGTATCCGGTTGCATAGAATTAGGCCTATACGAAGAAGAAAGTAGTCATCCAGTTCAAAAAGAAAAATTAACGCCTAAATGCCGACCCAGTGGGATGGTAGGCTATATGAACCATGCAGTTGGTAAAACATTCATAATGAAGAAGCCAGTAGTCATCTAGTTCAAAAAGAAAAATTAACGCCTAAATGCCGACCCAGTGGGATGGTAGGCTATATGAACCATGCAGTTGGTAAAACATTCATAATATTATGAAGAAGCCAGTAGTCATCTAGTTCAAAAACAAAAATTAACGCCCAAATGCAGACCCAGTGGGATGGTAAATGGACCATACAGTTGGTAAAACATTCTAGACCTAAGACCACTTTGGTTGTACCGGTAGTGTTATTTCATCGTGAAGGGCCGTGGGCGCTTACAGAAATTTCTGCAGTAGAGAACAAAACAAGATAACTCGTGTAGGCTACGTCATACAACCTGGTGCAGGCGAGAAATAATAAGGAGAGTGTGATTTCCTGGAGTTGCAATCGCCCATATTTGTGGGCTCCCATAAACAACTGAACGATGGAGAAAATATGAACTTCCTGCCACTGCATCTGATTAACTTCCTTTAATTTTCTCCACTGATAATAAATCCATGGGCTTCTACACCACTGCTGCCAATAACCACACATCGCACCGTGCATAGGCGTAGATTCTGGGGGGAGGCAGCCGGAACACGTGCCCCCAATAATTGAGGAGGGGTCAATGCCCCCAAAAATCTTGAATTATTAATATATTATGTTTCAATATAGACAAACTTCTAATAAAACAGAAAAACAGAGACAAAGAACTGAAATACTATCAGAAATTCATAATGAAAACAAAGATTTATTTATATCTTCAATATCTTCAATATGAAACAAGTTTACATGTTAACAAAACGCACCCATTTCATATGTATTACGTAACACCGGAAGCCTCTGAGACTCATTGATTGTCCAGACCAGAGCCTTCGATCTATAACTGAAGGCTCTGGTTCAGACCAGAGGTGAAATAGGTTATTTTTTCGGTTTTTGGTTTTTAAACCAGAAAAGAAGCAAGAAACCCACAAAATTTGTTTCTTTGGTTTTTTAAATTTCTAATTCTTTTAGAAGTTATTTTAATAACACTGATTTAATTATTTTTAATTTTCAGAAATCGCAACTGAATTAAAGTGAGTTGGAGCTCTTGTTCATGCCATTTTTTTCATGATTTTTATGATCCGAAATCCTCAAATCTTTCAAACAAATAACCAAAACAACAAAACCCATAAAACCAAAGAAATACCAAAAACCAAAAAACTATATTTTCATCCTGAAAAAACTTGGTTTTGTGCACCCATGGTCCAGACCCTCATGCCCCCAAATTTTGGGCAAGTTTACGCCAGTGGCACCCTGATAGGGGCTTATATTCCTGATCAGGGCGGGCGCAAGTTGAGCCCAGTGAAAAACAGGGGAGTGTTTCTTTTCAATTTTTATCACACTGTCTAAAAGTTACAGTCTTCACTCACAGTTCTGTGAAAGAACCACTTTTCTTGTATAAAGTAGGCCTAGTGTGAACCGCCACCAGTGACACCGTCCCATTAATTCGTTCAACGGCGCTGAAGAAGTTATTAAGTAAGACTAGATTAGACTAGACAATATTAGTGTAGTTTAGATAAGATTGGATTGGATAAGATTAGGTTTAGTCTGAAATTTGCATGACTTAATTGCTTAATGTTGTACTTCAGCGGCGTACCCTAGCGAATGCTTCCCTATCAGTGATTGATTCGTCTCGCCTCCAGCGACTAAATCTGAAACATGTAAGTACGACTTCGGCTTTGGCTCGATAAAGCTATGCATTGTGCATGGGGATTTTTTTATTATAAGTTAGAAACTTTTATTGCGCCGTTGTCTCGTGCACAAGGTAGCAAGCACTGGCGCACCAAAACCAAACCGTAATCAAGTCAATACACAGACGATCAGCCCACTGAGGCAAGAAGATGGCATAGACTACGGTGGATAAGTAAGCTGAAAAAGGCAAGTTTTGAGCCGAGACCGAATTGACAGAGAGACGGTGCAGAATAAACAGATGCGTGTATATATAATTTCAAAATTTTGGTCCGAAACCGAGAAGCCCGTTCACCAAGAAACTTCCAATTTTAGTTACGACCAAAGAAAGGCAGTCAGATGACCAAGTTGAATAAATTGATAAGACTGCCCATGGGGATCAATTTTAAATACTGTGAATAACTACAGTTGAAGAGTTTAAAATCGATCTAAAGCCCCAATTTGATAGAGATCCTGTGCGAAACGGGAACCAATACAATATAAGATGCGACAAGTTAGGCCTACTATTTTCAAAAGCGAGCGCAATTTTAATTGACAATAATGGAATTACCAGCAACTATAACAATAATCAGCTTCCTTTGGAACAGCCTTGTCCACGTGACAGTGTTTCCCGCGTTTTTCGTTGAAATTCACCTGAATTTAACAGTTCTCTGCGTTTCTTCGCACATTTTGGGCGTTTACGTTGTGTTTTGTCCGCCTAGTGGCCTACCCAGGTAGGCTAGTTATCGTTTAATCCTAACTTGGCTCCTTACTGCACAAATTTTCATTTCTACCCGTCTTGCGTGGCTACTTTAGGAGCTGTGTTAACACCAACATGACCTGTTCGACCTATTTGAAGTAGTCTGCATTCTGAGCGAGCAGGCGAAGGCTTGTAAACATTAGCTGGTTCTGAACGATTAATTCGCGTTTTGTCAACGTTTAATTGAATGTGCTAGCTCGCAGCGAGACATTAACATTACTGATGTGAATAATCAGAGTTATGTTGCTTAGCATAGACAAATTTCATGGAAAACAATACCTTCAGTAGGCCTACTTCTGTAAAAGGTTGATTAACTCCAATTCACTACTCGCTGGTTGTCTGGATTATTTTGCTTACTGATGAAATTTCTGTTCTTAAACGCATTGGATATTAGGGCCTACATTCCCCATCACCACGTCGTCTTCGATACCTTACAAAACACAACATAGGTAATATCCTAGATATCCTAGGCTAATTCTTATTTTAATTTGTCATTATAATAACAGATTTTATAGCACCTCTTCCAATGAGATTCATCAGAGGTTGTCTTGATATAATAATGAAACCAAATGATTTTCAAATGCTTGCAGGATAGAGGTAAAGATACGCTACGAAGGCTGATGGTGCCCATGTAATGCGATGTTAGGAAACCTATTGCAGCAATTTCATTACTAGTTCTGATTCTGTTCTTGGGGAATAATCACATCCACTGAATATGTTTTTGTCTTTTCCTTGTGTCTTTTTATTGTGTTAAGTTGCTTATAATGTCATTTCATTCTCAACATAAAACTTCCTTTTTCAGATTGCATATCCACTAAAGACTGCTAGTAGTACAAAAGGGGGCCCGCTGGCACATTTTGATTGATTGATTGACTAATTGTCATTATAATAACAGATTGATTGACTCCGGTGAAGCAGGATGATTGATTGATTGATAAACAGTGCAGATGCGCATCACAGGTGCAAATGCTTCGTTCAGGAGCTTCAGGAGCTTCATCAGCAGGAGCAGGAGCTTCAGCAGCAGGAGCAGGAGCTTCAGCAGCATAATAGGAGCTTCAGATCTGATTGAATACATACATGTATACACACACGGTGTGTGTTTAACGGGTCAAAGTTATCCGGTGCGTTTGTAATGACTGAATGAATGAACGGACGGTTGGGATGAACGACTTTACGAGCTTCCTTTAATTAACAACTGTTCATGCAACAGGGAGTAATGCTCTGGTATCTGTGCCAGAGTCATCCGGTGACGTGTGCTTGTGCGATACGTGCGTGTCTGTGTGTGCGAGTTCCACCTTGTTTCTCATTGCTCCTGTGTTCCGCTTCTCTATTGAAGATCCTGCGCGTTCTCCGACCAAAAAATAAAGTAATTAAAAAAATACCCGCGTTAAGAGGGTTTGAACCCGAGACTGTTTGGTTCGAAGGCATCCTGCTTCACCGTTGGTCCACCAAGACCATTGTTAGAGTCAGATTATATAACGTTTATCTAGCGTGTCCAAACTGTTCCCAAGGCTTTCGCCAGTGGACGCCACTGTTTCTTTATGCAAACCACGCTAAATGGCAGTCAGTCTGCGTCTGTCTGAATATGCTTGGTTTTGTCCTGAAAATATTTTGTTCACAGGAAGTTAGCGTTCAGAATTTTTAATCTGGGCCGGAACTTAGTGTCCGAGGCATTTTATCTGGAGCGGAAGTTGAGTCCGAGCAAATGTTGCATTATACATAGATTGTTGTGATACATACAGCCGTTGTGAAATAGCCGATGAGCACTTTATTACGCTCGAAGGCAAAAAGAACAAGTCAAATTACACAGTAGTAAAACATACACGCTGCATAAACCGAATTTTAAAAAGCACAAACTTTGAAAAATAAACACAACCTCAAAAGCACAAACTACGAAAATTAAACACAATTCCAAACGCACAAACTAAGAAAACTACTGTGGTGTAAATGGCAGTTGTGAGACTATATTTGCTATTCGAAATGACAAGGAGTTCGGAATCATGAAGGAAATGCTCTCCAAAGTTACACCATAAAATATTTTGAAGAAGGTTAGATGTTGAACGAGCTATTCGCCAATAGAACATCATGCGACGTTTCTTAATAATGTGATGCAAGTCCAATCTATCAACCCACAGGTTTAGGTTTAGGTCATTCCGTGTGAAATCAACCAGTTTTTAAAACATTTTCACACCTTCAACTTTAGATTTGGCTGAAAATTTTTTCTTCTGTTTGGCCACCATATTGGCACAAATGCCAAATTTTATTCAAATATTCAAATATTCAAATACTCAAATATTTGACCGAGATATATACCATCTAAAAGTGAGGTGGAATAGTCGAAAATTTGGATCCGATTTCGCGAAATGTTCTCTGAAGCCATATTCAACTTGAAATAAGTCAAGAAGTAGAGCAGATAGAGGCTTGAGGTTTTCATTGCTGTAATCAGAAAGTTGGCGACCCACTGGGCCTGTTATAATGACTGTGTCTTGAGCACAGACTTTACAGTACTGCTGCCAATATGCAGTCTCAGAAATTGTAAACTGTATTTTCTTGAATTTGCCAGACCAATATGAGGAAAAGCAGTAGTAACAACATTTTAATCTCTTCATATTTTGAAATAGCAAGTAATGGGTTCCTAATGGATGTACTTTACTGTGGTGTTAATTTGCAAATGAATTCATACTCACATGCTAATCTTGGTCAAACTGATGAATGGGGGTCAACTTCACCAGCTGATATTGGGAAAATGGAAACTGGAATTTATCTGTGCTTCATATTTCTGAAAAGTGCATGCCATAAGCTGTCTGGTTATATAAATTTGATGTTGGTACTCAGAAGCAATCAGCAGTGATACTCTGCTGAATATTAGCTATTTTTCGAGGTCTCAGAAGGGCCAATCCATGTGAAATCACAGAGGGCCTGTATGTGGCCTATCTCAGATTTGGCTGTAATTTAGCTATTTTGGTAGTTTGATACGTTGGTAGGCCTACATCATATAGAAATTGTTATAAGCCTATCACCATGTATCTGCATTGTATGGCTGAGGGTAATGGAGGGGTGGTTTGAAGCACTCGCGACACATTTTGAACTTGGTGACATATTCAGAGGCCAGTATCTCTGGAACAGATCCACATAGCCCTGCAAAATGTTGTGATTTTGTACAACGTTCTGTGTACTTTCTGATTCTGCAAATCATTCTGAATTGAAACAAATAGTTTCCCACTAATATTGGTGAAAAGTGACCACATAACGCAGTTGTCAATTTAAATCTGTAATATTCATGGCATGGTAGCATTGAAGACAATAAAAGCAATTGCAAAAATTTTAAATTTCTGTTATCTGCATATAGTTCACTCTGTATGTAACAAATCTTAACATTATTACTTTATGCCTTCATGGCGATAAGGGTTTTCAAAGTAGGTCTGTCAGATAAACTGGAGCATATCTTCGGCTGCAAGTAGGCCTATGTGCATGTGGGACAACAGTTAATGCTTTTAACTTAGTGTTGTAGAGCTTGAACAGGTGGTGGACAAACAGATGTAAAAATGGTGGGCAAACAGATGCAAAAAGTTTCAGTCAAATCTAAGGTTGAAGGTTGGAGGGTCTGGTTGATCTCACATGGAATGACCTCTTTAACAGATTCCCATTTATTGAAACCATGTAACTTTCTAGATACAGAGTTCCAATGTGCATTCAATTCATCTTCCTGTTTAATCGTATATCCATCCATCCATCCATCCATCCATCCATCCATCCATCCATCCATCCATCCAGCCATCCATCCATCCATCCACACATACATGCATACATACATGCATACATACATACATGAACCCATCCTTCAATCTCCCATCCATCCATCCATCCATCCATCCATCCATCCATCCATCCATCCACACATACTTACATATACATACACAATATACATACATGCAGTACTGTCCATACTTATTTCATACTTACATATATATGCAATATACATACATACATACATAGACAATATTCGAGTCAAGGTACAGTAGATTTAGCATAAGTATTTTAAAAAAAACCAGTTGAACCCATCTTAACAGCCAATTGAGCTGCTAGATTATATGGCTTGTTCTTAAGAATTGCTTTCCCACAATTTGTAATACAAGTAGTAGTAACATTAAGCTTCTGGAACGGTGTAATGAGTAGTAACACAAGTAGGATGCTGGGCCGGTGTGATAAGTAAGTAGTAACATTAGGTTGCAAATGGAGATTTCTCACTGTTTCGAATGGAGATTCTAATGTAAATTTATCAAACTTTCATTATCAACCCATGAATTAAAATTTTGTGGATATCCCACCCATTTGACAAAAGATTTGTTTCCACGTGTTTTTATGATTTTTTCGATCCTATAAATTTCCTGAGTCGTTTTCTGTAACTCCTGTTCGTAAAATGTGCCTTGAATTTCCTCTCCGTTGTAATCTGTTATCTTATAGGTCGGAGGATCTGTGTATTGAATTTTTGTCACAGTAAAGATCTCTTCCGTCCATCTAGGGGTATAACCCTTTTCGAAGAACGTCTTTTTCTTAGAAATTCGGACCTTATCACCTATTGAAAATTTAGGTTTATCAAGTGGTTTTGGGTGTAAACCGCCATATAAATTTTTCCATACAATAGTCTCATTTATTTTTATACTCGCTTTTATTGGAGTCATTTTTATGGAAGAATGTCTAGTGTTGTTATAACGAGAAACCATATTTTCTAAAACATCGATATATTTCCTAGTCGAATTAGCTGTGAAATATTTGAACATTTTCTCCTTCATGGTTCTATTCCTTCGTTCGATAACGGATGATTTTTCTTCATTCTCAGTAGAATACAACTGGATTCCAATTGATTTCACGTTTTTATTATAAAACTCCTTACCTTTATCAACCCACAGTTTCTCGGGTTTCCGTCCGCTACTAGAAAGTATTTTGGTGAAAGCATCGAACACAGATTTTCCGCTCTTATCTTTAATCGGGACAAGCCACCCGTATTTTGAAAATATATCGATAACGCTTAATAAATATTTAACGTTATCGTTATATTTCGCGAAAGACTGCATGTCTATAAGATCTGCAGCCCAAGTGTCGTTAACACCTTTAACGTAAACCTTCCTTTTTGTAAAATGTCGTATTACCGGTTTATGCAATTGTTCGGCGAGTTCATCCGTCCATTTTTGAGACGGTTTAACAGCTGGCTTTGAATCGGAAGTACCTAAACCTAAACCAAGATTGGCTTTTGTCATCAAAATAGGTTTAATTATCGCTCTTTCGACGCGCTCACGTAATGTAGGATTATTTATATTATTTAATTCATTTACCATTACTCTGTCGGCTGCATTTCTGGCAGCGGTATCCGAATACTGGTCATAAGCTAAATCATGACGATAAGCTGCTTGGTCGATTCTGTCCACAGGCTGACTCCAGTCTTTAGGGGAGGCGTCAGGATTCAATCTTAAATCTAATCTTGTTCCAGGGCCCGTAAACGAATGTCCTGGAAGATGCAATTCTCCAGGGAATTTCGACCACGGCAGTTTTAGATTTTTCGTAGCTGAATTTAAAGACCCAACTAGATCGCCTCCTTTTTTGGCAGTGGAAAGAAATCGAGTTTTAGTTTTTCCGCAGTCGGAACATACGGCTCTAATCATAGGTCTTTTATTTTTACTGATGAAATTTTGAATATCTGTCATTTCGGTTTCTCTCTTGCACTTTACGCAATACATCTGTTCCATATACATTTTAATATAAAACTATTTTTATAATTAAAAAAGAAATGGAAGTTAAAGATTTATCCTGGAACGACGAGACATCGAAAAGATTTAATAACCCGTTATTACCTAGAAGTATAAGGGGTCTGATCGTTGGGAAGTCTGGATGCGGTAAGACTACGCTATTATTAAATTTACTTTTGAATCCAGGATGGTTAGATTATGATAACTTACAGGTTTTTGGAAGATCTCTCTTTCAACCAGAATATAAAATACTGAAAAAAAGCATTCGAAGAAAAATTGTCTAAAGAAGCAATCGTCAATTTGTTTGGTTGTCAAGACGAGGTAGCCAGGCTGAATGTATCGCCAATATCAGTTGTTGAGGAAATGGCTAAAAGTATAGTTAAAAAATCTGATATGAACTGTCGATTCTTTGAAACTTCGGAAGAAGTGCCCGATCCGAGAGATTTGAGTGCCAAGCAGAACCTGATGATTTTCGACGATTTACAATTGGAAAAACAAAACAAATGCGAAGCTTATTACATCAGAGGAAGACATAGTAATGTTGACTCATTTTACCTCGCACAAAACTACTTCAAACTGCCTAGACAGACCATCAGAGAGAATGCAAACTTCATCTGTTTATTTAGCCAAGACCTTAAAAATATTAATAATATATACAACGATCACGTAGGCGTAGATGATATGCCTAAAGGCGAATTTGTAAAACTGTGCAAAACTGCGTGGGAGCGTCCGCACGGATTTGTAGTGATAGATTTAACCAGTAAAAAAAAAACGGCAAGTATAGAAGTGGGTTAGATACATTTTATATGCCTTCAGCATAAAAATAATCTTCATAAGATATATATTATATATATAATGGAAGCGCGGTTGGAAAAGATAGTTCTGAACACAGAAAAGATCGCTCGTAACACGGAGCCTAAAGAGTCATTTAGCATTTTGGTGAGCGAAAGGAGCACGCAAATTCGAACAAAATTTAATCCTCCGATTCAACTTGACAAAAACAAAAAGTATGAAATGTGTCTTGTTAATCTTGAGACTTATAATTCCTTCCCGAATATATATTCTGGAAACAACAAGTTTGTGTATTCGCCGGATAATGGTAAAACGTGGTTTACTATAGAAATCCCAGAAGGAAGTTACGAAATCGTAGATATAAACGAACACATTCAGAGAATCATGAAACAATCAGGACATTATGACGAAACGGGAGATGCGTACTGTATAACGTTACAAGCGAACAACAATACTTTGAAGTCGGTGTTAGATATCGGTGCTAACTATCAGGTTAATATGACAATCGAGAACTCGATTAGAACTGTTTTAGGATTTAATAGCCGAGTGTATTCAGAAGGATATAACGAATCCGAGAACATAGTAAATATAATGAACGTAAATAGTTTGAGAGTAACCAGCGACGTAATAGGATCTTCGTACTCTAACGGAACAACGGAAAACATTATATATTCCTTTTTCCCGAATGTAGGCCCCGGATACAAGATTATAGAAGTGCCCGTTAATTTAGTATATCTTCCTATTACGCTATTTACGATTTCGGCTATGGAAACAAAACTTACAGATCAAAATGGAAAACTAATCAACCTTGGAGGAGAGGAGTTGTCGATCAGGTTTCAAATTAGAGAAGTGTGAGAATTAATTATCGTGGTATTAAAGTTTTTAATTTCAATTATATATATATAAAATGAGTCGATATACCAATACAAAAGTTAATGTTTCGGATGGACAAAAAGACAAAATTAAACGCGCAGTTGAGGCAGGGACAGGAACGAGTATAAGACTAACTCACGGAGATCTATCCGGTGAACACGTTTTAGCTCTTACACGAGCACAAATTAATAAAATGGCGAAAGCATATCAGAATGGAACTGGTACTACGCTCAAAATGAGTAAAACGCAAATAGACCATAATATGAAAGTCGAAGGCGGTTTTCTTCCAGCGTTATTACCACTTCTAGCTACAGCTGGAAAATTTCTTCTTTCTAGGGTTCTGCCAAGTCTTGCAACTGGAGCTTTAAGTGGATTAGCGAGTACAGGTGTTAGCAAAATGATGGGATCGGGTGTTAATGGAGGTGCTTTATACATAAAGAAAGGAGGAAGAAGCTACAAGATGGTTCCGCACGCAGCAGGTCTTTACCTGAAACCATGGTCAGGGTCGGGATTAGACGGTGTAGGAGAAGGACTGTACATGCGCAGAGGTTCTGGATTTGTCAATGGTGCAGGATTGATTCTTGGAAACGACAATCCTATTTCAAAAGTACTTTCTAACATTCCAATCCTTGGACCCCTACTTGGTATGATTCTGTAAAGGTTATAATATATATAAATATATATATAAATATATATAATGTTGCGATACGGTATGCCAATACACAAGTTTATAACAAAACGCAATTCTCCGAGCAGAGTTAGAACTCGACCAGAATCAGTATTTTGGTTGCCTAAAGAAGTAACGCATCGGGCTATAAGACAACCGGGCTCACAGCGTTGGGAGATTTTCGCACAACGAGCGATCACAATTCAACCCAGATCGTCGGTCTCGCAAGAGCTAGGATTTGGTGTTCGACTACCTAGAGGAGTCTGTCTAGTGTCGCTTAGACAGGCGATTAAAGAAAAGAAATGTAGCTTGCAAGATTCAACCATTTGTGAAGATGTAGAAGACATTGTTATTACTATTCAAAACAATTCCGATTCTGTAGTTATCATTAACGAAAAAGATTCGCTATGCTACATTAATTACCACGTTTAAATTTTAAAAATCTTAATAATAATAATAATAATGGAATATAAACAAATGGAAAATTCAGCGCAATCGTATCGTTTTAAAAAAATTAACGAAATTCAAAAAGAAATCGAACAAGAACGCGATAAAAGGACCGCCTTAAGTACAAAGTATCGTAGGAACATAAGAATGATTAGCATTATCGACAACGCTCTGATAGTAACTGTGATGGGGTTCAGCAGCTCAGGACTGGCAGCTCTGGCTACTGTAATTGCAACTCCGGCCATAGCGATAGCAACAGGTACGGCAGTAGGTGTAGGATTGTTAATTATTATCGGAGGACAAGTTAGTAAGAAGCTTGCACTGAAATTGACAAAGCACGAAAAGATCAAAACGTTAGCGGAAGCAAAACTAAACACTATCAGTAGCCTCATTTCGAAGGCTCTTGTGGACGACAATATTTCAGACGTTGAATATTCGCTAATTCTAAGCGAGTTTGTGAAATTCAACGATATGAAAGAAAAAATTAAAAATAAAACCAAAGTTAGCACAGAAAAATTAACGTTTAACGAGAACGTTTTAACGGGAACGTAAATTAAACGTTCGAAATCAACGTTCGTAATTACGTTGGAATTTACGTTCGAATTTACGTTTAAAAAATATAGCTATAAGCTTATATAAATAAAATATAATGTCGTTTCTAAAAATAACCGATCCCGCAAAAAGAGATTTTATCGTTGAAGAGTTTCTGAAATCGAAGAAGAATATTCGACAAAACTTTTTATCCGAGAGATTAGGAGATATAGGACTACAACGAGAATTAACGAGATTGTACAAACCAATAGTCGACTCGCAATCAACAATTTCAAAAGAACAAAAGGCTTTGTTATCTACTATAAAAGAAAACTCGGCAGAGACAGCTAACGCTTTAAAAGCGCTTCCCGCTTCTATTTCGACATCGTTAAAAGCCATTCAGTTTCCTCAATACCCTTCGATAGAGGCTTACGGTGAAGACCCGGTGGAAGATATAAAAACCTTAGAACTAGGAGATATTGCGGTGAAGTACCTGCAGCAATACGCGTCCGATAAAAAGATGGTAGACACAACGTTCGGTATAAACTCAAAAGACGGCCAATTTTATATAGGCGACAGTCCTATATCGATCGACGGCAATAACGTGACGGTAGGCGATAGGCCTAAGATATACGAAGGAACTCCAGGACTTTGGGAATTATTAACGATGGCCAAACCGGACGAGTCGATTTTCAATGCAAACGATCGGGAAGAATATGCCGAGATTCTGAAGGTAACGAATGCTATGAGGCAGCCGAAAAATCCAAGTAAACCAAAATCCTCTAGGAGCTTAAAATATAAAAATATTATTAAACCGATATGGGACGCGATGACGTCAAAGGCGCAAGGTAAAGGAATAGGCCTACAGCGTATCGTTATTCCTCAAGATCCTAATGCATTAATAGAAATGTTATCTCTGCGAATGGCCAGCTTCGAGGCGGGCAATACGGGTGTGAGAAATGAGATAGTTGGTATATGCGACGAGTTACTAAGACAAGGAGCGATAAATAAAAATGAATATAAAAATATAATGCTATTAATATAAAAATGTTAGTAGTTGCTAAAAGAAGGTATAAGAAACAATATGTTATCGGAGGGGCGGGAATATTCGATGTCGTTGCGGGTTTTTTCAAGAATCTATTTACGTCAAATGCGGCTAAACAAATAGCGTCCACCGCTCTCAGCGTAGGAAAAGACGCGGCTAAAGACATCGGGAAAAAAGCGCTGGATGTTGGTAAAACTGTAGCTGTTGACGCCGGGAAACGATTAGTCGATAAAGCGGTTGCTAAAATTATGAGTCCCAAAAATTTACCTACTACAAGTTCACAAACGCTTTCAGCGCTTTCAGCGCTTCCAGCGCTTTCAGCGCTCCAACCGCAGCTGAACGAAGGTAAGGACTTGCTAACTCAAGAAAGTAAAGACGTGCTAACTAGACTTATTAACGACGGAACGCGTTCGAACAGTACAAATATAAATAATTTAATGATGGGGCACGGTATGAATTCCAATGCAAAGAGCGCTATTAGAATTCAAGATCTCGTTAGACGTTTAAACGGAGCTGGATTGAAAGTTGCATAGGTTATTTATATTTAAATAAAATAAAATCATATATTATTAATAAAAAAAATGCAGTCAGATATACTAAGATTCACGGAACAACCTTTGACGGACGAGAGTATCGAACGATACGAATTTCACGAGTATGAACCTACTGCGAGAACGAATCTAAACACAACGGGCGAGATTCGTATCAATATCGAGCTCCAAGACTTGTTCAGCCACCCTTCAGAGTCTTATTTGCTATTCGAAGGAAGACTGACTAAAGCGGATAACACCGCGTACGTTAATGCCGATGCAGTGGCTGTTACGAATAACGGGCTAATGCATCTATTTAGCCAAATATCGTATTCTCTGTCGAATCAAGAAATAGAAACGTTATTTCACCCGGGTCAAGCTACCACGATGCTCGGATTGCTAAAATACCCAAACGATTTTCAACTGGCACAAGGTTTAAATCAGCTGTGGTACAAAGTCAGTGGTGCAACGGCCGTTCTCGCCGATAACACGGGGTTTGCGGTCAGACAACAGTATCTTATTCAAAAACCAACTGCTAAGGGAACGTTCAGCTTTATAGTTGCATTAAAGCATATCTTCGGTTTTTGCGACGATTACGACAAGATTGTTTACGGTTTGAAACATACGCTAACGTTAGTGCGTAAAGCCGACGACGATGCTATTTACAGAGGTACCGATGCAGCGGCTGGAAAAGTTGCAATAGAGAAGATATCGTGGTTTATGCCGCACGTTATTCCATCCGATATGGAAAAAATGCAGTTGTATAAAACGATCGAATCGAAAGCATCGTTGGCCGTCGCCTATCGCGCTCGTCAATGCGACACCATAACTGTTCCTCAGTCGACTACTTTCAGTTGGAGACTTAGTGTCAAGACATCTCCGGAAAAACCGAGATATATAATCGTAGGATTTCAGACAAGTCGTGACGGTAATCAAGAACATAATCCGTCGATCTTCGACCATTGCGATCTTAAGAACATGTACGTGATGATGAATCAGGAAAGATACCCGGCTGTGGACTACAACCTATCGTTTCCTAATCAACAATTCTCGAGAGCGTACCGAGCCGCGGCAACGTTTAGCGAAAAATTCTACGGAATGGATCAGTTGATAACGCAGAGTAATATAACACCGAGTGATTATAAAGAACTATATCCGCTAATGATTTTCGACGTCACCAAACAATCTGAACGGTTAAAATCGTCTGTCGTCGATATTCAGATCAAAGCTATATTTAATACGGCAGTGCCGGCCGAAACCGAAGCTTATGCTATCGTAATTTCGGACAAGTTGCTAGAGTTTCAATCGGACGGACAGAAGCTAAACGTCGTCTACGGTAGAAGCTCGTCTTAAATCGCCGCGATTTAAATGCTAAATGCTAAGGGTGAAAGCTATGAATAAAATTTCTTTCTTTTCTTAAACATACATAAAGAGATGTTTACTTATATTAGTAATAAGAAGATGAAACTTCCAGAGCTGAGAAGCTTACTGGTCCAGCACAACGTTAAGGGTTGTGCTCATCTCAACAAGCCCGAGCTTATAGCTCTATTGAGCGCAATGGAGATTCTTGCTCGCGATGTCTCAGAAAAAGAGAAACTAGAGAAACTACAGAGACGACAAAGGCAAGAACTGCAGAAAGAGCAGCAGAAAGAATATCGGAAAGCATATCAGATAGAATATCAGAAAGGATACTGGAAAGAATATCGGAAAGAACGAATACTTAAAAGAAACTACCAGGAAGGCGCGTATGATAGAACGAGGTATATCAGAAATCAGCCGAGAAAAGTAGAAATCTTAGACCTAGAAACCGGTGATGTTGTCGTGTATCCGTTGATGTACAAAGCAGCTAAGGCGCACGGGCAAAACGCACCAATAATACAATGGTATAATGGAAAAGTATGGAGAAATAGATACAAAATTAAGGTGTACGATCGCATTAACGACAAAACTATCGATTCCGTTGTGAATGAGCTGTGAGATTTTGGAAAAAATAAAAAAATAAAAAAATAAAAAAATTAAACATAAATAAATATTTGTGTTTTTCTTAAACAACACTTAAAGAAATGAATATATATATGTATATATAAAGGAATGGACTACAAGTTGAAAACTGTAAAAGAATTGAGAGTCATGGCAAAACGGAGCGGCTTGGTCGGATATTGGAAACTGCGAAAAGCGGATCTGATTGCTGCTATGAGCAAAAATAAAAACTTGCTCGACTCTCCAGTTCCCGATATTCGAGCGCCAATTCTTACTCCGACCAAGTTCGTTTCCAAGCCAAATAAAGTTCTCAGCGAGTTGAAAACTAAGGTTAGGTCGAATATTAATTCTTTTGCGGATTGGTTAATTAGTTACATACCTCCTAAAATAAAGAAACCTGTGAACGAAAGATTGGAATCGTTTAAGTCGAAAATAAAGAGTCTCTTTGCTAAAATCAATACAAAAAAGTTCGAAATTCGAAAGACTGCATCGGCTATTAAAGGATTCACTAAACAATACACTATCGATGGTTCTTCTGGAATCGATGCCGTGTCTTTTCTTAACGCCGTTAGACCGCAGGTTTTTAGTCTGTTGTCAAGAAATCGTCAGGTCAAGGTTCAACTCGTTCTTACATGTACCATGGAGCGCGTTGATATGAAATCTGGAGAAGAAGAATCCGCGAATGTTCCATTCGTCTCGAAAACTGAAGTTATTTTAGATGCTACCGATATTAACGAAATATACGATAATGCGTTCAATAAGATCCCAGAGACTATGGCCAGTTTCCAGATGCGGGGAGGTAATTGGAGATTCGTGAATGTTGTAAAGTTAGATGTCAATACTGCTGTTTATAAACCACTGAAAGGCAGTTCTTACATTCCGTTGCCTACAGAACTATCTAGCAAAAAGGCTATTATCAACATGAAGAATAATGACGAGCAATGTTTCAAGTGGTGCATTACTAGAGCGTTAAATCCAACGGTCAAAAATCTCGACAGAATTACGAAAGAACTAATCAAACAATCCCAGAAACTCGATTGGAGCGGTATCGAATATCCGGTTGCTGCAGATGCTAATATAATAAGCAAGTTTGAAAGAAATAATAATATCAGCGTTGACGTATTCGGTTATGAAAATAAGATAGTATTCCCAATTTATGTGTCGAATCAACGAGACGATGAAGTTTCTATCGTTGAACTATTGCTTATTTCCGACGGAGATAAGAAACATTATTGTTGGATAAAGAATTTCAACAGATTGATGGCTTCACGTACAGAAAAATCCCATACTTCAATGCACTATTGTAGAAGATGTTTAAACGGTTATACAAAAATAGAAGCGTTTAATAAACATTCCGAGTACTGTTTGCAAAACGCCGCTCAAAAAATAGAAGTCCCAGAACCGGGAAGTACGTTAAGTTTTAAAAATTATAATAGGTCGATGAGAGTTCCCTTTATCGTTTATGCAGATTTCGAATCTTTCATCAAACCTATAGCCACTTGCCAGCCAGATCCTCGCGTGTCTTACACCGATAAATACCAAAAACACACGCCTAGCTCGTTTTGTTATTACGTAAAATGCTTCGACGATATATTATATCAACAAGATCCTGTAACGTACACGGCCGAAAGCGAAGACGACGATATCGGTCAAAAATTCGTAGAAAGTCTCGAAGAGACTATAAAACGAATATACAATCAGTTTAAATTTCCGAAGAAGATGATATTTACTCCAGATGACCGAAAAAAGTTTAAGGAAACTACTTTATGTCATATCTGTGGAGGGGCGTTGGGTACAGATCGGGTTAGAGACCACTGTCATTTGAGCGGTATTTTTAGAGGGGCCGCTCATAATGGTTGCAATCTAGACTATAAAGTTCCAAAGTTCTTTCCAGTAGTATTCCATAATCTGTCCGGATACGATAGCCATCTGTTCGTAAAAAAATTGCGAGGTGATCACGATGAGAAAATTAAATGCATTCCTAATAACGAAGAGAAGTACATATCGTTTAGCAGAGAAGTGATCGTCGATAAGTTTCTAAACAAAGAAGGGAAAGAAATTAACGTTAAACGTGAATTGCGATTCATCGACAGTTTTAGATTCATGGCATCGAGTCTTGACGCTTTATCGAAGAATCTGAAGAAAGAACAATGTAAAAATCTTGGTGCATTATATTCTGGGAAACAGCTCGATCTTTTACTTAAAAAAGGAATTTACCCGTACGATTACGTTACTTCCGTCGATAGATTTAACGAAACCGAACTACCTCCCAAGTCCGCATTTTATTCGCGGCTAAACGACTCAGATATTAGCGACGAAGATTACGATCACGCCAAAAATGTATGGAATGCATTCGGATGTAAAACGTTTAGAGAATACCACGACCTGTATAATGTTTCGGATGTTCTACTGCTAGCCGATGTTTTCGAGAACTTTAGAGACGTATGCATGAAGAATTACCGACTAGATCCCGCATGGTATTACACTTCTCCGGGACTGGCCTGGGATGCCGCTTTGAAGTTGACCGGTATAAAGTTGGAGTTGTTGAGCGATTACGATATGATTCTGATGATTAAGCAAGGAATAAGAGGAGGAATCAGCACAATTTCGAATCGTTATGGGAAATCCAACAATAAGTATATGACGGCGGATAAATTCGATAGCAGCGAGCCTTCGTCATATATAACTTATCTAGACGCTAATAATTTATACGGTTGGGCGATGAGCAAGCCTTTACCGACTCGCGGATTTAAATGGATGAGCGACGACGAGCTAAATAATTGGAATGTATTGGGATCGTGTATATTGGAAGTGGATTTAGACTATCCTCAAGATATCCATAATCTCCACAACGACTATCCTCTGGCTCCCGAGAGCATCTCGCCGGAATTTACATATAATACACCAAAACTAATTCCGAACTTGAACGATAAAAAGAAGTACGTGGTACATTACGAAAATTTGAAGTTGTACGAAAGTCTCGGGTTGAAAATCGTAAAAATTCATAGAGGGATACTATTCGAAGAAAGCCCTTGGTTGAAATATTATGTAGATTTGAACAGAAACTTGAGAACGAGTGCCACTAATAACTTTGAGAAAGACTTTTTCAAATTGATGAACAATAGCGTCTTTGGAAAACTTCTTGAAAGGATCGAAAATCATGTAGATATAAAATTGGTATGTCACGAGAAGGAAGCTATCAAGCTAGCAGCAAAAACGAATTATGACCGCCTGACGATTTTCGACGAGAATCTAATCGCCGTTCACATGAAAAGGACGAAGTTGTTTTATAATAAACCGATATACCGAGGCATGTGTATATTAGACTTAAGTAAAACTTTGATGTACGACTTTCATTACAATTTTATACGGCAAAAATACGGCGATAGAGCTAAATTGTTATTCACCGATACAGATTCATTGGCATATGAAATACAAACAGAAGATTTTTACGAGGATATCGCCGAAGACGTTGCGGTTCGATTCGATACGAGTGATTACCCTGAAGATCACCCCTCGGGTTTAAAGACCGGAATGAACAAGAAAGTTATCGGTATGTTCAAAGACGAATCAGCAGGAAAACAGATTTCCGAGTTCGTAGGTTTGAGGGCCAAGTTGTACTCGTATAGAATGGATGGTGAAGATCATAAGAAGTGTAAAGGCATTAAGCAAAATGTCGTGAAGAAAACGATAACTCACGATGATTACAAAAACTGTCTGTTTACCAAGAGAGAACGACTAAGAAAAATGAACGTTTTTAGATCGTATCATCACGAAATTTATACCGAACAGGTAAATAAAGTTGCATTATCCGCGGATGATGACAAACGAGTAATAATGGAAGACGGTATTCATACATTAGCGTACGGACATTACTCGTTACGCTGCGCACATAAAGAATCTATTCGTTGATTATAAAATGAGTTTTAGAAGTGTTACAGAAATCGACGTTTGCGGAGTCGCGTTACCGAATGTTCCTTTGTCGAATATACAACTGATAGACGCCGCTAAGAAGAAACTAAATATCACAAACTTTAGAGGCGTGTTCCTACGAGACGAGTTGCCCGAGAGACCGAGTAGGCCTACTAACGAAAGCGGCATTCTTAACCTAGATAAATCTAGTGGGAGCGGGACTCATTGGGTGTGTTGGATCAAGAAGAAAGGCGAAATTTCGGCGAAATATTTCGATGGCTATGGTCTCCCTCCACCTTCCGAGCTACTGAAATATTTAAGCTGTCCAGTTTATTATAACAGCGAACGAATACAGCCCGATAACGAAGTGTTTTGCGGTCATCTGTGCTTGTATGTGTTGAAAATGATGGACGATGGCGCGAATTTTCAAGAAGTTATAAACGGTTTGTTTTGATATATATATATATATATATATATATATATATATATATATATATATTATAAAATGCCTGTGGATAAATTCGGACATACTGATGTTGGATACTCGGAAAGAGTAATTGCCGGAGGAGTTACATTGTCTCAAGCAAATGCTACTTTCCTTCGTATGGATGGAACAAACGCTGCAACTGGAAATATTAATTTAGATTCTCATAAAATTGTCAACTTGTTAGATCCTACTAATTCCCAAGATGGTGCTACCAAATATTACGTAGATAATGCTCATAAAAAATGTTATCTCGGATATATACCTAATTTAGAAGCCGACGAGAGTAGTACTGGATTCGTCGCTAGGGCCAGTTCACACAAAGACGGATATCGAGCGTACGGAGCGTTCAATTGTCTCAACGCGGATGGTTTGAACGGATCTTGGGTTTCTAATGATGTTTTCAATAATTGGATACAGATAAAATGTCCCGAGCCGGTTAAAATTTGGCGAATCGCGTTGAATGCTATCGATACTGTAGACAGAATAACCAGGGCCCCTTGGACCATATCAGGGCGTAACGACGGCGATTCGACATTTACGACGTTATTTACGATGACGACTCCGTTATTGAGAACCGCAACTGCGCCGTCATTTTTCAATATTTCAACGAATACTGCGTATCAGTATTACAGATTTACGAAAAACCTCCCCAGTGGGATTTATATTAGCGGTCGGATTAACGTAGGACTTCATAGCATACAATTATACATATACGATACTTAAATCGTGGTAGGTTATTCATGAGCTCACCCAACGGTTTGTTCTGATATAAATAAAATATATATACATTGTATATATATTTTATATATATATATATACTAAAAATGCCTGTGGATAAATTCGGACATACTGATGTTGGATACTCGGAAAGAATAATTGCCGGAGGAGTTACATTGTCTCAGGCAAATGCTACTTTCCTTCGTATGGATGGAACAAACGCCGCGACCGAGAATATTAATTTAGATTCTCATAAACTGGTCAACGTGATAGAACCTACTAATTCCCAAGATGGTGCTACCAAAAATTACGTAGATTTAAACAGCGGTGTAAACAAAGTTTCTAAGACTGGTGACGTTATGACCGGCAATCTATTTTTAAGTGTGGGCTCGGATCGTCAACGTAATATGGGGTGTAAGGATCTACGCGGAAACAAACTGTTTTCTTTGATACTTGGTAATCTGTTAAACAAAATAGAAGGTTATTTAAACCAACCTATAACGTTGCAATCGATCGAAGGTTTCTTGTGCAAAGTGGGAACGGAAAATATAATTCGATTCGGTAAATCGTCCAGCGACCATAAAATCGATGTTTACCCAAGATATCGTTATGAGACAAAAATCTATAACCGATTTAAAAAACCCCGTTAATCCTCAAGATGCCTCCACTAAAAATTATGTAGATAACGCTCTTAGTAGAGCGGATAATAATGCTCTGAAAAAATGTCATATCGGATACATACCTATTTTGGAGGCTGACGAAAGTGTTACCGGATTTATGGCAAGTGCTAGTTCAACTGTTACTGACAAGTATCAAGCGTATGGAGCTTTCAATAGTCTAAATGCAGATGGTTCAAACGGAACATGGATCGCGGATAGTAGGTCACTCCTAAATGTCTGGCTGCAGATAAAATGTCCTGAGCCGGTTAAAATTTGGAGAATTGCGTTGAAAGCGATAAGACGCAACAGAGGCGCATACCAGATTACAAACTGGATTTTAAACGGAAGTAACGATGGATCAACGTTTACCCAATTATTAAGATCGACGCAGGCATTATTAAACACCGAATCTGCTCCGTCATTTTTTAATCTTACAACGACTCCGACTGCGTACCAGTATTACAGACTTACAGTAACAAGCAACCCCAGTCACACTGTGGTAGGAGTAGAAGTCCTACAATTATACGTATACGATACATAAATCGGGGAATTATAATAAGTGATCATAAGTTCACACAGACACGCACGTATCGCACAAGCACACGTCACCGGATGACTCTGGCACAGATACCAGAGCATTACTCCCTGTTGCATGAACAGTTGTTAATTAAAGGAAGCTCGTAAAGTCGTTCATCCCAACCGTCCGTTCATTCATTCAGTCATTACAAACGCACCGGATAACTTTGACCCGTTAAACACACACCGTGTGTGTATACATGTATGTATTCAATCAGATCTGAAGCTCCTATTATGCTGCTGAAGCTCCTGCTCCTGCTGCTGAAGCTCCTGCTCCTGCTGATGAAGCTCCTGAAGCTCCTGAACGAAGCATTTGCACCTGTGATGCGCATCTGCACTGTTTATCAATCAATCAATCAATTAGTCAATCAATCAATCAAAATGTGCCAGCGGGCCCCCTTTTGTACTACTACTGCTTCTCCGTCTTCCTGAACTGATCTTCTGGATAATAAACCCGATTACGGCTTGGTTTTGGTGCATCATCGTTTGATGCCTTGTGCATTAAAGAGTTAATGATAGAAGTTACTGATGAATAATCATAATAATAGTAATAATAATAATTATTATTATTATTACTACCAGGGCTTTAGTTGAGGGTATACGCGGGTATACAGCATATACTCCCCTCTAGAGACCGTATACTCGCCTCAAAAATATTTATATTTGTTTATATTAAAATACTACAGCGTATACTCACAAAATACTGTAGCGTATACTCACCTTTAATTTGTTTCGGAAAACTAACCGGTAGCGTGTACTCCCCTCTAATTTTACCACTACAGCCCTGATTACTACTATTATTTTACTACTAATTGTCTTGATTAATTATTAATAATTATTATTATTGTTATTATTGCCAACACCATCAACATTATAAACACTGTATCTTTTGCAAAGAAGAATATTCTTCAAATAACCACATTCATTGGGTCCATAATGGTCATGCCCAGTTGATACTTTGATTATAATAAAGGTGAATTTAATTATAAATGTTAATACATGTAATGTACAAATTGTGTTTTGTGTACACAATGTCAGACTCCGATTTATCTAAGAGGCTGTACTGACTTGAACTCGTCTTAATTTGCTCTTCTTGTTTTTACCCTGGGAGCTAGCTTCTGAATTCAGAAGAGAGCTTATGTTATTTTATAATGGCTTAAACAACATACAGCTGTTACTTTCTTTTGAAAATATTGTTAGTAAATATCCTTTATTCTCTTGAAAATATATTTAGTAAATATCCTGTGGATAACGATGCAGGTAAATCCAGGAGTTAAGAATGTTTGATGCAATTTTATCAACATTTAAGTTTTTATTGTGGAAAATTCTGAGAACACCTTTTTTCCACTTCAAATTTGTAGTTAATTTAAATATTTTCATGCAAATAAGGCTTGGTGCCATTTTTTCAATCCACATTTCTAGCCTGCTTTTCTTCATTTTCAAGACGTCTTATTCTTGTCCCTTTCAATTTTCATATTTCATGTTGTTTATCTCTTTTTCCACAGTTCTTGGTTAATCGATATTTCCCTGCACAGTTTAGATTTTTAAAATTTATTTGATTAACCCTTGCTGAAACCGGTTGGGGTAGCCAAACAAATTACCTGGACCAGCGCCCAACTGGATTCGCCTCCCTTTGATCCGCCTTTATGTACAAATAAAACTTTAAAATATAGAAAGGGACCTTTTGAATGTGTTGAAGATCTGAATATGCAAGCAAGCATCTATGACAAAGAAACTCTATTCAGAACCCACTTTGGAGAGAAACCTTACAAATGCAATCTCTGTCACAAAGCATTTGCAACGAAACAGTTTCTGGAATTCCATAGAAGGAGGCACACTGGACAGAAACCATACAAGTGCAATGTATGTAACAGATGCTTTGCAAGAAAATATCGCTTAGATTACCATGCAAGAAGCCACACTGGAGAAAAGCCAAACAAAAGCAATCAGTGTCACAAAGCATTTACAACAAAACAATCTATGGAATACTATAAAAGGAGCCACACTGGAGAAAAGTCATACACGTGCAATCAATGTCACAAAGCATTTGCAAGGAAACAATCTCTTGAATTCCATAGAAGGAACCACACTGGAGAGAAACCATACAAGTGCAATATGTGTAACAAAACTTTTATAACGAAACAATCTCTGATATACCACACAAGAACCCACACTGGCGAAAAACCATACAAGTGCAATTTATGTAACAAAAGTTTTGCAAGGAAATATCACTTGGAATACCATGCAAGAAGCCACACTGGAGAAAAACCATATAAGTGCAATCAATGTCACAAAGCATTTGCAAAGAAACAATCTCTGAAATTCCATAGAAGGAGCCACACTGGAGAGAAACCATACAAGTGCAATATGTGTAACACAACTTTTACAATGAAACAAACTCTGATATACCACACAAGAACCCACACTGGAGAAAAACCATACATGTGCAATTTATGCAAGAAAGCATTTACACAGAATAGTAATTGTAAACGTCACTTGAGAACCCACACTGGAGAGAAACCATACAAGTGCAATTTATGTAACACAGGTTTTGCAAGCCTATATCACTTGGATTGCCATACAAGAAGCCACACTGGAGAAAACCCACATAAGTGCAATCAATGTCACAAAGCATTTGCAAGGAAACAATCTCTTGAATTCCATAGAAGGAGCCACACTGGAGAGAAACCATACAAGTGTAATATGTGTAACAAAACGTTTATATTGAAAGAATATCTGATATGCCACACAAGAACCCATACAGGAGAAAAACCATACAAGTGCAATTTATGCAAGAAAGCATTTACACAGAATAGTAGTTGTAGACGTCACTTGAGAACCCACACTAGAGAAAACGCATTCAAGTGCAATTTATGTAGCAAAGAATTTTCACGGAATGTCAATCTTAAAGACCATACAAGAACACATAGTGCAGAAACATCATACAAATGCAATTTTTGTCACAAAGCATTTGCTCATAGAGGTAATCTGGAACGTCGTGTAAAGACCCACACTGGAGTAACACCATACAGATGCAATTTATATTGCAAAGCATATGCTTGGAATAAGAATCTGAAAATGCATATGAGAACACACGCTAGGGAAAACCTATACAAGAGTGAATTCTGTGAAAAAAATGCGGAAACATGCTTTGGAATTTCTTCAAGTGTGAGATTGAACTTGTCTTCTAAAGACGGCAACTGTGTTGAAGGAAAAGAATTGTCAGCTTCAGCACGTGTGCACGAACTTTCATCTAGGCCGAGTAAACTCCCAAGGCTTCCCTGTGAAAATCACTTCATATTTAGTGATGTTATAGATGATTTTATTTCTAGACCTTATGGCTGTGGATTATGTGCTGAAATGTTTGTTATTGAAAAGGACTTTTTAGAACACTGTTATCATCATTATTGTGATGATCCTCAAAAAGACACGTTTCTTGAAGTATTCGAACTGCGTCTTTTAAGCTACTTTCCTCAAGCAGATAAAACCGATTAGTTATCAAGTTTTACTTTTTGTCGGTTGATTTGTTATACATTCGCTAGATGCTCGCCTCTCGAAAATTCTTATGTGTTTGACGATCGTTCATACAGGATGTCCGAAAAGAGAAAGAGACAAACCAAATGCGGACGAGAGTAGGCGGGCTATTCTAAGTGTAGACGCCAGAATCAAATATAGGTAGCCTACTTGAAGTTATATCAGTAGAGTATCTGTCTTAAACGCCAACTTCAGTCAGCATAATAACTTGATGATTGTGACACCAAGTATTAATTTTTAATATGCAAATGCATTCACTTGTATAGGCCGTATCGTATGACGGCTTAAAGGTTTCGCATGAAACGATTAGCAGAATAAATAACAAAAAAGCAATAAGTAAATAAGTGTATTCTTTATTAGGCTAACCAA
Organism: Allolobophora icterica; assembly: GCA_963556255.1. Taxonomy (NCBI): domain Eukaryota; kingdom Metazoa; phylum Annelida; class Clitellata; order Crassiclitellata; family Lumbricidae; genus Allolobophora; species Allolobophora icterica. The sequence goes on along the minus strand of OY744603.1, from coordinate 25,825,159 downwards.
TTCCTTATCACACTTTGATATACACTATACAGACAACTACTAAACACAGTTAGGCTTATAGTATAGGGGTCCACCGTAATTCGCCTCGGACATTTGCCTCGGCCGGAAATCCCGTTTCCGGAACTATTCGCCTCGGCAAGTACTGTAGACGCAAATAGTTGCAAAAATTGTTTTCTTTAAAAATAATTTCTTTAAAAACTTATTCAATAAACTTGCGTATATAAAATTATAAATGTTCAGCCTTAAAACAATTACACATCCATTGAATTCAACTCCATTTTCTTGAAATTATATCAATTTATTGAATTTAATGCAAGTTTAGAAAACTTCACAACTGCACAGAAATGACTAAAATTCAAAATGTATCAGTCACTTATTAAAAGTACACAATTTATTTCGAAAATTTTTTATTACATGAAAATGTGAAGCTTCGCATATGGAACAAATGGTAGGAGGGCCTACCCGGTTCGTTTTCGGATCCGGCAAATAGTAGGCCCTACATCCAAATACTCGGATTCGGTACTCGGTGGAAAATGTCTTTCCGTTGGACCCCTCTTACAGTATGTAACATCCTAGTAGCAAATGTTTTGCGCATCAGTCTGTCGGCTGGGGGAATTATGGACGCGGGGACGGAGGTAGTAGAACGTGTCCACCAGGTGTGGGTGGTTTCCAGCATTCTGGACAGTGTGGTTGCACGTGCAACGTCGAGGAGCTGAGGGCTGGTAAGGCCATGAGCCACAAGCATACGTGGAGCACGGAGGGACTGATGTGCCTGACAATTATGCGGTCGATGAGAATCGAAATTGAAAGAGCCCTGATGAAGTAACTCCCAATATTGTCAAGTCGCGGACCCTGGTAAGGTCAGGTACGGTGCTGGGTATGATAGCGCGTCTCATTTTGGGTCGATGGATTGTTAACTCACGTGACTTCTTGCGATTTTGTTTTAAGTTGCATGTGGTAGCCCATCGGGAGACGTGGTCCAGATATTAACTGGACATATTGAGAGGAGTTACGCATTTCAGACTGACTGCCCACATGACGAAAACTTTAATACCATTGAATTCACGCATTTACTATATAAAACGCTACAGCGAGTACATTATAGGCCGACTCGTGTAGAGCTATACAAGCATCTGCTACACTTCAGTCTAACACCTTCGAAACGTATTGCAATGCACCGCGTTGTTAATTTTGAGTTTTGGCCAGTCGTTCTGGATATATTGAACCGTAATGGCAAACTCTAAATTTCTTAACCTTTTACTGACGAGAGGGACTAGTTTCCATACTTTAACCCATTTGCCGCCAACGTTGCGAAAACGTAACGCACTGTTTGGAAATTGGAAAAAATTCAAGACAAGAAAAATTCACGCAAATTCATTTTGTTTTAGGGCCTACTATCTAGGTGTTCACTACGTCTGCTGGTATCAAAAATATATTCTTGGCTGTTGTGTGCAATTTTTGTTTGAGTTGCGCAAAATTCATGGTTTTTGACGTCTAACTAGTGGTTTTGTTCAAGAATTTTCTTCTGTCATAAGACGTTATATTTCCGAGAAGCGATCCTGTCTCTTTTGGAGTACTTATGTGAGTATTTAATATTACTTGTTTATTAATAGTATGTCTCATTATATGCCGAAACCCCAATGTTCGAAATTTTAATGTTGCGTTTTCGCAACATCGGCGGAATCCGATATAGTCGGGTCAATATACGATTTGACCCTGAACAAATTGCAAGAAAACGTTTTATGATGATTTTCGGATGCAATAGGTCTGGAGATGAACATACTAAAAGTTTACCAAAATCGGACCACGGGAAAAGGTCAAATTTTGGCGCCAAAAAAAAGATGGCCGCCAATGGGAAATGAATGACTCAAATGAACACAACTTGCTCAAATTTACAGAAGCAAATCATGTAACAATTTGCTAACAGGTGTTTCTAGACTAATTTGACCCTGCTGAAAACGAAAATCGTGGTTAGCAAGCTGGATTTTTGGCGGTTGCATGGAAAAACAAGATGGCGGACAAAATGGTGGCCAAATATCTTCGAATGGCTGTAAGTAAGGTCATGTATGTGATGGAAATATGATTTTAGAGTCTAAATTAGCATTTTCGGGGTCAAGGAAAGCGACGAAACTAAATATACATATGTAGCACTACCAAAAACAAAATGGCTGACAAAATGGCGGCCAAGTATCTTCGAATGGCTGTAAGTAAAGTCATGTATGTGATGGAAACATGATTTTAGAGTCTAAATTAACATTTTCGGGGTCAAGGAATACGATAGAACTAAAGCCACATACGTAGCATGGCCAAAAAACAAAATGGCGGCCAAAATGGCGGCCAAATATCTTCAAATGGCTATACGTAAATCGTGTACATAAAGTCGTGTATGTGATGGAAACATGATTTTAGAGTCTAAAGTAACAATTTCCGGATCAAGGAATGCGATGAAACTAAAGACACGCATGTAGCACTGCCAAAAAAACCAAATGGCGGCCAACTATCCTCGAATGGTTGTAAGTAATGTCATGTATGTGATGGAAACATGATTTTAGAGTCTAAGTTAACATTATTGGGGTCAAGGAATGCGATGGAACTAAAGACACATATGCAGCACTGCCAAATAACAGATGGCAGAATTACTATCCAGAGGCGCTCTTGGCACAGAAGCCCCGGGGAAAAGAAATTTCTTTAGGGAACGCGAGACCGATGAGGGCCTGGTTGAGCAACATGAAGACAACCCAAAACGTCTTTGGTCCTCAATCTCCGGCCTACTGGGACAGGGTACGTGTTCAGTGGGTCCTCCTGCCTTTTCTGCTGAGGATTTTCTTCAGGTGATGACATGGAAGATTGCTGATCTTCGAGCGAAGACTCTTGATGCCCCTCCTCCGCAATTCTCCCATACGGATGACACCTTTGAAGAATTCCTTCAATCCTTGAAACGGAACTCTGTCAAATAATTGGATCATAAAACAAAAATCATGCGAACTGGACCCTCTTCCCCCATTTTTGGTGAACATTTTAGACGATTTACTTCCATTTCCAGATTATATATTTAAGAGGTCGCTTTCTGAGGGTTACCTACCTGCTTCCCAAAAACGGGTTATTGTTTTCCCGACCTTGAAAAAGCTAAACCTTGACCAAAATGCCTGTCAAAATTACCGGCCCATCTCCCATCTTTCTTTCCTCTCAAAGACCCTCGAGAGACTATAGTTTCACTCCAGCTACTCCCCTATTTTGAGCAAGCTGAGCTTTTGTCGGCCGCCCAATCTGACTTCAGGGGCATTCTACCGAAACTGCTCTCTTATCCCTACTTTCTGATATTTATATGGCTATTGATCACTCTCATCTTTCTCTTCTGACGCTTTTTTATGTCTCATCTGACTTTGACATGGTTGACCATGAGATCCTCCTTCAGCGACTGGAGCTGTACTGTGGCCCATCTGGTGTTCCTCTTCTTGGCTTAAATCATACCTCTCTGACCGCTTACAGCTGGTTGTCCTTGGTGAAACCAGGACTCAGTGGTGGACAGAGGTGGAATTTGGTGTTCCCCAGGGTTCGGTGCTCGGTCCCATCCTATACATCCTTTTCACTGCTGAATATCCCGTCTCTATTTACTGAACATGGGGCAAATGGCCATCTTTTTGCAGATGATGTACTTTTTGTACATGGTCCGTCAACTGATCAACTCTCCCTTGCTCGCTCCATTGACCATCTTGTCTCTGACCTTCACTACTGGATGTCGACTAACCGTCTGTGCCTAAACACTGCTAAGACTCAATTGATCTGGTTTGGGACTAAACAGCAGCTTGCTAAACTTAATTTTCAATTGCTGACTGAGAAATTCTCTGCTTACACTTACTCTTCCACCGTCCGCGACTTGGGTGTCACACTTGACTCCTCACATTCACAGATCATATCTCCAACATGATTCGCTCTTGCTTCTTTCAACTGAGGCGTCTCAGGGCCATCAGACGTCTCACCTTCTGTATTTATCACCATAGTTTACGCATTTGTCTGCTCACGATTGGACTACTGCAACTCACTCGTCATGGGTCTCCCCAAGCAGCGTCTCCTCCCTTCAACCTGTCCTAAATGCTTCTGCTAGGCTCATCTCTCGACTCCCCCAGTTTTGCCCATATCTCTACTTACATGCTTGATGTCCTTCGCTGGCTCCCTATTGCTGCGCGCATCCGATATAAGATCCTCTTCCTTGTCTCTAAATCTCAGCAGCCTACTGCTCCGAAATATCTCTCGAACTATCTGCGAAAACCGCTATCTGCATCTTCTTCTCGCTCACTGCGCTCTGTGAATAGGCTTGATCTTTTTGTTCTCAGGGCTAAAACTGCCTTGGCCCAGCACCGGGCGTTTGCTGTAGTTGTTTCACGATCTGGAATGACCTTCGCTCTCTGCTCAGGGTCAAACTTATGGCTGGTTTTCCTCATCCGTCTCGCGTTCTCTAAAGGCATTTCTGTTTCCCCAGGGCTTCTGTGCTAGGAGCGCCTCTGGATAGTAATTCTGCGATGTATTTTTTTTGCAGTACTACATATGTGTCTTTAGTTCCATCGCATTCCTTGACCCCGAAAATGTTAATTTAGACTCTAAAATCATGTTTCCATCATATACACGACTTTATGTACACGATTTACGGTAAACGGACACTTACCCCCCTGGACATTTTCCCCCCCGGACAATTTCCCCCCCGGACAATTTCCCCCCGGACAATTTCCCCCCTATACTAGGACATTTTCCCCCCAGTGCAACATACACAAAACTTTCTGTTTTAATGATCAAAACATACATACATACATACGTACATGCATAAATGTATACATGTATACATACATGCATACATACATACATGCATGCATACATAGTTACATGCATACGTACATACATACATACATGTATACATACATGCATACATACATACATACATACATGTATGTATGCATGTATGCATACATGCATACATACATGCATACATACATACTTACATACATACATACATACATGCATGCATACATACATATATACATACATACTTACATACATACTTACATGCAGGCATACATACATATATACATACATATATACATACATACATGCATGCATACATACATGCATACATACATGCATACATGCATACATACATGCATATATACACATATACATACATACATACATACATACATACATACATACATACATACATACATACATACATACATACATACATAAATCCACAGAGGGGGAATTTGTCCGGGGGGGAAAATGACCTACCTAGATTCAGGGGGGAAAGTGTCCGGGGGTAACTGTCCGGGGGGAAAGTGTCCGGGGGGAAGTGTCCAGGGGGGTAACTGTCCGGCATTCACGATTTACGTATAGCCACTTGAAGATATTTGGCCGCCATTTTGGCCGCCATTTTGTTTTTTGTCAATGCTACGTATGTAGCATACGGACAGCCATTATGCAGCGACGTTCTTTTTCGGTCGCTGGACCTGCAACCTGGAATGGCCTTCCTGTTGCACTTCGCCTGGTCCCTATGACTCACTCTACCTTGTTTCTTGCAAACTTAAAAACTACTCTCTTTAGCCGTGGTTGGACTAGGAGCGCTCCTGAGTAGATAACCTTGAAGGGGCGCTATATAAAAGCTCATTAATAATAATAATAATAATGTGGCTTTAGTTCTATCGTATTCCTTGACCCCGAAAATGTTAATTTAGACTCTAAAATCATGTTTCCATCACATACATGACTTTACTTACAGCCATTCGAAGATACTTGGCCGCCATTTTGTCAGCCATTTTGTTTTTGGCAGTGCTACATATGTATATTTAGTTTCGTCGCTTTCCTTGACCCCGAAAATGCTAATTTAGACTCTAAAATCATATTTCCATCACATACATGACCTTACTTACAGCCATTCGAAGATATTTGGCCACCATTTTGTCCGCCATCTTGTTTTTCCATGCAACCGCCAAAAATCCAGCTTGCTAACCACGATTTTCGTTTTCAGCAGGGTCAAATTAGTCTAGAAACACCTGTTAGCAAATTGTTACATGATTTGCTTCTGTAAATTTGAGCAAGTTGTGTTCATTTGAGTCATTCATTTCCCATTGGCGGCCATCTTTTTTTTGGCGCCAAAATTTGACCTTTTCCCGTGGTCCGATTTTGGTAAACTTTTAGTATGTTCATCTCCAGACCTATTGCATCCGAAAATCATCATAAAACGTTTTCTTGCAATTTGTTCGGGGTTCATCGGTTTTTTTCATACTTTGACCCTACTAATAGGTCTATATTCACATTGTTGCGTTTTCGCAACTACGGCGGAAAACGCTATGCACAGTGGGACACCTAGTGATTCAGATAAACTTAATATGTCAGTTTACGATTACGTACAACTATTTCAGTCTAGTGATTCATAAATGATGACGTGCTCAGTGCTGCCACTCTTCATTGGGCATACTTTTGAAAAATGCACATTGAATTTTTCAGAGGAGGCCGAGGAAGAAGTTCTATAGCTTGAGGAAGGCCGTCCCAGTGACATTTGAAGAAGATGATATCACCGATATCGAGATTGTAGTTTTACCCCCATCCTAAGTTCATTAGCAAAGCGATAGCGAACATTTTGACGAAAATTAACTCATGACTACCGATGTGATGCCAGAAGACGTTGCTGGGCAGGTGGAACTCCATTACACTGATACATCAATGTCAAACCAACGGTCACGGCCCACTAGGCATACCTCGCGTGAAACTCAATCGAAGTCAAGAAAAAAAGACACGGGTGTCTGCAAGGCAGCAGCATGCGGAAAGGTCAGACGAACCATGCTTATTCGAAGGATACAGCTCCAGAATATCTTCAAAGTCTTCCAGGCGGCAGACTGATCTCGTGTCCGATACTCATACGCCGATGGCAGAGTGAGGGATTCAACGCCCTTGCGGGCCAAGAAGCTACGTCTACCTGCTAAGCCGCCTAAGTCTTCTAAGCCAACGAAAGAGGATGGGCAATGCCAAGAACCAAAATTTACATTGAGCCCTGTCAACAAGGAGAAGATAGAGATGTGGAAGTTGACCACACAGGTAATAAAGGTTCTAGGACTTTTCGCCCCCAGAAGATTGGCCCCCAGAAATTTCGCCCCCGACATTTCGCCCCCCGGAAGTTTCACCCCCGGAAGACTGGAAGCGGGATCTATGATGAAAATGTAACTAAGACTAGAAGCGGGGGGGGGGCGAATCTTCCCGGGGGCGAAATGTCGGGGGCGAATTTTACGGGGGCGATTCTTCCGGAGGCGAAATTTCCGTTTCCCGGTGATAAGGAAGAACGAGTCCAGCTCTTTGAAGAATTTTTGGATGACGAGGTGTTTAGCCTGATGATAACACAGAGAACACTGTATGCACAGCACTGGCGTACACTTGTCCAAAATATGGGGGTATATGGTTCTTCATTCTACACTTGTTGCATTGAATGTACAGGCCACCTCAATTATTGGGGTTACGTGCCCGGCTCCCCTCCCAGAGTCTACGCCTATGATGCACAGCATTGCACATCATAGCCAAGAACGAAGATGGTCGTCGACTGCGTTGTCGATTGTGCCACAGCACCACGCACTACACGTGTGTTGCATGCACGCCAAGTGCCTTGCTGAATACGATGGAAACAAGGGACATTGAACTTGATTCAGTTTACAGCAAGCACAAACATTTTAATAAAATGAACGCGAACACAATCGATAACTAATAGAACATTATTATAAAAGAACAAATACATCTTTCCTGCCGAAGTTGCGAAAACGCAACGTCCTATAACTAGGACACTACATATAGTTAACAAAAACTGCATTGTCAGAAGTTTATTGGCATCATATTGATGACCTACAATCAGTTACAGCTTAATCTGGTGGCTATTTCCAATAGCGGCGGTAAATGGGTCAAGAGCACGCTCATCGTTAAACTGTTAAACGCAAAGCAAAAATCTGGACTCCAGCCTACAACTGAATATCGCATTGCAGTTGTCTAAGATATCCAATGTTGCATGCTCCTCAATTTTGACGGAGTTGCGCAACATTCTCACGAACTCTAAAGATTGGAGCTTCTCGTCTCATAGTCCTCTATGAACATGGGCGTCCACAGGAATCTTTGAATGGGGAAACCTTTTTGTAGGGGAAGTAAGCTGACTTTTTCGCATGGAATAGCTACTCATGAACACAGAACACATGACAACTTTAAAATAAATAATGGACCAGGATTTTACCTAAATAATTAATTGTTTTTCTGGCCTTGAAAATCGTGTTTGGACCGTTGTAATTTTTAATCATAATAATCTAAAGATTTAATTGCTGTAAAACATGCGCAAAATCCAGGGATAATTCCATGTGTATGGATCCATGTCTATGGCGCACATCTAACACGTTCGGTAAAAACGATAGATAAACACTGTTGCAGCCAAAACGCTAAGTCGGAATAAATAAGTCACCGGCTAAACTATGCCAGTGCTTCAAGGAAGCACTCAGTTGCTAATGTCTCGAATAGGGTTCAAACTACTTATAGGCCAATACATACAAATTCTGTCCGTCACGTATACAGACACGTTGCAAGAAGGTAAACACAGACAAACTAAATAAGGAATAGAGACAGAAAGAGACACACAGATACAAGATAAAGAGACACACACACGCACAGAGATCGATTGAGAGAAATACACCGAGACAGACACAAGCCAAAGACAGGTAGAGATATCGAGAAAGGTAAAGACGTAGACAGAGATTCTGACAGACAAACGATCAGAGACAGAACGACATGAATTACGTCATAAGTTATGGTCTGTGTTTCTTTTGCGATCGTGAATGTATAGGGTTAAGCGACGCCGTTGACTGTGACCGCTAGATGTTGGCTGCTATCTTCGCAGAGATTGGTCTTTGAAGACGATGGTCTACTCTAACTAATTGTAATGATCGGAATCGAAGTCATCGTCACTGGACTGTTCTGAGTCTTGTGACAGGATGAAGAACGCGAATCAAGCACATTTGACATTGAACTGGATCTCGACATCTGGCTGCTGCACTCCAGTGGAGCGTAAGCGTGATGCCAGACATCGGCGAAACAGATGCTGCTGTGGAAGCAGAAGAACAGAGCCAGTGGCAGATTGATGTCCATCAACATCAACCATGGAACTTCCCCGTAGAACTTCTCCTCCGTCGTCAAGTCACTTCCCTTCGCCAGAATCGTCCGAAAAACCCAGACGGCAACATTTCCAATGACGAGGGTGGTGATTGCCCCGCGACCGGGCTTCCTCTCGACGTGGTCAGTATCGGAGGGGTATCTCCGGAGCGAGAAGAGCAAAAGCAGCGCCTGTGCGATCACCTGGACAAAGGCAAGTAGCGAAGAAGACAGTCGAAGCGCGTCTATCCTAATGTCCGCGTTGTTGTGACCGAGGGCATCCGACGAGGCTATGGTCGATGCAATGTCGTACATGACTGACCCACACATAGCAATCACGATTAAGACATCGTCCGTTGAGATCGTCTTGGGAAGAAAACCAAGTGGCCTCATCTGGACGAAGGCCAGAACACAGGTAATGAGGAGGAACATGTGAAGACACAAGTCAGTCGTGTGGTAGATAACAGACGGTAAGGTAGCATCGTTGCTCATCTGTGGCATCAGGTAGAAGAGTATGATAGCAGCAACGACACCAGCAACGACCATTGCACCAGCGAAGAAACCCCGATGGGCCTTTCCGAGGATATTCAGTTCAGAGGAATGCTTCTGATCCTCTGCATCCAGCGTCGCTTTTCGTTTTTGTAAGGAGACGACGCGAAAGTTGTTGCGAATGTCTTGGATTCGATGCCCGTGGTCGTTCTTCGTAACGATCATGACGTGAAGGAGGGATGTGATTGTACCAACAGCGATCAGACTGTATTCGAGGATGAAAGGGGAAAGGTACAGAGACAACGTATGCAGAAATTCATCCTCACAGGCTGGTATCGAATTATTGGATGCAAGATCTAAAACAGTAACGAACATTGTAACGAATACCACGGAAATTGTAACTGAGTAAACACTGCAAATTGGGTTACATTTTACTTCGTTAAAAGTACAAATAGTTCCCCGTTTTGTGATACTTCTTTACAAGTAAGTGTACTTAAACTTTTACTCAAGTACAGTAACGCGTTACTTTCACTTAGTTACTGTACAACAATGTACTTATTATTATTGTTATAGTGATGATTGTAAATATTGTCATTGTTCGTGTAGTGCTTGTTTAGGACGAAGTAGAAAATGGAGTTGCAGTAGAAGTAGTAATGGTATCAACAGAATAATTGCAACTATTACTGACCTCCCATTACACCAGAGACAAGGTGTCACAACTATCAAGTTGTTTTTATGCCCATCCTCTAGTTGATGGCGCCGGAAAGTTCTCTACAGGTGCGTGATCTCGGGTGGATTCACGACTCAAGAGGCGGTCTCTTGAGTCGTGAATCCACCCGAGATCACGGTGTATGGACCGGTCGCAACCTAGTCGGTCGTGAACCGGACCAGCTAGGCTCTGACTAGAGGCCACCGATAAGCCGTGTGCAACTGTGCATGGACTTAGTTTATCACTGGACCTAGCTAGTCGGAGACCAAAATGGGTGTGATCAAATGTGGTAAAACCCAGCGTCTATAGTTATATGGCGTTATAGAGGGTCGCGCATGCGCAAATTTATTTATAGGCTTTTATGTCCGTTCTTAATGACTCGCTTTGGGTCTGATCTCCTAAAAATTTTCATTTGATCAACCAAGTTCCATCTTAGATTATCTATGATTATCTATAAATGGGCGTCCCTAATTAAGCGGAGTATTTTTCACTTTATTGCATATTGTGTTATTGCCTGATTTTCTTCCATGGTTGTTTTTTTAATAATAAATTGAATTGAATGGAAATTGTGAAAGCATGTTAACGTGGATAGCCACCGAGAGATGTGTTCTGCACACGAAAGGGCCATGGGAAAGTTTGACATTGTATAACGTTGAATGTAAATTGCCATGCCTATTTGTTACATTTAAGGGCACAGACAGCTTCTTGGCTAGTCAGAGCCTTACACGGCGCGTCGATTCCACATACTCAGCCAATTCGTCACAAGTTATTAACAATTCGTGACGACGAAAGCGAAAAGCATCATAAAGTTATTGTCCGAGAACGAGTCGAGTGGATTTCGGCGATCCCTAAACAGGGATCGCCGAAATCCACTCTCTTTGGCGTCTCAAACTTCTTCTAAATTGACGAAAAACATAGCCGCCGCCATTTTGCTGCTCGCACTATATATAGGCTGGACTAGTGAATCTACGCCTGGCTGTCCGGTGGCGTAGCCTTGGTCTGGACTAAGCGCACTAGGCCGTCGACATGCACACGGATCTTATCCGCTAGTCAGGCTTAGAGCCAAATCTAGTCCGGGCTAGGACTTGCGACCTGCTCATAGACGCGGGCTCAGGTATCCCCATATATCTATATAAATAAAGCGAGAATTCTGTGTGTCTGTCTGTCTGTCTGTCTCTCTGCCTGTTTGACCGGGCTTAACTTCTACAATTTTGCACCTTTTCATTCGAAACCTTCACGACTGTGTCGGCCTCGGCTTCGGACACCCAGTGGAGGGGTTCGCGTACCCCCTTTTCACCGCCAACATGGTGAAAATCCCCCAAAACTCTACCCAACCGACCGTCCCTGACGACCCAGCGCGAAGCGCTTCTACTTATGGCGCCGATATTCCCCAACGTCATTAATAATGCCCATTTAACGACAAGCGGTTCTATTTATGGCGCGGGTATTCCCCAACGTCATTAATAATGCAAATAAAGACGTTGTTTACTTTCGCACAAAATTTAATTACGATCGAATCGAATTATATTCATCGTTTTACAGCAAAATTGTATGTTCAAAAACTCTGCTTTACTAAGGGCAGTGAGGGCTATTTTTCTGGCGTTTTCTTGAACCCGCCAACGCCGGCTTCACCCTCTTGGACTGCGAAGCAGTCACAGGCCCGGCTCAAGACATTTGGCGGCCCTAGGCAAACCGGCAAACCGGCGGCCTTAGGCAAACCGGCGGCCCTAAGCAAACCGTCCGAAATTTTTAGATTTTCGTCATGGTAATTTCAATTTCGTCCATCTTTTTTGGAATTTCATCTTGATGACCTTTTTTAGTCATTCGCCTCACAAATGAATGTCGTGACCTTTTTTTAGCAATTCACGGTTACACCTGCGCGATTTATTACACCAGCACTATAAACCATCACTATAATAGGCCTACTTCCATCTACCGAATAATCATTAAATAATTTTTTTTAAATTGATAATTGGCGGCCCCTAAAAATCGGCGGCCCTGGGCGGTTGCCCAGTTTGCCTAACGGACGAACCGGGCCTGAGCAGTCAGTCCACGGGAGACTGCGAAGCAGTCGTCGCCACAGGGCGACTGCGAAGCAGTCAGTCCACGGGAGACTGCGAAACAGTCTCCCAGACTGCGAAGCAGTCGTCGCCACAGGGCGACTGCGAAGCAGTCACTCCACGCCTACACTGCGAAGCAGTCTCCCCCACAGGTCGCCTAAATTTCTTCCTTATTCGCTACACGGATTTAAACTTATACCTAAATTTGTTGCTTATTCGCTACAGGGAATGAAAAATTATAACCCCGGGCAACGCCGGGTAAACCCGACTGCGAAGTAGTTGTCGCCACTCGACTGCGAAGCAGTCAGTCCACGGGAGACTGCGAAGCAGTCGTCGTCAGAGGGCGACTGCGAAGCAGTCAGTCCACACCTACACTGCGAAGCCGTCCCCCACAGGTCGCCTAAATTTCTTCCTTATTCGCTACACGGATTTAAACTTATACCTAAATTTGTTGATTATTCGCTACAGGGATTGAAACTTATAACCCCGGGCAACGCCGGGTAAACCTGCTAGTATATAATATGCATATACATGTTTAGGCCTATATACATACAGTTCATTCACACACGCACGCGCATAGAGATAGATAGAGAGACAGACAGACAGACAGACAGACAGAGAAGACTTCCTGGTTGCCCACACTAGCATTAGGTGATACTAAATGTGTAAGATACGTGGAACTCATATAGTCTTACCTCATCTCAGACCGGTTTTAATCAAAAGACGATATACATTTAAGAGAAAATCGTTCAACCTTTGTGTCGTGTCAGTGGAGATGATTCATGCTCAAAATAAATGTACTGCCGTGATCAGTTGACATTTGAGAAGTAAAGAACCGAAAGACGAATTCGGAGAAAAGTTGCCGAATAATTTGAAAATAAATATTGAACATCCTGCTGTGTAGAAGACAAATGTACGTGGAGCTAAGGCAATAAACGCTGACGAGCTCTAGATATAAGAGTGGGCTATGTACAAGTAGGCCACATTATTCATACTAGGCTAACAACTTCTCTGGTCCTTCCTTACTTTTTTTAAATCCTCAGTGATGGTGCGATCGAACGAGCGATCAAACTGGCTTCATCATCGGGCATTTTGTCGCGCTGGTTACCAGATATTTAATTTTAGGGAATGCCCAACCCACAAAGAGTTTGTGCCTTCTTCAAAAGAGGAAGGCACGCAGCTGTTAGCCCGGCCGAGATGACCTGGGCAGCTTGCGCCTCCAGTTTGGCGAGCAATCCAGGCCAGGGACTCGCTCGCGTATTGTCACCTTGCGGGCCGACCGCGTTGGACAGACCCCTGTACTTGGTTCGAGGTAGTTTTGGCCTTTTCATGAACGCAATCCCTAGGCTGCATCAACGTCCGGCGTCCTTGGCCCTTCACTGTCAACCGGGTGAAGTTTCGGGACATGTTTGAAGTGTAAGTTAGCACCAGAAGGGTTTCGTCAGCAGCACTCACTCCCAGCTTGCGGAGGAGGCTTGACGAGGCATGATGAAGTGCTCATCGCAAGTTTAAGACAACAGCCTCAAACACACTCGGTTTCCCTGGAAAAACACTGGCATACTAGCAGACCTTTTAGTCATATGGACCGCTCGTAATTATCATTGCAGTCCGAGGCAATGGTTACATCAACGACATAGGCATCCTCGTCAACCACAGCCACCAAGTCAGGCTTTCGCCTCCCAACTCCAGTAGGGATAACCGACTCATGGATCACCGAGTGACCATTTGACTCGATCCTTTTGCTTATCAGATCGAGCACCGAGTTATGCCTATCACACGGCAGCTTTGGGTAATGTCAGCAAGGGTTCCTTGAGCATTGCACCAAGCTTCGCGCATGACTGAAACCGCCCGTCGCCCGCGGGAGCCGCGCTCAGCACACGGTAACAGGATCCCCTTATACCTTGACAGCCTGGATGAAGTCACACCCCACCCCCCCCCCCCACCCCCGCGAGAGGAGAACAGACCCATCGGTCACTCAGGCGTTTACGTGAGGGTTTGAGGCCCCGATCATCTACCTATTTGTGCAGCTAGATCGCCAGAAAGTCGCTTGCGTCCTTGCTGCTGCTCACATCTCGACCAACCACCTGTGCCTTTCTGCACACCTCCTGTTCGCCCCCAGGAAGACTGGACTTGTAGCCATGCTCTGCATTACCGGGTCCTGCGACTCCTCCAACTTGGCCATGCGCCGGTGTAAAGACTTCAGGCTATCCCCCATTTCAAGTTACCCCCGGTAATCTGATATCGATTTCACATTACCCCGGTGGTAACCTGAAATCGATTTCAGATTACCCCTGCGCTGTTCACATTACCCCCTCTCTGATTTAGCTAAAACGATAAATTCTTATGCTTACAAGTCATGATATGTTTATTGACTAAAACACGTGAAACATACAAGATTAAAAGCTAGTCTAAATATTTGAAAAAAAGAAATGTCACAGAAATGTTAATTGTTTTAAAACCACTCATCCACTAGTTCAAAGTGCCTGACATATTACATACAAACATAACATATACAAAGATTCAACCTAGTTGATGTAATTGTGATCTACAGAGAAAGAGTTAAATTATAAATATTAACAATTATTATTATTATTATTATTATTATTATTATGAGATAGTCGAAGAACAGCCCCCCCCCGGTAATTTGAACGCGATTTTAAGTTACCGGGGGTATTTGAAATGGGGTGATCTGAAATCGCTACACCGGGCCTTGAGCTGTGGCACTTCCAGTCCGCCGTCCGATGCCTGGGCGGAAACAGTCGCAGCCATTTGCGTACTGCCGTTCTCACCAGCCGGTCAAAGAACTTCAAGGACTTAGCTGTCATCTCCCCGAGAACGAGTCCGTAATACAATTTCGGCAACAAAATAATGGCAACGGAGCACGTGTCAACCGGTCCAGTCCCACTCTGAGGAAGTCCCTGAGTGGTCCGGCCTGCAATCCCAAATATTTGTACGCTTGCGCTATGTTGAACGACTTGACCGACTCGCCGTCGACGGTCATAAGCGAGTAGGGATTTAGCACTAAGCGTTAGCCTTTCCATCAATGTCTATCCGGAGGGAGTCACTCTGCCGCGTCCAGTCGCAGCCCGTCCAATTTCAGCGCCCGCTGTACTCTGTCCATCTATTCCTGTAGACCTTCTGCAGTGGAAGTGATCAGGACGAGGTTATCAGCAAAAGCCAAACACCGAACCATGACCTTCTTATTCAGGAAGTACCCGATGGCCGGACTCAGCTCTGAACTACCCGACCATCGGTACTTCCTATACTCCTAGCTATAAAATTATGATACTGTTGGACGTGCGCATTACCTTCGTGAAGAGTGGTGTTTGGTATTCCGTAAAGGTTACTAGTGTCTGGAAATACCACCACCTCCTCCACAATTTCATTTACTACGGTTCGGAACCAGAGACAGATGTTTGTTGAAACAAGGTGAAGCATTCCAAACCATACGCAATGAACATGTTTGTTCAGACAAATCTTCAATAAAATACAAACATTTTTCATTGTAAGTAGAAATCGAGTGTATTCCCAGATCCTAAGTTACAAACTACTGTTTCTAATCAATATGACGTCTATAATTGGCCACCAATAACATGTTGCAGGCCCGCTCTGGGTCCAATGAACGCGGTTGTCTGGACATGATTGTCCAGAATACAAGCAATATAAAGCAGCATGAACCACAGCATTTATCATAGGACAGAGGTATACACAGAGCTTGGAAATTATTATAAAAGATATTAATCGCAATTCTAACCGTTAATCATGGCCATGAAAAAATATTAAGATGAAGACGATGAGGGGTCGTCCATTAATTATGTCAGTAAAATGGGGGAGGGAAGGTTTTGAAAATGTTTGACAATTCTTGACGGGGAAGGGGTGTTCAAGGCAAACTGACGTCAACAATAATTTAATCAAAAAGCAACCGTAGATTCGGAAAGTCTTTATGAGTGATCTATTTCTTTTTGTTTGTTATTTAATCAAATGCGATATTTTCTTGGTTTAAAATGATCTTTGTTGTTCCGAGATTATTGAGAAAACCGCTGCATAATGACTTTAGTGCAATTATCCTGGATTCTATTCTAAAATCTAACATTTAGAGTTTCTTTTCGATCGAAGGAGAGTGGGGGAGCGGGTAAATTTGTTTAGACATAATTTTGTTAGGGGTCCTTGAATGCTTGACAGTTTTTGACAAGGTGGAGGGAGGGGGTCAAAACTGCCTAAAATTTTTTGACATAATTAATGGATGACTCCTGGTGACGCTAACGAGGATGATGACGATTATGATTATGATGTCGATTCTAACGACAATACGTACTCCAGGGTTTTTGAACAGGAAGTAGCTCTGGAGTAAGATGAAGACGATTCGAAGGTAAAAGGTCCAACCGTATTGATACTTATATTTGCAGGTATCATCCGTGTACATGTAGCCCTCGATCTCAAAGCCATAGTAGATCAAATTCCCGAGACTAAACACTAGAAAGAACATACAGGAAAAGAAAGTCACTAATCTGTCGGATTTTGCTCTTTAATTCCTTTGCAGACCTAAACCTACACGACCGCCTCAGAGAGGTCCCTTGCTCTGTAGTTTATAGGCGCTACACCAATTGACACAACAAAATTAAATATAATAAAAAAAACACATGTCCCTCTCTGATAATGCAAGATGAAGGCAATTTTATCAATTAGTATGCGCTGACACATATTGGGAGTTCTGTTTCCAACGTCATCTGTCCATATTAATCTGATTTACTTGGAACAGAACGGAAGATCCCACAGCCAGATCTTGCAGATCGTAAATAATACGACAGTCATCTAATTGTGCAGATGAAGGCCTATATTTATCTTAACCTAACCAACATTAACTAACTTAACATAGTCTAACAAAACCAAGCTACATCCTAACGTTACATAAGCTAACCTCATCTGACCAGACCTTACCTTGTAGCCGTACTTTGATTACCTTATCTAATCTTACATTGCCTTTCACTGTCTTATTTTGCTTATCCCTTCCTTAAGGTGCTTCACCTTGCATTCGCTAATACAGATACTTTACCAAAAATTGCCTAACCTATAATGTTTTGCCTTAACTTACTTGAATTTCCTTTCCTAACAGGTATTTTACCTTACCTTTCCTCTTCATTCTAGTATGACAATGCTTTGCTTAGCAAATACATCATTAACTTACCGAGACTTCCAAGTCTGAGAAAGAGCGAGGTTTCCGGGTGAGTGAAGATATCTCCAAATGACGTCATATCGACCCAGATCGTAGAGCCACCTATCGACTGCCGTCGTGAAAGAGGGCCTCCTTTACTCCGAAAGGTGTCGCTGCTGCAGTTCCCAGTGGAGTCGTCACCATGCAAGTTGATGGATTGGCGAGATTTTCCCTTTATCAGCTGGTAGAATTGCAAGTAGAGCAAGAATAAAATTCCGATCGTCAACTGGTAGGTAAGGAACACCTGTGAAGAAATGCAGGACATTGGTTTTCGATACGATCCGTGATGATGATGATGAGGACGTCAACGGCAACGACGATAATGACAATGACGGTTATTATTATTTATTATTTATTAATATTAGTAGTAGTAGTAGTAGTAGTAGTAGTAGTAGTAGTAGTAGTAGCAGCAGCAGCAGCAGCAGCAGCAGCAGCAGCAGCAGTAGCAGTAGTTGTGATGATAGTGTTAGACTAGTAATAACACTTGAAGTAGTTGAATCATGGGTAGTGGTTATGGTGATGATGATAACAACAATGACGAAAGCGGCTAGTAATAAAGACGATAGTAATGATGATGATAGTGATGATGGTGATGGTGATGCTGCTACTACTACTGCTGCTGCTGCTGCTGCTGCTGCTGCTGCTGCTGCTGCTGCTGCTGCTGCTGCTGCTGCTGCTGCTGCTGCTGCTGCTGCTGCTGCTGCTGCTGCTGCTGCTGCTGATGATGATGATGATGATGATGATGATGATGATGATGATGATGATGATGATGATGATGATGATGATGATGATGATGATGATGATGATGATGATGATGATGATGATGATGAAGATGATGATTCTAAATTGACATGATAATATTTATCTGGATATCATCGGAAGATGAAGAACTTACAGCTCCGTAGATGGTGTCCAGCCATAAGTCAGTAAGGGCTTCAGAAATTGGAATGATAAGACCAACAATCGACATAACAAAGGCATAGACGATGCTGAGGCCAATCAGCATATTGTCGCTGTACAAGAAAAAACAACACAAGAAAATACTGATCCAGTAGCCAGGCAGTAAATATAATAACAGTCTTTCCAAGTGAATGAAATTCAGAAGTAGAGATTCCCATTTTAATGAAACACAGAAGGAGAGATTCCCATTTGCATTAAATACGGAAGGATATAATTTATTCCCATTTCCATTAAATGAAGACGGATATTTGGCCTCAAGCGCCCTTCTAACGCAAATTCTGTAACCCAAAGAACAATTTAATGTCAACGATAGAAAATCAATAATATGTGCTACGCTAAAAAACAAAAACGCCAAAGATGTCTGCATATGTGCACGTATACATGTATATATGCACGTTTTTCTTTTAATTGAAATTCTTGTGAATTAGATCCTCTTCCCCTTTCACTCTTAGGGAAATTTTGGACGATTTTGCTCCATTTCTGCTTTATCTTTTTAATAGGTCTCTCTCCGAAGGTTGTGTCCCCGACTCACAAAAGCGGGCCATTGTTTTTCCCACACTCAAGAAGCCTAATCTTGACACAAACTTCTGCCAAAACTACCGTCCAATCTCTAATCTATCATTTCTATCCAAAACCCTCTTCAACTTCTTCCCTAACTGGAACAATAATTATGGTCTTCGACCTCCCTTTAAGTCAGGTTCTAGGGCTCACCACTCCACTGAAACTGCTCTCCTCTCTTTACTTTCTGAAATCTTTTCAGCTGTTGATAGGTCCGAACTCACCCTTCTGGCGCTATATGATGTCTTCTCAGCCTTTGACATGGTTGACCAAACCATTCTTCTACAGCGCCTTGAGACCTCGTGCGGTCTCAAGGGCCCCCTCTCCAGTGGTTCTGGTCATACCGGTCTGATCGCACTCAAATGGTTATCTCTGGTGAGTCTAGAACTCTGTGGGCCCCTGTTAAACTGAGTGTTCCACAGGGCTCTGTTCTGGGCCCTCTCCTGTTTATTTTATACACGGCCGGTATCCCTTCTCTCCTCCCCATCCATGGGGCTTCAGGCCACCTCTTTGCTGATGGTGTCCAGGCATATGTTCATGAGTCTCCTTCCTCTCAACTTCTTCTTGCTCAGCGCATCGAAGCTCTTTCTCATGATCTTCATACCTGGATGTCTTGCAATCGCCTCTCCCTCAACTCGTCCAAAACCCAATTTATCTGGTTTGGCACTCCTCAGCAACTTCAGAAACTTGACTTTGCTCTGCTCTCTCAAAGATTTCCGCTTTTCACTTTCTCGTCTAGCGTTCGTGATCTAGGGGTGACCCTTGACAATTCTTTCACCTTTACTGAAGGTATAATTTCCGCACTCACCCACACTCCTACTTTCACTGAAGGCGCCTCACTGACTCCAATTTTCACTTCGATTGTCCATGCATTTGTCTGCTCTATACTTGACTACTGCAATTCCCTCCTCATTGGTCTTCCCAAGGTCCGTCTTGCTCCTATTCAGTCCGTTCTCAATGCTGCTGCTAGACTAATTGCCCGTCTTCCTCGATTCTCTCATATCACCACCTTTATGGCTGAAGAACTACACTGGCTCCCGTTTTCTGCCCGCATTCAATTCAAGGTCCTCATACTTACCTCTAAGGCTCAACTTGGTTTTGCTCCGAAATATTTATGCGACTTAATTCATCGCCCTCACTCTGCTGCTTCTCTTCGTCCTCTTCGTTCTTCTGACCGTTTGGACCTCCTCGTTCCCCGTGTCAGGACTTCTCTGGCTCAATCTAGGTGTTTTACTTTCATTGGCCTGCTCTTTGGAATGAGCTTCCTCTGTCCGGTCGTTCTTCTATTCTCTCAGGTAACGTCTCTACCTCTTTTAAGTTTCTTAAAACTTGCTTCTTCTCTCAGGGTCTCTCGAAATGGGAGCGCTTCTGAATGACCCGCCCGCTAGAAGCGCTTTATAAATTTCCGAATACAATACAATACGCATGTACATGTAAGTAGCAGCCTATTCACTTTGCGCAGCTTTAACAACCTCTCAAAGGCGCTAAGAACTATACAACGCACAAGAACCATACACATTGAGGTGCTAAGAATATTATATGTACACGTATTCCATACTGAACTATATGGTATGCTATGCTATACTATTCTATACTAATATACAATACTATATCATGCTTTGCTATGCTGTTGCATACTCTGCTATGGTATGCCATCCTATAAGGTATTATACTTTAACGGAAATAGCAGAGTCAACTTTTAAATGAAAAAGAGGAAAGAAGCTTACATTGGTAGAGCGACGGAGATGTTAGAAGTTGAAGACAGACTATCCCGTCGTCGGAAGGATGGGTCAGCTGAGTCTGGGTCAGTCTCTCCCTTGTCAATGCCTTCGTCATTGGTTCTGTATGTTCCTTGCATGACCTCATCAAAGTCATACTGATCACTGATAAATTCAATACCAATCAATTGTTGCTGCTTGAGCAATGAGCATACATGCATATTACATATATGTAAACAAATACACACATATACACATACATACCTACATATATAGATGCGTACATGCATGCATACATTCATATATACATAAATAATAATAATAATAATCTTTTTCTTTATTAATTCAAACCGACAAACGCAGTAAGATTACAATGAGACATGACAGTACAATTATCAATATCTTAACTAAACACACGCTTGGCAGCCATGCAAGGCGCCCGCCCGAGGGGGTTGCGGGAATCGAACCGCGTGCTGCTGCCCTCCTGCTGCTTTCCTGGCCATGAGTGTTACCATAAGGGGCCATCCACATATTACGTACGCACTTAGGGGGGGGAGGGGGGTCGGATTTTGGCGATTTTGCGTACGGGTGCGAACGGGGGGGAGGGGGGGTAACAAAATGTGTACGTACCCAAAATAAATTTCTAATTATGACGTCCACATTAGCCTATTTATAACTCTATATTATCCTATAGTCGTCCCATGGCATTTTATTACATTATATAAAAGCCATGTGCAGTTATTCTGTGCTGTGAACGACACCTATAATTTGTCTATATTGGCCCTTCAATAATCTGGCCTAAAGTGCAGACAGGCTGCCTGGAGACACTTTCTGCAGCTGGTCATCGGGGGGGGGGTGCGCGTCAAACGTACGTACTCAGGGGGGGTGGTGGAAGAAAGTACGCTTGCGAACAGGGGGGGAGGGGGTCCAATTTTCCCGGATTTTTGTGTACGTAATATATGGATGGCCCCTAACTCTATCCTCCTCCCCAGTCTCTATGTATGTGTACAAATTGTATATGCACACACATACACATACATACATGCAAACATACATGCATATTAACCTGCATGCATATGCATATATACATACAGACACGCATACATGCATACGTACATACACGCATACTTGTAGTACTCACTTGCTTACCTAGAACTTAGTCCTTCTCGTGCAGCGTAAACTACATTCGTCTCTGTTCAATGTCCATCGCCAGTCTTCCAGCCTCGTTTCACGACTTCCCCAATCACCTCAAGTAGTTTCTGATGGTCTCCAGACAATTCTTGTGTGGTCTTCCTCTTTTCCTTTTCCTTTCAGGGATCAAGATCATCGTTTGGTTATCCCGTCTATCCTTGTCCACATGCACCTCATGTCCCGTCGATATTAAGCCTCTCTTTCTGTCGGTGTTCTCCATATTCTGCTCTCCATTCCGCACTTTAGTAGTTTTATTCGAGACTTTATCACGCCATGAAACGTGCAGAATTCTTCTCAACCACATATGATGTGCTGCCTCCAGTCTTTTTGTTTGTCACTGACTTTGGCCAGGTCTGAGATCGATACAGCAGCGTACTCAACACTATAATCATGGTATCATAAGACGATTCTTAATCTTCATACTGCATCCGTTATTCTTCCATATTCTTTAGCTGTACCTCCCAGACGCAGCATTTCCCTTTCCTATGTGTATCTTTACCTCCTTGTCACAACTGTTATCCGTTTTTTTCCGACTACCCAGGTAGCAGAAGTCACTCTCTGATATCGACCCTGATCCTATCAGTCTCATTCCATTTTCGTACCTTCATGATACTTGGTTTTCTTGGTTTATATCTAGTGCTACTTTCGCCGCTACTTCATATGTTCTGTATGTTAAATCTTTTCTGCCTTTCAAGTTTTGTCCAGCAGGGCGATATCATCCACAAAATCCAGGTCTCTCAACCTGCTATCATTCACCAACCTCAATCCAGTATCACCACCATGCCAACACCATCGCCATCACCCAATCACAACCAGCGCAAAAATGATCGGTGACAAAACACAACCCTGGCGTACTCCTGCCACGGTCCGAAACTATTCACCACCACCTATCCATATCTCACCTCCTATCGAATGCAATGCTAGAAGCTCCTGATCATGTCAATGATCTTTGATGGAGTTACATAGCTCTCTGTAATTATAATCCTACACAGTGAATCTGTCTGAACACCGTCGAAAGTGTTTTTAGAATCGAGGCAGTGGATCAATTCAAGGACTTCCCAGATTAAGGTCTTGTCTATTATCTCTTTGATTGTGGCGCCATCTGTTTGACTGTGGCGCCTCTGCTGCTAACAGCTCTGTTCGCAGCAGAGGCGCCAAGGTCTGAATCCTGCTAGTCCTATCTCCCAAAACATGCATAAGCATATGCATACATAAATGATAATAAATATATTCATGCATGCATATATATCACATACATCAAACATGTATGCTTATATATACATGCATACATTATATACGTAAACACATACATAATAAATACAACATACATACAGAGGTGGTTGGCTGCTTGCTGTTTATGATTTGACTCTGGGACGCACATTAAAGGACTAGAGATGTAGGACGTGATGACTAGCCGTCCGTGAAAACACCACGACATCTTAAACCCACCTAAGCGCGGCTCCATAATTAAGTACAAAGCATGTTGGTAAGTTGAAAAGATGTCGTGTTGTTGAACTGCTAACATCGCCCTAGATTCAAGCTATGCTGTCTGCGCAAGACCACGCATTTGAGTTCCATAAGTTCAACATGCATGAAAAGTCTGTGACGCAGCTGAACATATACGCACCCATACAATGATGTCAGGTCGCCTTCGGACGATGAGATTGGAACTTTGAAGCTGACGGATTGTCTTCGATTAAGGAACTCGTCCGATATCGATAAATTCGTTTCCATGGTGCAGTTTATTCTGTAGACGAATAATACAACGTGAATTTTTTGTGTGACAATTTTAAGACTTTCGGGTAAAGCTATAGACACGATATATTGCTTCTGCACGTGCCGCTTGCCACTCAGTTACCCATAGACTAGGCCTACCTCTACAGGACCGTAGCAGGAAATTTTAAGGCTGTAGATGTTAATGCCATCCTTCATATATAGTGCATGTGTAATACATTTAAAGGTATTTTTCCTCTCCATGGGCGCTATCATTGGCAGTATTATTGCTATTGTTAGTGTCATTGTCGGTAGAATTGTTGTTGTTATTTTTGTTTTTATTATTATTAGTTTATTACTGTTATTATTATCATGCAAGAACTGCAAATTAGCTAGAAACGAACGCTCAGTTGAGAATAAGGTGCAATATGCAGCCAGAATGTTACCTTTCCCCTACTCTTGGAGGACCGCCCATTTGATGATGCTGGGTTTCTACCAACCCGTTTTGTGTTTGTTTATGGGTTCTGACCGATTGGTCGGAATATCTGAGACTGAAAAGTCTCTACCCTTCTCTGTATAATTGGTCCAGAGCGATAGGCCTACAATAAATTCTGGAATTTTACGAGTTGCCAAATGTTGGTCGAGCTATGTTTGATTTATCCGCCGTGGAGGCAAGATGAACAAACGTTTTAGTAGCAGAGAAGAAGCCTATTCAAACATACATGTAAGAAGGAATCACTTTGAGGGCGGTGCCTGTGACACATGCCATCGGCCGGACATTGCTGTCTGAAGGTTTGCAATACAGAGCATTTAGCCCTGTACATGCTAGGGTATGACAGAGACACCGTGGCTGAGAAGCAGAGTTGGCCATGTGCGTGCCCGAGTAAAAAAAATCGGAGCGGCTCAGCGTGTCAGGATCCGAATCAAATACTGAGGTGAAATGCAAGTCAAAAACAGAAAGCAAAGTGCAAAGCTACGAGAAAGTGCAGAGTTATAGGCCTAGTTACTTAGGAGGACATAAAAAAGCCTCATCGCGATCAATTGTGAGCCAAGAAGTCATTCAATATGTAATTAATTAATCAGTTAATTTTTGTTATTATTATTATTATTATTATCATTTTTTGCCCTAAGGTACTTCATTCCCTAAGGTCTTAAAAACTAATAGTGCTATGTTTTACTGTAATTACTATTTTTATGCCCCAAGGTACATACATGTAAAAATGTTATGATTCCTCGGGAACTTAAATAGTACTTAACAGAAATAGATGCATCTGGAACGGTCACTATTCGTCGGGTTCTGACAGAGGGAATGTGCTGCGGAAAGCTACTGCTATTATTATCATTCTAATTATTATTGTTGTTGTTGTTGTTGTTGTTGTTGTTATTGTTAAGGAGCTTGTATTACGCAGGTGTATAATGCAGAAGCATCAGCCAATAGCACATCAAAATCAAGCAACATTCAGGTTAACACCCAGAAAGTCAATACCAACTGAAATGGAGAGGCAGACTATAATGGATAAGTCAACTGAAAATGCAAGTCTTAAGTTGAGATCTAAATGACACAAGACACAAGAGACCGAGCGAATGCCACATGTATGAAAAGAGTTTCAAATTTAGGTCCAGCAACGGAAACTGAGTTTTGTAGGCGGATATTTGGGACACATCTTCAAACTCTAGTCGTATAAGAGGCCTTTATAATTATTTTGAATACAGTCATACCTTATATTTAAATAAATATTATTCGGTTACTTTGTGGTCAAACTAGCGAGCTTTCTGTTTCTCATAAGAAACACGGCTGATTATACCTCAACTGGATAAACGCGAGCTCAAAACATAGATATCGTAAAGTTTAATCGCCCTTCTTCAATGTGCAGTGAAGTAGAAAAGTCATAAAGGTTTAGAAATACATAGAACTTCGGCACAGATTATTAGCGTCCAAATGCTAAGGATTTTCTATCTTCTCATTTAAGTCGGTGCAATAAAAAGAAGGTAACTAAAGCAGTTAAATGCATTTGCCTAAGCACCATTTATTCTTGCTAATCAAGTCAAAAATGTAATTTGCAAAGACAAGATCAAGCTTACCGATTGGCGTCAGTTCTCTTTGAACACAGCAACTCGTAGATACCAATGATCTCAGTTGGTCTAAGTGACAAACAACTACAAACTGGTTTGAACCAGTTCCAGCGACTTGCATGACGATGCGGCTGCGGTGAAAAGAGCAGTCACGCGTCGATGATTTCCAATGTAACGAATGACGTACTGTCTGTGAAAGGCGGACTGCAATGTTCTTTGGTCGCCCGTCGATTGGAAGATGGTCGGATGCTCTCGGCCGGATATGCTGCCGACCAAGCGCTGGGCGGTGGCCCTATCTCTGAACCGATCAGCCGTTGTTATGAAGACACGATCGCGATGTTTATCACAGTTTATGATGTCTATTCAGTCAAACGTTTCGTTCAGCAACAGCTGCATACTGCAAGCAATCTCTATGGCCTTCTTCTTCCCTAAATGCTTAAGAGCCTAGTTTATACACACAATTTTGGCCGATGGTCTAATTACTTATCAATGGTAGCGTCGAAATGTCGACCAATGGTATTTGACATATTTGGTGAAACACGTAGTTGGGGGTAAAGGGGTTACTGGGTTTCTCTCTTCCTTGCTTCTTGTAGGCCAGACACACATTCACTCACAACTGGGCTCACTGTCTGTCTGTTTGTCTGTCCGTTTGTATTGTTGTCTGTCTCTTTGTCTCTCTCTCTTTTTATCTCTCTCCTTATTCCCAAATGTGGGTCTATGACTATACGACACTACAGTCGCCACAATATAACACACGACACATATATAAAGAAGTGAACCCATGTAGACAAATATTCTTAGGATGATCTCCCAAGAAAAGAACCCACGCATACGTTTTTAGCATTTATCCCGCATGCATAGGTATGTGTGAATGTACGTAAGTGTGTATATATATGCGTGTATATTAAGTATGTATCTATGCAGGTAAGTATGTATGTGTATTCATATATGTATGTGTGTACGATGTATGCATCTATGCATGTGCATATACTTCCATGTATGATTGTATGTATGTTTGTGTGCACGCATATATGAGTATTTATTTATTCATGTATGATTTTATGTATGTATGTATGATTGTATGTATGTATGTATTGTGGCGGAAATTAACCTCTCACTCGCCGGGGTATAGGCTATCTCTCTATATACCGTATACTTCCAAGGCCAGCCGAGTGGTTAAGAAGGCCCTGGACGTGTACGCGTAGATAAGGCCTCCGATGTCGTCGAAGGACTTGCGAGTTTCTTACAAACGATCGACTCAACAAATGACAAGACCGAATGACGATTGAAGACTTGTATTATCCAATCCAAAATAACCCGAGACTACTATAACTCCGTAATTCCGTATAAAACAGAAACCAAAACACTTCACGTGTTGAACACAAATAGCCTTCTATTTCGTACTACTACGATACATCACAAGAAAACATTTAATTCCATTTAACTGCCGAACTTATAGTCTTTTTCTCTCTAGATGCCTCACCGTCGGACAAGAGCTCCGCTCTTACAATTTCTATCGCATCTCCCTTCATGAAAGCATGGGGGCCCTTTTATACTAGTTAGGAGGCCTCACAGAGGCACGAGGCCTCACAGGGGCATCGGACCTCAGGCACAAGGCCTCACAGGGGCACAGGGCCTCACAGAGGCACGAGGCCTCACAGGGGCATCGGACCTCAGGCACAAGGCCTCACAGAGGCACAGGGCCTCACAGAGGCACAGGACCCCGAGTACTTGTTGACCCTTTCCAAAACCCCTGCACTCAATCACCTCTCGCTTCTATAGCGCCCAATATGCATTCTATCCATCCATGTCCGCTACAGTATGTATGTATGTTTGCTTGTTTGTATGTATGCATGTATGTATGTATTACATACATATATCATCATCATCATCAGTTCCTGACGCCAGCCATTTGGCGACGATGGGTACGAATAAATGATCTCCATTGTCCTCGGTCATTATTTTGTCAAGTCTTGTATTGCTTCTAGGCTAGAATCCCGCCCAGGGCAGAAATTGATTTCGAGGTTTCTTCTCCAACTGCGCCGCAAAGACGACTCGGCTACAGCGAGTACTTTGGCTGAACGCAGTCGTGGAAAGATCAGGTGGGGAGGGACAGGACTGGTCACGTGACCTCATCTGCGGAAGAAAAATTAAGTCGCTAACACTTCATATTCATTGCTCCCTCTCCGGTTAATTTAAGCGACTGCCCTTCTTTTCCTCTTCGGGATAGAAATTTTCTACATTGTTTATAAAGGCGGAAATTTATCAAGTTATTGGATTGCTGCCAATTGTGCTTGGTCATTGGTAGTTATAAATGAATTGTTTCAACTACTTCAGAGGACTCGTGAAAACATTATATAGAGTTTCTCATGGAGAACGCGATTATTCTATTCTATGTCGGAAAGTTGCGTGTTACAAAGCAAAAAAAGTACAATGAACTTTTTTTCTGCCTAAGCGCTTGTGTTAATCAATAGCGACATTAATTAGAAACAATTGAACCGTTTAATTAGCAATGTCACAAGTTCAAACCGAAAGATTATAGTCCCAAGATAGCCAGGTTCCATATCAACAAATATAAAAATAAACAAGTAAACCAAATAAACAACAAACAATTAATACATAGGCCTAACTCGTCAAAAAGAAATGCCAGCATAAAAATGTGTTGGCTCTAGAAATTTTGCATTTAAATAAAGCTCAGCTTGTTTTCAATTTCTTTCACTTGCAAGTTTTATCTATCATAGCAAAGTTTCTAGTTTTCCAATTCTCAATATTCTCACTATGCGTTTAATTTTTATTCGTTATAGCCAAGTTCTTAGTTTTCCAATTCTCACTTTCCTTTTAATTTTTTATTTATTATAGCCAAGTTTCTTAGTTTTCTAATTCACACTTTTCTCACTTTGTTTTTATGTTTTATTCGTTATAACCAAGTTCTGAGTTTTTTCCAAGTCACCTCTGTCTTCATCTTCGTCAAGGCAACTGGTTTCGCCGCTTTGTTTTCCTGTTTCTCCTTCCCTTTGAGGTTGGCCTGTCTTGTTATACTGTCCCGTCTCTTTCATTATCCTTCTTGTTAGACTTATCTTCATCTGAATCGTCATTTTTCTTTTCTTCCTGAAGCAGTCCAACAGAAATTTCCAGGCGGATGCGCTCGACTTTTTCGTGCAGCTCAACCAGTAACTTCGTTATGTCCAAAACCAGTTTTCTGCTAAACTCCATGATCTCTAGAACGGATTCTCCTTCAAACAGGTACCTCCAGAGTTTCAAAATTCTGACCCTCACGCAGCAGAGGTTCCTAACTGTTCCAGAAAAAACTGCGTCCGTGGAAGAGCCGAGCGAATCGTGTTGCCTGCAAGCCTCGCGAAGCCTCGCCAAAGTCTCCACAAAGAGGTCGAGCTTGCCTGAAAACTCGAGTACCTGCAAAATCATTTCTCTTAGGAAATGCTCAATCAGAATGTCCAGGTCGCCAGGTGACATTCTCACTTGCCCAACTGTTAATGCCAATTCAGATCGTTGCTTGATGTAGAGGAAGCAATCACTTTGTGAGTTTGGGTCCTTCGACTGCTTGGTGCTGCCAGCTGAATTTATCGCTGGGTCTAAACTGGGTGTATCTGAATCTGATGTAAATGACGTTATCGTGTCTTTCTCAGGTTCACCGTTCATGTTCTTTTTTGATTCATCTCTCGTTATCATCTTATTCATCTTCTCTGATTTATCTATCCCTTCATCTTCTGATTCATCTACCTTGTCCTCTTTTGATTTGTCCTTCATGTCTTCCTTTGATTCATCTTTCTTGTCCTCTTTTGATTCATTTATCTTGTTTTCATTTTCCTTTGATTCATCTTTCATGTCTTCCTTTGATTCATCTTTCATGTATTCCTTTGATTCATCTTTCACGTCTTCCTTTGATTCACCTGTCTTTTCTTCCTCTGATTTATCTGTAGTGTCTTCCGTAATCTCAGCTTCCATATCTCGTACTCACTGACGTCACTTCAACTGGGCTTTGATTTGGCTTAGCTTCAGCATACATCTCATGACCTTCTTGTTCTGTTACTTTCTGCATCCTTTCTTTAGATGGCGATACAGCAGAATCGTCCACGGATGCCTTCCAGCGTTCACCTATCGGACCTATGTAACGTAAAAAGCCCATTAATCAGCATCTATGATATGAATTAGATCATTTAGATGCGTGCCTTTCCAGAATTCCTACGTTACAACAAATCCGACGTCGAGTCTGCAGTTACACAATCAAAATTTATATATGTGTACGATCGACAGTGAAGCAACCATAATGTAGGCCCTACATAGACGTCAAAAGTGATGTGAACCTAGTCATGTTCCTACGGCCTTTGAAGTAACAGGACAAACTTTGTGTATCGGCCGTTTCATTACAGAATTTAGTTATTAGGGCCTATATTGTTCTAGCACACTTGTGTCTATTCCTTGTTGAGAATTTTTCCAGCATCACTGTTCAAGTTTAAACATAACGCCTCATTAAATTTCTGTACCAGAGGCATGAAGACATTTTGAAAAATAAGCTGATTCTGATAGAGCAAATAATATTCAACATGTAAAATTTGACTCAATTGTTGTAGTTTCTTCTTAATTTAAATAAAGTCAGTATTTTCTAATGTCTGCGAATAATAACATGCCTTGTTACAAATCTATATCAACCACACCGATGTCTATGCGCCTATAGTTATTGTAGATGCAAAACATCAAATGATTTTTGAAAGTCTACAGTGTTGTAAGTGACCTAAAATCAGTAGTAAAATACAATATACAATAGACTGCATTAGATATTGATCTACTTCCAAAGTTCAGAAGTGCACACACGACCATACGATAGAACATCGATTGCGATGAGCTACTGTGCGTAAAGAGCTTGCGCAAGGTCCTTACATAGCGACCGTCTGACTGGAGCTCGAACCCGTACTCTACGCGTTGCTGTCGAGAGCTTTATTCATTAGGCTACCGTGCCCACACAAGATTTTGAAACCTTACTAATGATTATGAATATACATTTAATAGCTTTTTTTACTATTTTGCATCTGCAACCTGAGCCAACCTCCTGTATTTTGCTGCTAACATTAAAATTGTCCGTGAAGTGGTAGTGTTAGTTAATCTTCTAAACTTAGTGTAGATTAAAACGTTACGTTATAAACTCCTTTAATATAATTAATTCATTACCAGTCAAATGAACTTTGCGAGCGACGTTGGGATTTTCAGCAGCGGTCGAAAGACACAGACACTCCCAACGCTTACAGATACAGTTGAATGACTGGATATGCCTAAGGAGGTGAACTAAGATGGATGTCAAAAGGCTTGGCAGCCAAGAGATATCGTTGAACACTGGATACAACTGTTGAAAAGTACACCCCTTCTGGCATACATACGCAATATACTCAGTGCATTCCGCAGTGCACGTTTATGTACGCTATCTTCTATAGAAGACGCACATGTAGGCCCTATGCGGTATCCTGGCAGTGAACACCCGCATTCATAGAAAATCGATATTGCAGAAACCGTTTCCAAAAAATCTCATTAGTCACCGATTAAGAAACTTAAAGAAAGTATCTTCATTTAACTTGGTCAAAGAAAAACTGTTCATGAATTCTAAATGATGTGACAAATCTTCGGTGGATTTGAATGAATAGAAGTTCTAGAATGAGCTTTCTGATGTACATGCACCTCCAATTGGTGAGCACTGTGAGAGGCGCTTTATAAAATTTAATGGCCTATGTAGATACAATACAATACAGTGTCAAACATTGCATTCATAACTCCCTAATCGTCAGTAGGCCTATTGGCTAAACTCTTGTTCGATTCTTTAAAAAATGGCTGAACTTGAATGTTCAATTTTCAGGTTTTAACATTAAAAGACGAACTTGGGTTGGTTTAGTGTGCAAGTTTACTCATAAAAGTTGTTTTCGTATCTATGTAAAATACGGTAGTTGTTCATTTTTGTTTATAGATCATAGCTACGTGACGTGCTGCATTGGCTCCCGGTTGAGTACCGTATCGAGCATAAGTAAGTAAGTAAGTATATTCTTTATTATACCACCTGCAAACGCACTGTGGTTAAGCTGGCTGGCTATGCTGGTATGCTGGTGTACAGGTCTTTGCATCGTGCGGCCCCCCGAGTACCTCAGTGCGTACTATGTTGGTGTGTCGTCATCTCGAAAAGGCCCTTTGTTGAGATCGGAGGACAGAGGTATAATCTGCACGTGCGAAAGTCAAAAACTTGCTCCGGGGACCGTGCCTTCTCAATCGCCGGACCTAGCATTCCAGCTTCGATACGCTTATTGACTACGGCGGTCATCTTCAAGACGAAATTCAAAACCCATTTCTTTAAAATCGCTTATCCCGACTAGACGTTAGGGTGTTAAGCGCCCTTGTAACAGCATGTGCTGTGATACGGCGCTGTAGAAATTGTCGTATTCATCATCATCAGCAGCAGCAGCAGCTGTCCAAAGTGTGGTAACAGCCTGACAAGCCTATGCCAGCTATAACAGACCCTAAAGGACCTTCTGCGGTCTTACTTATTTGATAATTACCATAACGATGATCGCCATAAATCGGTATTTATAACGAAAAACATGGCGATTAGCTAGTTGCATATCGAGTTCACCAACCCGTGCACAGTAGCTTAACTTCTATTAACTTCTGAAAAGCGGTATTGGCACTTTTTCTTTTGAGCTGAATTGTTCTTCACGTTTGTCGCTTTTCAATGTAGGCCCTAAAATAAATTTGTTCAATATGGTCACAATCAGTACCCTGAACACTTTTGAAGGTCTGTGTTATCACTCGTTCGCCAAAGTGTATGATAACAATCGATTTTCAAACCTATAGGCCTTCTACAAATTGTAAAACAGATCACCACAAAGGTATGATCCTGGGTCCACAAATGTCCTGGATATATACGCACTCTTTCAACAGATTCAACTCGCCACACATTTACTGGTTACCGATTCTGGCACTTGCTTCTAACGATCAGATGACCACTCAAGCAGTTGCCTGACAGGCGCTATATAAATGCTTTGTTATATTACATTGGAGACTTGCACAGTCACTTGTTTGTCACATTTATACTTCGATCCTCGAGGTTAGTAGGCCACAGAATAGGCTAAATGCAGACACTGCTTTGAAACCATCAACACCAGAAACAATATTAGTTTTTTTTAATTATTTAACACACAATACTTCAACTGACGTAAGTATATAAGCAATTTGAAAATTGTATTCAATTCGAAAAACAAACAAAAACAAGAAAATTCAATTACTAATCACAACAGTATAAATATTAACTTCATGAAGACGTAACCTACACATGTCTTCAGGACATAATTATAATTATTAAATACGATTAACGTCAAGATAGCATATGCATTCCAAATATAGAACAATCTCCTTAATTACATAACAATCGAAAAATACAAAACGATGACATCAGTATACTAGAACACCATAAATAAATGCACGAGAACTCTTGGACAACATCTAACATGAGATTCTCAAAGTGTGTCAACTAACCTAAACAGATATAGCGCCTAGAACTTTTATATTCAAAACATTTACAGAATGTGTTAGGTCGTTTCAATTCTGGTCACTCTTAATCGCCATATTATGCGTTTTTAATATTTGCAATTTACCAGGTCGTTTCAAGTTTTAAATTCTTTACTGTTAATTGTCTCATTATGAATATTATCTTCATTCCTCCTCCTCCTCCTCCTCCTCCTCCTCCTCCTCCTCCTCCTCCTCCTCCTCCTCCTCCTCCTCCTCCTCCTCGTTCTCCTCGTCCTCCTCCTTCAGTACTGGCTCTTCCTCTTGCCAATTCTCTTTCTCGATTTTTCCAACAGTTATATTGCTTTTATGTTTCCGTGTCATCTCATCCAACTGCTGATATTCCTACTTGGTTGTTATTGCGTTTCTATTGTCCGTTCCATGTTTTTCCTTGCCTGTCTGCTAGTTGTCGTCGAGCGGGTCTTCTTTGCTGACCACTTGAAGCCGGTTTGATGGTCGGTCTATCGACATTGATTCTTCATTTGTCGATATTCTTTCGCCGTTGTTCTTTTGCTCCTCCGTTTCTTTGTCGGCCATCTTCACGGAGTCATTCGAGTTTATCAATCCTGCAATTTCTTCGTCAAGCTCAGCCCTGTCTCTGCCTGCGAAGTGCACGATGAACTTAGGCATGAATTTCTGGCGACTGCATTCCAGTTCCTGTTTCATCTCATCCAACTGCTGATGCATCTCTTCTTGATTCTTGATTATCCAGTTAACTGCTCTAATACTGTACTCCACAAAGTCGCTCAAAGGTTCATCCGTCTCCTGTTTCAGCAACATCGATCGTAGATGTGCGAATACGCTAAGTACTTTTCCGTCTTGCTGTTTCAAGATTTCGTTGCAGACCTCTAGTTTTGCCGATTCCAGCTGAATGCCTGCATATGTCAGCTTCATGTTTAGATCCTGCAGCTTCTGTTCGCACGGGTTCATCTTCATCCACCACATCTCCACTTCCAGTTTGCCTAGCTTCTCTTCTAAGGCACTGACAATCTCTTTCCCCATCTCACGGTCTGTGGTGTTAAGCTGTTGTCGAAGAGCTTTCAGTTCCGCCATTGCTTCGATCAAAATCTTCAGTTTGTGAGACGTTGCTCTCAGCCATCGACTCGTGACATTCGTAGGATGGTTCCGCGATTGCCTAGGTGCACCTACGCATTGCGATGTGCTGAAGTTCACGATGATGTACTGAGCTATAGGCCGAAAACACATCGAAGGGTAGCGCTGTACAGGCCAACAATATACTGGTGATCGGACACCACTTCCAATCATCAGCTGGCGTAGGCTGTCGTAAAAATAAACAGCTATGCATATAAGCAAGTGGAATTGTAATGTAATGTGACAAAGGATTCATTCAATCGATAGCTGTGCCTATTGTAATTACACCGGGAACTAGTTACAACATGTTTCGTTATGACACTAATTCTTATATAACAGCACCGATGCATGTAACCCAAAATAATTATACCTATGGAAAAGAAACTCGTTATAGATCGACCTAGTTATAAAGCGGTTTTTCAAATGGATCCACGAGAGAGACAGAGAGACAGAGAGAGAGATTTATGCTGCTATTTAAAACTCCACAGCTATAGAAAAAGTATTAACGGCAATACAATAGAAATGACCCATGTTAAACGGTATAAAATAGCGCCAATTCTTAATAAACCTTACTTTTGGTCATTTGTTTGACCTTGTGGATTGTTCTTGTTTCCAATAATTTTTTTAAAGGAGTACACCTTGTACCCAGTAGCACCACGTAGGTGTTCTAAAACTTTCTACCCTAAACTTTGTAACCCTTCCTAAAGTTCTCTAATAGAAAAATCACATCCTTGCACCAATTTGCCGTTGAATAATACATGTATATCTCTAATAAAATTTGGTTCCCGTGTTTAAGGTGAAGAGAGTCCGAGACATAAAAGGAAAAACATGGAAGTGCAAATGTAATTAATTATAATCAAGGATTTATATAAAGCCTGTTCAAGAGACACTAGTCAGGGTCGCTAGATGCTCGACGTTGATGGGAGCGTCAACGGCAATTCCTTACCAATTGCAGTGGAGAGTTTCTAGTTTAAAGTTAATCGATTTAGAGGTCTTGGATCATTTACTAGATAGGTCAAAATCCGTCGTTTCCTTTACTTAAATTAATGACCCCTTAAACGAGACTGCTCTGTTTTTACGTAATGTAGCCGGGTATAGTTTTAGAGCGTCTTCAGAGTATCTTTCTCAAAGCTTTTAAAATGAATATCGTGAATTTAATGGTCAGGCACATCAAGACACTGTTTCATATCTTCTGTATGCCCATACTATTCATCGAGGGCACTGCTACTGAAGACACCAAATGAAAACATTTGGCAAATAAATTATTATTAAATATGGTTCAACTGAACACTGGAATACGTCTACGTCTAAAACAGTATTTCCCAGCATGAATCCCTCGGCAGCCAAAGGCGCCGTAAATCTGCTCTGGGGTGCCGCGGTGGGATAATATATGTACAGCTTTTTTTGTAAAAAAGTTAAAACTACTGATTAGCACTACTGACAGGCCTATAGCTGCTTCTTGAAACTCAAAGTAGGCCTAGTCTAGAAATAGTTCTAACACTGCCATTGAATATAAGGGGCGTTGCTTGTCGTGGACGTCAAAAGTAACGGGAAGAAAATGAAATTAAGAACAGGTGCGTTGACTGAACGACTTTTAATAAGGGTGCCTTGCTCTGAAAACTGTTGGGAGCCACTGGTATAAGGGTAACTACCCTTTGCCGTTCATAATAATTAGAGAATGTAGGTGCTTAATGTCGGTCATCGTTAGGCAAGCTTAGTTCCAGTATCAGTCGCTTTTTCTCGTCAGTTTAATATGTTTCATTTACTTGCTGTCTTTCCTAATAAATGCTATTTAATTTTATGTGCTAACCTTCGACGAAAAATGGCGAACATCTTCATCTTAGAGTTACAGAGCGGCGACCAAGCGTTCAAAACCCTTCAGACAACAATTTTAACTACCAACTGTATGTATAAAACGTCTGTGCAATTATAGTATACAACCGTTTTGTACAGTTGTGTACATGGTTTAAAGTTGTGTACAGTTGTAGGCCCTGTGCATGGCCAAGTATAGACCTAACATATGGTGGGATTGGTATTATTGAGTTCCATGACATGAACAGCTTCCTAATTAATTACCTGCTTACATCTATTTGGTGATAGAAAGGTGCGTCTTACAGAAGCCAGACAGGGTCACTTCTCCATTACTGGGTCAGTGTATCCAACACTGAATACACATTTCTTCGAACATTTGGTGTTGCCAGGATGGATCTTGCTAACAGTTTCACTGTAGCCCATCCGAGGCACTAGACTAGAGTGACTAGACTTTTGGATGTTAGGACACATATCGTAACATTTTAGATCAGTTCCAACAGGGTAGAGATAACAGTTGTTGTTGGTGAAGTGTTGTCTATAGTCCCTAAATTGCTAGTTTAGTTTTTTTTAAACTAGATAAATATCTAATCTAATCTAATGACTTCTATGAAGTCGTAATCATAACGCCAAAAGACATCAGTCGATGATCGCTTTGAAGTCGCAATCAAATCAAATCTAATCAGCTGACTTCTATAGCGCCGCTAGTATTAGGCCCTATGTCCAAGACAACAGTCGATGTCTACGAGTAAATCACAATTAACAACATAATCCATTGGAAAAGTCAGTTCGAAATCAGACAGATCAGAGTAAGCAGAATCCAGGCTAAGGAAAAGTATGCAAGTTTAATAGAATAATTTTAGACCTAAATGACATCAAATAATTGACAGACTGAATTGAGTTAGTCAGCGATTTCCAAAGCCTAGGACCAGCAACCGAAAATACACGAGAGCCAAACACTGTTCGGGTTCGGGGCACATAGAAGATAATGCATTCCATCCATTGATCGATTGGATATCTGTTCTTGGGGTCAGCATGGAACAGACATAAATCGGTTGGTTAAGATGTCGTAACTGTAAATCAGATTCTGAATTGGATGATGTTTTTTACCAGGGGCGTCAGAAGAAATAATCCTTCAGTTAGACTAAAAGTTAAATTAACGTGAAGCGAAGAGTCATTCAATCATCCATTCAAGAGAAACAATTCTCACCTTCCTTTGACATATTGCTAGCATGAAGCAACAAACATGAAATCATTGTGCTACCCCACCTGACCTGAATTAATGGTACCTAACTTAAGCCAAAACCTGGCTTAGGCTAGGTAACGAGTTCAGCTCAGGTGGGGGTCTGGGGTCTTATCTTACTATATCTTGCCCACCTTGCCATATCAGTTACATTACCTTACCTGACCTTATCTTACTATATCCTCATTTTATTTAACTGCACCTAAATTACTTAATCCAAGTTTCGGTATGTCATTAAAATGTAAAGTAAATCTCCGGTTTCTCAGCGCCGTACAAGAGCATCGTCAGGGAGACCAGCTTATCACCGGCGTGGTGTTCGTTGGAATGGAATATGCACAGTGGCATATTCCTACATAGTGCTACCATTGGTCGCAGTAGGTCACCTGCCTTTTTACTCTTGACCTGCCTTATGTCCTGCCTAATACTTACTAATGTGTAAAATTCTTCGGATTTTTAATATCTTTTTCACATTTAAAACATGAGCATCTGTCCCATGCCATCATTAGTGCAATCATAGGCGTAGCTACATTGAGGCAAGAGGAGGCAGTTGCATCCTCTTGGTTTTATAAAGTAAAAAAATTTCCTTGGGTTGTAGCCCTGCACCTGGATTTTGCCTCCTCTTGAACGGTGAATCCTGGCCAAAGAGAAGAAATTTAAGAAGAAATCCCAAAGAAGGTCATCAATTTTTTGACAGAAATCTCGGAAAAAAAGGTTATCAAATTTTTTCCAAGTTTTTTTGCCTCCTCCGTCTGGCTACGCTCCTGAGTGCAATTATTAGATATAAACGACTTTTTTCCGTTTTATATAGTATGTCAACAGAAATCTATGTTGTAAACTTTAAAACTGAAATGCTTAAGTATTCCTTGCCGCCGACCTGCTGAATAACTCCCATGACCCTGACGCGAACTGCTGAAATTGCATCGCTGGCGCCGCCTCTGAATATACAAGGAGTAATTTACTCCTCCTTCAACTGGAAGATTTCCATCATGGAACACGGAGCTCTACTACCGTAGCGGCCTCGTACTAAAAACGTGTTTTGCATGTAACTGCGTAACACTGCTAGACTCATTGCTCGCCTCCCTCGGTTCTCTCATATCTCCACGACTCCACCTTCATGGTTGAACAACTCCATTGGCTCCTTCTCTCTGCCCGTATACAATTCAAAGTGCTTATTCTTGTGCTTAAGTCTCAACTGGGTCTTGCTCCACAGTACTTATGTGATCTAATTCAACGGCCTCATTCTGCTGCTTCGCTGCGTCCTCTCCGATCTTCTGATCGTCTTGACCTCTTTGCCTGCATAGGTCCCTCACTTTGGAACCGACTTCCTCCTTCTGTCCGCACCACCATTCTCTCTGGTAGCGTTGCTTCTTCCTTTTCTCCCCTTAAATCCCGCTTTTTCTCTCGGGGTCTCGCGTACTGGGAGCGCCTCTGAATGGTCTATACCGCGAGAGGCGCTTTATAAATGCCCATATACAATACAATACAATACTGTAACTATGTCACTTTGACTGTGTACCTCGTAGCATTTGTGCTGGCAGTTGACATTGTAAAGTACCAGAAAATTTGATATATAAATTGTCGTATTTTTATTACACTTTTCAATCGAATCAGGCACGATTTGACGATGACAGGCAATAGACGTAGGCCTATAGGCCGCCGATTGTAATTTTTGAATAAAATGATGTTACGAAAAAAAGGTCAATAGGAACCCCAAGTGTCACGCAATTAAGTCTTGACTTGAACCTTGTCTTTTGACAATCTTGACTGTCTAATCGGCCATCCACTCAGGGACGTATCTCCACTTAGTCTCCACTTTAGTCCCCCCTTTAGTCTCCTGTTTAGTCTCCTGCCCAATTTGTTGAAAAGAGCTCTTCAGTTTTTCTATGAGTAATAATTTATTTACCTTATATCGATGAAACTGTCATGTCCTTACAGGTACAGGTATCGAAGTCCTCCATATCAGAGTTATTAATTGGTTGGCTTATCATTGTGGAGCGTGTTCTTTAGTCTGGTACTATCTATAGGCTGTCTGCTGGCCAAGTTAAACATAGATGCATTGTGCCTGGTTCACGAGAACGCCTACACTCGTAACCGGTCTACTGCTTATTAAGGTATAAGCCGTGCTATTATTATTAGGTCCAACGTAGAACGGAAAGCATCAAGTAAAGCAGGAGAGGAGGTAGGAGATCATATGTCAAAATTATTAACACCCACACAAAAATCTTCAAGATGAGAATAAGGCATTGTTTATCTAGATCAATTCTTCATTGTTTTATGCCGTTTGGCGAAATTATAATAGCAGGAAAGAGCAGGAAAGCTGCATGAATATACGTTAACTGTGAAATCGAAAGCAAGGCTGGTCACGGGTTGCCCAGGGATTGCCCAGTATTGCTTACGTTATCAATTTACGCCCATGTCTCATTAAGGCGTTTCAAAGTTAAAACCATTTAGCTCTTTGGAGATACCAACATTTTCGCAACAGGTAAGTGATTAGACCAGGTAAGGTAACTTAAACTGTTGATTAGTTCCACGCGCCTTCCGCAAACCTGGTGTCAATGAGCTTGTACCAGAACCGAAGGAAATACTACACTGAATGCAGATATGATGAAACATATGTAACAGGTGTGCGTGTTTCCACTATGTATTGTATGCATGTATGCATCTCGCTATTTGTAATGCGCTTTTTAAAGGCCAAACAGAGGCCCACGCGATACCCTCTGCAACTGGGCTCATGAAAAGTTAGGTACCACTGCGCGTCGTTTTCAGCTTATGTTTCCCTCAACGCATGGAAATGACAGAAATGGCTGTAGGCTAATATGTCTCCTTTTCGTAACTCAAACAGTCCGCATGGCGCTTATTAAGCATTTGGGTAACTTTCCTTACAAGAAAAGTTGTGTAATTTAGCCTCCATGATCTGCACCGACAGTCCAACCCTACCCATTCAAACGGACAACAGTGGTGAAGGATCTCAATGAAAAATTAACAGCGGCGAGGTCGTACGGTCGCTATACTAAAGCGCGAACATTTATAGTACCATTTAATGCCTGCAAAACACTCTGTAACATATTAGTTGGAATATCAGCGCGAGCTCTGCAGATAACGGCAAACAACGGTACACTTTGAACCTACTTGAAGGACTTGAGACTCTGCCCTTGCCGGCACAATAATGTAGTTCTCTCACATTTTTAATTCTCTTCGTAGCAGTGGCGTTGCAATGTGTTGTGCAGGTTGTGCACAAGGACCCCGCCGGTCAGAAGGGCCCCTGACAGCGAGTAGTCACTTTTAGCCTAAAAGTAAATCTACATGTACAGCAAGTTAGCAGCAGCGTACACAGTACTACACACTCAAATGACTCGACTCAATAGTTTTATTTACTGAATCTGATTCTGGAATGTCCATTGGACATTCCATTGTCCAAATGCATGATTTAGTAAACAACCGGTGTGCCATAGCAAAATTCTTTATGCAGTCTTTGGGCGGAAGTAGTTTTACTCACTGATATAAATTGATAGTAACTATTAATACATAATTATTATATTGAGGTATATTGATGACATGACCGATGGCAACATGTTTAAAATTTACAGAGTTTTTGTTGATATCTTCTACAGCGGAGTTTGGAATATTATTACTTTGTAGTAGGCCTACTTAAGTAGGCCTATATTCTTTATTAAACCAGCTGCCAAACAGCACTCTGGTGAACAACGTCTGTTAAATAGATCTTCTAAAGTTAATAAACAAACATACATCGGTATATATATATATATATATATATATATATATATATAGCATTAACCATACTATGTATATATATATATATATATATATATGTTACTATATAGCATAGGTCCAGTTGGTTAGTTAGTAGACCTATACAGCATTCAGACAATAAAGGTTTTTCTCATGCTGTTGTCGGCTTGCGGTAAAGCCCTGTCATGGGATCTAGGCCATAAACCATAAACCCTCGGCTTAACAGGTGAAAGCAGCTTGTCCAAGACATGACCTGGATTGCAAAGGACTGCCGGAAACAGGGAAACATGAGCATGGCGGCAAAGTTGTTCAATTGTTGGATTGTTACATGTGAGGTATCGATGGCGGGTCAGTCTATCCATTAGGCTACGGACTGGAGCCTTCTCCTTTCTTGCTGACCAGCGTATTCCCACCATGCCGGTGCCGCGTATAACATTCTGGCCACCGTGGTTGCGCTTACCACGTCGTGAAGTCTGGGGCCAGATAAACCATGCATGAGCAGTTAGAATGCGCAGGGCATAGAAAGACTGCCTTGCCTGACAGCATATTTGGTCAATATGTGGCGGTGCGACCCCTAGCGGCGGCGGTCGTCAAGCGCCGGGATGAGGACTGCCGGTCGTGCATTTCCTGAGGATTCGAACCCCTGCGCTCAGGACCATAATAGGTGGGTGGCAAGCTAGACAGGCGCTTACTACGTCTAGGCATAGTGACATTAGGCGGTTCCTCTAAGGGCAATGACATCATCATTTCTATTTCATCACCAGGGCATGACCTGTGGGTGTCCGTGGTTTCCGAGTAGGAAACAAACATAGGTTTTCCCCTATACTCGGGGTTCATAGTATCCCCATCCTCTTCTTCTACTTCTTCATCTTCTTCGTCATCTACCTCCTCTTCTTTGTCTACTTCCTGATCTTTTGGGACTAACTTCACTTCTGGTAGTGGAAGGCTATGGTGACTAAGTGAATGGGCCTTTGGACTTTGGACAGCCTCTTCTTCGTCTTCCACTTCTTCACTTAAGGTCTGTATAAACCAGCTATCTGCTGCTAATTGTGGGAAACGTTGGAGCAGACTGTGTCTAAACTCAGTTCTATCCAACAAAGAAGCAAGAAAAGAATCTGGTTGATTGGCCATGTGATAAGATTTAATAAAACATAAAGGTGTCACTTGGACTTAAATTACAAATATCAGTATAGTTCAGAGTTCAAACAAAGAATTTCTTCTCACTGTCCAGAGAACTTCTATACTACCAATGTCAAGTTCAATTAACTATTTAAACTTATTCTACTATGCAGCAAATCCTATCTACATCTATATCAAAGACAATGGGACTATTACACACAATGCATCAACCAGCATTAAACACAGAGGTCAAAGGTCAAAACTTAACAAAGATCAAATCCTATGACCTCTAATCTCCTTATGGCCACACTTTATCTAGGCCGAAAGCGATCACAAATAGCGGACGATTCTTATGCTCCGAAACAGGATTTTACATCGATATTCAACCTAAATCTTACAAAACATCAAGTGACTCAAAATGGCGACTCTTACTTCTAATGGGCAAGATACGTGGTACGGGACAGGGGCCTCGCTTACGCATTTCAACTTGGCAATTATCTCAATAATTTACGGCCAAAAGATATGACATATTGTAGTAAGGATACCAAACCGACATTTGATCAACCTAAAACCACGAATATTCGATTATCTTAAGATAAGAACTTAAATCGAGAACATACATCAATCTCCAGTTCTACACGCGGCAGTCACAAAACCATCTTCTTCGCAGATCAATCAACAGCGGTCTAAAAATAGCTATGAACTAAAAATAGCCATTACGTAATGTCTCTTCCTATAGCGCATATATAAAAGTGGGAACAGTGATACAGAGACGTTGTGACGACAGAATCGTTACAAATGTGCTGACCGAATCTAAGGGTGTTCGAGAGCGTAACTCCCAAAACCTTCATGCTGCTTACTCTGGTCACGCCAGGAACAACAGGTGGATCAATCACACGCCGCGCCCGGCCCCCAGTCCCCCTGACAATCATCTCCTGTGTCTTTGTTTTATTAAATTTAAGGTTGCATGAAGCAGCCCAATTTTTTACATGGTCCAATTCAGCTGTTACGGTGTCACTATTTGAGGCGGAAATCATAAAGTAGCTATCATCTGCATATTTTGGGATCCTGTTTCCAGGGTGGATCGTCCTGTAATTTTGTGTAATTTAAATTGGCAAGCACGTGAAGAACTTGCAAAGAAGGCCCTCAAAATGCCTAAAATTAACGCATATATGAAGCCTGCAATCCCTGCATATAGCGCACCAGCGGCAAGCATGATGCCAGAATCGAATTCAGCTTTGATCAGTACAGAAGTGGCGGTTGCTATGGATATCGGCACTGAGCATAATAGGACTTCGGAGACTACGGTAACAGTTAGGCCTACATTACCAGTGCATTCGGGCAACGACAACGAAGGCATCTCAATTACTTCAACTGCTATTCAGGGCGATATTGAAAATCCTGTTGAATCGCTAACTGCTAAAAAAAATATCCAAGTGGCAAAGCCAATTTCAGGGAGAATTTGTCACATGAGGATAAACGGTTGGTTATTTCTTTTGGTCCGTGTCAACCTCTTGGCCCGTTCCATGAGACCCTGCTCATTTATATTTTAGCAGTCATAGCAGATGGAACAATGATTTTAGATTAATTAGGCCTATCTTTAGTTCAATTTTTATGCTAGCCTGGAGAAATAAAGAAATTTTTTATTAAAATAAATCGGAGAAAATAATTAAAATGTAATTATTTATGGGGTTCTAGGACGTTTGGTCAACGGACGATTGGTCAACGGACGATTGGTCACGGACGATTGGTCAACGGACGATTGGTCAAGCGGACTGTTCGTCAAGGGGACTGTTGATCAAGGGTCCTTTCGTCAAGAGGACGGTTGATCAAAAATTTAAATTTTCGATATTAGAGACGCTTTTAAAATATGCCAGTTCTCTTATCAGTACAAACTACTGATAAGAGAAATCGACGACCACTAATTATCCCTAGACAGACGTGACCAATTAAGCCATTACAAAACCAGGCATCTTTACATGCACAGCAATGAAGACTTCGCAAAGCGTAGCCCATACACAAATAAAACAAATAATTATGGAGTGATACGATATACGTGAATTTTAGACGCTTTAAAATATGTCAGTTCTCTTATCAGTACAAACAACTGCACTGGCACAGATATACGATAACCCTT
Source organism: Allolobophora icterica (assembly GCA_963556255.1). Lineage (NCBI taxonomy): Eukaryota > Metazoa > Annelida > Clitellata > Crassiclitellata > Lumbricidae > Allolobophora > Allolobophora icterica. Next base: position 25,780,610 of record OY744603.1, on the reverse strand, counting down.
TGAAATGGACGACCACTAATTATCCATAGACAGACGAACCGACCGATTTTTTGATCAACCGTCCTCTTGACGAAAGGACCCTTGATCAACAGTCCCCTTGACGAACAGTCCGCTTGACCAATCGTCCTTTGACCAATCGTCCGTGATCAACCGTCCGTTGACCAACCGTCCTTTGACCAAACGTCCGCATACCATTTATGGGCCCGTAGAGTAATGGATAACATACTGGCGTGAAGAGCAGAAGGTACCAAGATCGAACCCCGTAGACCTCCGTAAGGTTTATTCAGCCTTCCACTCGCTAGGTGGCGGCGGGGGTTAAATGAATAGTAGGCCATTTGGCACCTTGTGGCTGCCGTATAAACAGTTATATTCGACTCCTGTAAAACTGTTATCATGTGCTTCTACTGTATACTTGTATGTAAGGCGCCCTGTGTGGCTGCCGTTTCTACTATATGAATGTTCACTGTACAGCGCAGTGCGGTTAGTAGGCGCTTAAATAAAGAAAAGATTATCATTATTATTTAATTGGGGTGCGACTTATGATATTTACATATTTCTCACGGTGCGAAATATGCAAGTATCGCAAAAGCGCCAATCGTTTTTTGCACAGCATTTTTGATTCAAATCGAAAAGGGTTCAAGGGGCACATCATCGAAGCTCTGCACAAGGGCCCCCAAAAACCTTTGTACGCCACTGCTTCGTAGCTTAGGATATTACGAATAATTTATAGACTGCAGTAATTCTTTGGTGGCTGCTGCTTACAAAAAGATTGATCCCTAATCAATTACGTCTATAATAGCGCTGTTGACATTGAAGATAGTCGCTTCGAAGAGTAACCTATAGATGCTGTATGAATCCATTGAATGGTTATAATAGGAGAGATATAATGTGCATCGTTTCTACTCTAAATGGTTTCTGTGCAGATTCGTTGCCTCGTGTTTTGCTAGCGTCTCTGCTCTTAATCTCGATGGCGTTTTGTTGCTGTAAGAAATCAAAGCACGTCGAAGAGAATGAGGTGAAAGAAGTTCAAACTGGTAAGTTGAGACAAAGTTTTCGTTATCTCAACAGTTTTATTGTCTGAACAGTTAGGCCTACTTTCAACGTTTTCCTTCAAACCCTGCGCACATATTATATAGGGGCCTTTACACTCCAACTCCCGTTTCGTTTTAATTTAAAAGTGTTGAATTCTCAAACTTAAAGTACATATTTAATTAATTCATACAACATAAAAATATATGTGTATTTATTTAATTTCTATGATATACATATATTTAATTTATATATTATATAGATAAAGGCCTACACTTCAGCCATGGTTTTATTTGATACTCATAATCAAATCGGTGCACCACAAAACTTGCTATTTGTTTCCCACTTGTTCAAGATGACTACAAGATGTCAAATCGGCAGATGCTCCGAGTTTGCCATCAATAAATCTCTTATGACTATTTCCATGGCCTCTGATGTACGGGAGACTTCTGCCTATATATGTGACTCCCCTATAGTAGTCTTAGCACAGCGTGCTTACTAATCTAATGTTTATTCTTGATGAACTTCAGCACCGTTCATGATAGCTATATAGGCTGGTACTTTGTGAGATAGGCCAACATAAAAGCCGTTATATTAAACGTCTAGAGATATAGCCTACAAAACTAAATATAGGGCCTATGCGATTATGCATACACCTACGCACACACATACACATATGCGCACATCCACAGATCTATACATACATACAGTCACGTGCGCATACATCACGCATGCATACAGACATACACCGCCACCGCCAACAACACACATTCACGAGTGCATACATACATACATGCACACATGCACACAGGTACTGTACATACACAGGCAGACGTTGCGTAGCAAGGAACCTATTTTGGCAAGATGTGTCAGAAAATCAGTTCCTCTTTCGTCGTGTTGCACAAATATCGTGACCCATGAAATAATAGAACCACGCAATTTTCCTCCAACATCACCCATTTCGTTACGCGCATCTGAAATATTATATCGCTCCATAGTGCTTTCATCTATCGGCACAAACAGTAGATGTTTCTCATTGCTATGCGCCCATTTATCTCTATTTTCTCCTCTGCGTTTGATGTCCAGGTTTACTACACGAAGAGGAAGATCATGACCAGCCTACTACTTCCGACACGAAACCTGAACCCTTAGGTAAATACCTTAATACGCTTTGCAAAATAATACGAGACAATTTGACACAAAAACGGCGCGGTACTTGAGCCTCTAGTGAAAAACGTAATCTATCTTAATCACACTTTCTCCCACGTTTAAGAATTTCTTCGTAATTGCAGTAGAATTTTCCTGTCGCTAAATAGGTCTACTTTCGCTTTCGCCTGTAATTGCATGAACCGAATCTCAATTCTGTGTTTTAAACTAAGAAGACAAGAATAGACTTCGGAAATTCGCGTAGATTTAAAAGCGAGAGGGGTGCGCACTGCACAATGATCTAGAGGTTACCGTGCTTGAGTGTCAATCACAAGGTGAGGCAGGGATCTGTTTCGAGATTTCAACTCCACCTGCACCTCCTACCCAACGCATCTGTAACGAGTCCAGTGACCAGTGGTGATGGTGGTGGTGTAGTGGTGCAGTAGTGGTGGTTGAGATGGTAGCGTTGAGGGTGGTGTAGTGGTGTTGCGGTGGTGATGAGGCTGGTGGTGACCGTAGCGATGAGAGCGGTGTAGTGGTGGATAAGGTAGTGATGATGGTGGCGGTGGCAGTGGTTCGGTAGCGGTGGTGATGGGATGATGGTGGTGGATGAGGGTGTTGTGAAGATGGTGGTGGTTGTGGTCATAGTGACATCAGTGAATGGTCGATTCCAGTGAACTCGTAATAATAATAAAAAAAACATCCGCTGGAGAAGCCAAGTCGATTTATGGCTAAAGAGAAACCAGGTGTTAACGTAATGATAATCTGGTAATGTCTTTCAGTTGCCATGCAGGAGACTGGTGCGGTGGACATTGGTGAAAGGTGTGCCACAGGAGTGGCTAAACTACACGGAAGCATCTACATCCTCTGCAAGAACCCTTCGTCAATCGTAATCCATCGTGATAAATCGCCTTTCGATTGTACTGGCGAGGTCAGTCTGAAGGACATAGAAGCTCCGTATGACCTGGCATCCAGCACCAAATCCAGCTGCCTCTACCTGACGGACTGCACCAGCAACTCTGTCTACAAGGTGACCTCGCCATCGCACGAGGTCAGTCGCTGGCCTCCTGAAATCGGTTATCCGCACACCCTGTCAGTGACCAGTCCAGAAGACCAAGTACTCCTACTGATGTACGAAAGTCCTTCCCGTCTCGAGATCTACGGACCCGATGCAGTGCGAGTTCAATGCATAAATCTTCCGGATGAGATCGAGTACCCGAAACACGCCGTTGGAACTTCCGGTGGGAACTACGTCATCAGTGGAAAAGTCAGAGGGAGTGAGGCGTGGGGAGTGTTCGAAATGAATGTGGACGGAAAGATATTGCATCGCCTGACTCAAGCCAACCATCTGACGGAGTCTTACCACTTAGCAATTGACTCAGCAGACCGACTGATCGTGGCTGATTGTTGGAATAACCGGCTGGCGATTATTGATGCGAAGTTGAGCCGCAGCGAGGAGCTTCTGCCGAAGAACAGTAAGGGACTGAAGTGGCCATGGAGATTGCACTACGTTGCCAGTGACAACCAGGTGCTCGTTCTAGAGCACGATGGAAAGGTAGGGAGAGGTGTACCAGACGGAGAAAGGGATGCAGCGGAAGGAAAGACAAAGGAACTGGCACCAGAAAAGAAGGCAGCGAAGGACGAGGAGAAGAAGAAAGCAACGGAAGAAGAAGAGGAGACACACGATAACGAAGAGGACAAAGCCACAACCGAGGAGAAGAAAGCAGACGAAGAAGAAGACGAGGAGAAAGTTACACCAAACGGGATAGTGACAGAGAAAACTGAAGGAGAAGATGAGAAAAGAGGAGAGAAAGAAGAAGAAAAGAAAGACGAAGGAGAAGAGGAAGAGAAAAGAGACAAAGGTCATGCTATTGTTCATATCTATAATTATATTTGAAGTCTCGACATCTTCAGAACAAGAAAAGACAGAGTATCGTTTTGCGAGGAGACAGAAGTCCTCTTCTTACATAAACATCCAGTTATTTTAATGGAAAACATACCAGCTCTTTTAATAGTTTGCTGCCTGTCTGTATTAGCGGACTAATTTCTTAGATATTGAACTGATTGCGGCTTCGTTTTGGAGCAGTATTGGATTATCAATTACGTATTGTGGTTATTAATTAATAATAATAATACCAATAACAATTAATAGTTTGCATATTTTTCTAAAACAACGAAATGAGCTTGTCCTTGAGACTTTTTGCAATGGCCCATTAGATGACCAGGCTAAAAATTATATTCAATTAAGAAATAAGGAGATATTTACACTGGAGACAAGTCACATTACTGAAAGCATTTTCCATCACATTCACAAAAGGAAGTGCATTGTAGATTGGCACTTTTGCATTTTAGTGGGGTCAATAAGAAACAACAAACAACTGAATCGTTCAAGTTATGTGTAGGCTACAAGCACCAAACTATCTAATTTAATACCTTAAAATATATAAAAAATAACCTGATATACTAACACCTGTGAATATGATTGTAAATAATGAAATTTATTCACTTTTTGTAAAAGATGACAACGCCGTCTACTTGGGCTTAGTTGCGCACAATTGGGCTGATTGTGGTACATCTTTACGTGTGTTTTACGTTGATATGGGTTATCAACTTGGGTTTTAATTCCTATACGCTGTCGTTAATAATAATATAAATAATATAATTAGGCCTATATTACAGTTATGTTAATGATATAACAATTTCGGGAGTAAATCCTTAAATTAGCGCTGTTGTCGTCTGATTACCTCCGTCAGCATAATAACACTGTAGGGCTATCGAAGTGTACAGTAGGGCCCTATACGAACTCGGCAATGGAATTGTCACGGGTGGGCAAGCGTAGTAAGTGTATATTTTGCCAGAGGGTGCTAGGAAAGTGGTCATTGGTCAAGTGGCGATATTATTGCAATCGAGGCCAAATACCACCCTGCTTGGTTGCTAGATCTGTTACGTAAAGCAGCATGTCACATGTGAAACTGAAAATGTAAAGTGTATAACCTGGTTACTGGTTAGATGCGGAATCAGTCGCATTAGCTGAAATTGTTGCATATTTGGAAGAAGCCAGAGCCAGCGACATTTTGCCTCCAGCATTCAAACTAGCTGAACTTAGCCAACTTTATGCAGAACAACTATAGCATTATGGTATTTTCTTGACAAGTAAACCTAAATTAAGCTACTCGACATAAGGATCATTTACTAGAAAACTTTCCAGACTTGACTGTTGGCAGTCATGTACGAGATGTTCTTTCAACTTTTCGAGAAAATTTAGGCATGGCGCTGGAACAAATAAATCAGAACTCTGATACGGATGCAGTCCATCTCATGCATACGGCAATATTGGTTCGGAATGAAATGGACAGAGTTCTTGCAAGTCGATGACAACAAAACTGAACTGCTTCATTTTCTTGTGGACGTTATGACCACTGTAAACATTCCAGATGAGTTGATTTTTGTGACTTGTGATGATCATGTAAGATGCTGCAGTGCAACTATACTGACATCAATAGCATTGATCCAAGCACTCATGAAGAGGCCGACACTCACCTAAGCCTTCACTGTCAACATGCTGCCCAAACTGGTTCCAAAAAATTGCCATAAGCACAGCTGATACTGATGTTGTCGTTTTGGTAGTTGCATATTTACAGAATTTATAAATTTATGAATTTTGCATCCATTTGGCAGGGACTGCAATCAGGCCTGATTGCAGTTCATGATTTGTAAAATTCCCTTGGTCCCAATAATTGTAAAGCACTTCCAGTCTTTCACTCTGAACCTATGTGAAGTCACAGATGACATTGATGAAGCAACTATAGCAGTTTTAGAACGGTTTGTCATAATCATGTATGACAGGACTAGTGACTGCACTGACCTTAACCCAGCATGTAAACAACTCTTTACCAAGATATCAGACACTTGAATTATTACAACCTACATCGGATGCATCATTCAACACGTCAAAAGAACCGTTCTTCAAGGAGTCCACTGTTGGGGTAATTGCCTCAATAAACAACCTAAAAATGTACAACCCTGCTAGGAGGTGTAAATGTTTTAAAGCTAATCTGTGCACAGCTTTGTGTGATTGTGATGACAGTGTATCCGAGAATCAGCCTGAATCATCAATCAATCAATCAATCAATCAATCAATCAATCAATCAATCAATCAATCAAATTCTCTTGAAGCAGTTTGAAAACAAAGCAGTATAACATAACAGTATCAGCATTTGCAACAAAAGGAGACCCAGAAGGGATAAAAAATCCCGCTATGTAGGGCCACCTGAGGTTCAATACTATCACAACAAATGTCATTATAAAAGTCTTTCAATCAATATTCTAATCAATTGCTTCGATCAAGAAAAAAGAAGTGAACAAGATAAATCTAAATTAAATGAGTTCAGTTAGAATTTAATTCAACTCAAATCATGACACAGCATGATCTGAGCAGATCCTTATGGTGGAGTCTCTATCACGGGATCTCCACCTCTAGATAATGGCAAATAGACTTCATGGCTCAATCCCTCACACAGCACCTGTCAAAAGTTGACCTACTGGCCTTTACTACCAACTGAGGCTCCTTAGAGCCTTTAGGAGGTACTGTCTTTACGACCATGGTGCATGCCTTTGTATGTACACGCATTGACTACTGTAACTCTGTGCTAATAGGGCTTCCAAAGACACGTCTGTCCTAAGAGCAACTGGTCTTAAATGCTGCAGGCAGATGGTGCAGGGAAAATCCTTACCAGTTACCACACATATTCGATGCAATTTATGGGCACCACTGGAATAAACCGATATAGTTGCTTCATCAATATCATCTGTGACTTCAGATAGGTTCAGAAATGCTTCAATGGCCACTGGATATGAACTCCTCGCTTTACAGGCTAATCTCTATCCATTTACCATCTACTACCAGAAAGATTTAAAATACAGTGTTTCAGCACCTGTGTTGTGAGTGACATTTGCATATGATGCCATCACACTTCATGCCATGATCAAAGGGCCTGGCCTCCATCCAACCATCAAGACTATAGAGCATTTCAGTGATGAAACTGTTAGCAAGCACAAGAACTTTAAAAATCTTAGCATTCTCATGAACAATCTAGGTGATTTGAAGACGAGTGTTGAATGGCTTCTTTATGCTGCTATTGTCCTTGTAATGGAATTAATGGTACAGTTAAACGACTTTTCTTCAAACCGTCACAACAAACCACATTTTCAGTGAACAGCAACTGTTTCTTTGAGCTGACTGACTTGAACATAATCTCTTCTATGTGCCTAATACATAACTGATGTTGCTAAGAGCTGAATACTAGGCCTCATTTAAAAATGCAAAGAAGGTTCCAGAAACATATGAATTCACCATTGCTACAGGGATCATAGGTTCATTCCAGTGGCCCAGAAATAAAGATGATTATTGGGTGCCATCCATAACCATAACAGGATGGCATTATCAATTGGATGACAAAATTATAAATGAAACATTTGTTTAAAAAAAACTGCAGATACACACTTTTAAAAGCTCTCCAATTTTACATATTGAATGTGTGCTTGATTCACAACTTTAGAATGCATTATTGAAACTTTCTATGCTATTTACTTTCAAATTATGTATGTTGTGCAATTGTTAATGTACCACCGCAAACTGCAAATATCATGGCTCTTGAAAACTTTTTTACTAACCTAATCTAAAGAATACCAACAAGAGTTTGGTATCACTAAAATGGTTGTTCTTCAAGCTTTCCATTGATGCATGTTTTACTTGTTTATCCGGTGATACACGACCGTTTGGTCAGTTAAAAGTGACCACTATTGTGGAGATGAAGAGGTTTTGGCAAAGTGCTACAGTAGTTCCTGTCGACCAAGACACAAATAAATTACACATTTACAACTCCACCAATAGCTGAATAAAACCACACAAAAATTATTACTTTCTGACATATAATTCAGGTGTAGTGTTTCAGCAAACATGGCAAAAATTGGTTTGGCAAGAAATTTTTGACACTTTGCAACAACTTTGGTTATTGCTCAGATCAGAGACAACAAATTTGGCTTCACCTTGTAAATATATGGAGTGCTTAGAACTCAAAACTGAAAACCAAATGTGTGTAGCTGCTCTAGATCAAAAGTTATGGAAGTCTCAAAATGACAAAAATTCGCGTAAAATTTTCGTCCTACCCCGCAACTTCAACAGCCTATATCTCTGTCAATTTTTGCTATAGACGCGTGAAATTTTCCAGTTGTTCATACCATATGATCAGGAATTTTTGGTGAAAAAATCAAGAAATTCTGAATTGTCGAGTCGGAATCATTAATAGAGTTGATAGGCCTACGGAATGACGCATTGAGCAGAAAAAATTCGATTAATTTTTTTCTATTTCTCAGGATGTTAGTATATCAGGTTATCATCAGCTTTGTTTCCTGATTCTAAATATGTCTTTCTTTTGCTTGTACACCCAATTTGAACAATTCTACACTAAGAAAACCAACTATTTGCAGAGTCCACGACAAGTAACTTTGCACCCACAGCGAATAAGTTCTGTACACGTTTCAGAAAGCTGTGGCAGTAAGGTCCAGTTTGGACTGTCTGCAACACCACTTGTCAAAATCATCAGTTGATATTCATCATCATTTGAGGAATTGAAAGAACGTTTGCAGTCACTTGGTGTGAATATCCAACACCTTTCACATGCGTTGCGCTAAGTAGCGACTCCGCACAACCTTGCATCGCACCAACCACTGCCATCCAACCAATGACAATTGCTTTAAAGCTGCCATCTCTATGTGCAGTCCACCAAACATAATGAAAATTTTGTCACAACCAGGTATGTCCACTGAATTTGCTTGGCGACAGCATATAAAGGCTGGTCACAAGCTACCACTGGAGTCAGAAGCGGATTTATGTAGAGAATAGTCTTTTTGATGACATCTAGGTCATGTTTCATCATAGCTACTGATTGGGTTCTAGGACAATTCGCCGCGGACAATTCGGCGCGGACAATTCGGCGTGGTTAATCAAAATATAAAATGGTAACTTTTATGTAGGCCTAACACCATAGAAATAAACAGCAATATTAAAAGTGAAATATAGCCTAATAGTAGATTGTCGAGTTCACCACGATATTTAATAGGCCCTATTGAGTTTTAATGGAATATGGATACTCTAATATGAAATCCCAAAATTACTAATCTAACACAACTAAATGTCAATACAAAAAACCGTTGAACGATCCTGTCCGAAAATTTTTAAATGTAACTAAATCGTTACAATGGGTTAATTTGTAAATCCATGAAATTTATATTGTGACTGCATCCCCGTCATTGATTAATTTGATTAGTTTGATTAATTAGATCACGTGTTTAAATTACTCTAACTTCAGATGTGCGATATACCCCAATAAATCGACGACAGTTAATCATCCCGCATTGATTAATTATATGAATTTTCCGCGATAACATTTTATATTATATAAATTTCCCGCGACGAATTGTCCCGCGCCGAATTGTCCGCGACGAAATGTCTACGCCGAATTGCCCTGTGACGAATTGTCCGGTTACCACTGATTGACCAGACTCCTGGAAAAGCGGTAACATGGTCGAAGTACACTTAAGGAGTGAATGATTTGAACTTTTTGAGAGGTAAACTGTCCAACCAACTAAATGACTTTTCCAATTCTATCAGGTGATTTGGAATCAAGATCATGTAGCCAGTAAAACTTTTTCGATTCCTTTTGGGAGAACAGAACTGTCAAGAGCGTGATGTGCAGGCTGACTAAATGGTGGCTGATCTTCAAGGCGTTATGAATGTGCAGTGGCGGCGCCAGACACTTTTTTTAACTAGGGCATAGCCAGGGCAGTCATACAAGTAACCAGTGCAGTGGACGATTTATAGAGAGCGCGGTAGCGCGAGCTTAAATGGTGACCATAATTATAGGATCGCGCTACCGCGCTTGCCATATATATATCGCCCCCAACACTATTATATTAAATTAATATTATATTAATTTTGTCAGATGGGTGAAGCCTCCCGGAAGCTGAACGCTTTTTGACATTTGTAAGGCAAATTTTAACATTTCAGTGAATTAATTGCATTTATATCTCAGGATTTCACAAATATGCCCGAACAGGGCAAAAATTCTGGACAGGGCAAAAATTTTGGCAGAGCATCGACCAGGGCAAAGGCTTTTTTACCAGAGCAGTTGCCCTGGCGAGCCCTGGTGTAGCGCCGCCCCTGTGAATGTGGTGGAACAGACGCATACCATAGGCCTAGGGTTTCTTGATTGTGATTATGACGAGAATATGCATTTCCAGTGGCAAATTCATGTTTCACACTATTAAATTTCACTAGTTCTGCAACAGATTGTGAAAAATTGCTTTAGCGACGTCTAACTGATCTTCTATGCTTGATCCTCCCAAAATCATCCGAATAACCAATACAAGGGAATGAGGTACAACTATTTGGCCTCCAATCATCGCTGTTTTGTCATCATTAAAAAAAGTTGTTCCCTAATAATAGGGGTCTATGAGCAGCGCGGGCCAAACATATAGCATTGTCATCGTAGTTGATTTGCATAAATCAACTATTATTATTATTATTATTATTCCGGATATTTCTATAGCGCCTCTCGAAGTCCACTACCACTCAGAGGCGCTCCCGACTACAGCATTTGATACTGTGCCGGAATTTTCACGCCGAAGCGCCACGAGCAACTGTAGTAGTTTACGTTGCTACATGTAAATTAGGCCTAGGCCTACGCACTTTCATTAAGACTTTATAATACAAAAAATAATAGGGCCTAATTATCGTTCATTTAATTTCTAGTTTAAGTTATATTTTCATCAACAATTCACTTTCTAGTTTGAGTTTTACTATGAAATAATTTTCCTACGCGGTAATTTAGCAACATAAACTACGGTTCAACCGGTAATGTCACCGTACACAATGCATTAATATTAGGCCCCTACTTAAAATTTAAATTTTACGGCGTGGTTGACTCCTAGATCTCTTCTATAACATGATAGGCGTACTAACCCCAAAAATCAACGTTTACGCTTTTGCACGATTTTTACTTGTCCCTCTGGCTAGTTTAATATACCTCAACGGTCTGGCTATGTTGCCAGCCACCGTACTGAACTGCTTTTACCTTGGGTTTTGCGTCTCGAGTCTCGACGGTCACATTGCACAATGACGTCAGAGTTTATGTGAGTGATAATAAAGAATGTTAGTAATACAGTTTTAAGTTGAGAAAATTAAGTGTATTAGCAAAATGAAATAGCGCAATAACTAATTTTAGTTATCGTGGGTTGATGTATAATAGCGAAATATTACGCAATTTTATGACTGTGACTTAAGACGTTGATTTAGGCATAAGGACTAGGAGGCGGGTGGCATATACAATCTACACATGGGTCCATGATAATATTGGTAAGAACGCAAGGCTACAGGCCTTAAAGGGCCAAACAGGGGCTCACGCGGGACCTCTGCACCCGACTCTTGAGAAGCTATAGCTACGCCACTGCGCGTCATATTCAGCTTATGTTTCCCTCAGCGCATGGAAATGACAGAAATAGCTGTAGGCTCATCTGTCACCTTATCGTAACTCACACCACCAGTCCGCATGGCGCTTATGCAGCACTTGAGTAACTCTCCTTACAAGAAGAGCTGTATAATTTAGCCTACATGATCTGTACCAAGTGTGATTCTCCTTACAGATTTTATATTAGTTACAGTTATAGTTAATGGTTTTTCATTTTAGTTATAGTTACAGTTATAGTTAATATTATTTTTTAGTTACAGTTATAGTTATCGTTAACGAAATCATTTTGCTTTCGTTAACGAAAACATTTTCGTTACCGTTATCGTTAATAAAAATCACACTGAATTATGAAGACGCGTTACACAATAATTTGCTTAGAGCTTTGACAAATGGGTGCATTCAGCTTCATGAATACACAGCGCTCCATATTCACCGACATCTAAGGCGAACATAGGAATCATTTTGCTTTCCTTAACGGCTGTATTTTCACGTTCTCACGTTAGTTGATATTGCACTTTTTTTATCGTATTAACGAAAATAGCAATGAATTTTCGTTAGTGTTATTTTCGTTATAGTTATAGTTATAGTTAATGATTTTTTTAGTTATAGTTATAGTTATCGTTAACGAAATCATTTTTTGTTCGTTAACGAACATTTTCGTTATCGTTAACGTTAACGAGAATCACACTGTCTGTACCAACAGTCCAACACTACCCATTCAAATCGACAACAGTGGTGAAGGATCTCAATGAAAAATGAACAGAGACGAGGTCGTACAATCGCTATGCTGAACCGCGAACATTTACGGTAGCATTTAATGCCTGGTATAACACTCTGTAACATAGACCTATTAGTTGGAATATCAGCGCGAGCTCTGCTGATAACGGCAAACAACGGTACACTTTGAACCTACTTCAAGGATTTGAGACTCTGCCCTTGCGGGTGTAGTAGGCTGAATAGACTCCACCTTTTTAACACTCCCGGAGTCTATTGATGGTATGAAATATTATTTTGGGGAGTTAATTCTTACTAGGACTAATTCACCAGTGGAGTGTATTGTTACTAGGACTAAAATATTCCTGTTGGTGATTGGAAACTCTAGTGGAGTTAATTCTTCTGAGGACAAATTGAATGAGGAGTTGATTCTTCCTAGGATAAAATGACTCGTGGAGTTGATTCTACCTGCCCAGGACAAATTGAATGCGAAGGTCATTTTTTCTAGGTCAAAATAACTTGTGGAGTTAATTCTACCTAGAACAAATTGAATGGGAAAGTTTATTGTTTTTACGACCAAATGACTTGTGCGGTTGATTCTTCCTAAGATCAAATGACTTGCGGAGTTCATTCTTCCGAGGCCAAATTGAACGGGAAGTTAATTCTTCCTAGGATCAAATGACTGATGGAGTTCATTCTTCCTAGGACAAAATGACTTGTGGAGTTCATTCTGCAGTCTCGATCCATTCAATGGTTATAGCAGAGATATACTGTGCATTGTTTCTACTCTAAATGCAGATTCGTTGCCTCGTGTTTTGTTAGCGTTTCTGCTCTGAATCTCGATGGCGTTTTGTTGCTGTAAGAAATCAAAGCACGCAGAAGAGAATGAGGTGAAAGAAGAAGTTCAGACTGGTAAGTTGAAGCGAAAGTTTTTGTTATCTCTGATCCTTTGCAGTTTCAACAGCTAACTGACAGTTGTTACTTTCAACGTTTTTCTTCAAACCCTATGCACATAATATATATATATAGTTTAATGTTGCTGGTTATATAAAACTATATGTAACTATGGTTTCATTTTCATTTGAAACTTGAATTCTTAAAGTATATATATAATATATTTAATTAAGTAATACAATATAAAAAATATATGTGTATTTATTTATATCCTATGATTATACGTAATATTTAATTTATATATATTATGTTTATTATATATATACTTCAGCCATGGTTTCATTTGAAACTGCTGAATTGCTAAACAGTGAAAAGGGTGCACCGCAAAACTTGCCATTTGTTTTCCACTTGTTCAAGATGATTACAAGATGTCAATTCGGCAGATGCTCCGAGTTTGACATCTATAAATCTCTTATATGAGTATTTGCATAGCTTGTAATGTACGGGAGACTTCTGCCTATATGTGACTCCTCTAGTATAAGCCTAGTCTTAGCACAGTCGTGCTGACTAATCTAATGTTTATTCTTAATGAACTTCAACACCGTTCATGATAACTAAGCTGGTTCTTTGTAAGATAGGCCTACACAAGAGCCGATATAGCCTATTAAACGTCTAGAGACACAGCCTACATAAATAATTATATGCATGTATATATACACACGCATACACACCTACACACATGCATACACATATAAGCACATGCATACACATATAAGCACATGCATAGATATATGCACACATACATGTGCACATACATCACGCATGCATACAGACATACCACCACCCCATCGCCACCGCAAACAACACGCATGCACGCACACACATACATAGGCTACATGCATACATGCACACACGTACTGTACATATAGGGCCTACAGACAAACGTTGCGTAGGAAGGAACTTATTTTCGCAAGATGTGTCTGAAAATTAGTTCCTCTGTCGTCGTATTCCACAAATATCGTGACCCATGAAATAATAGAACCACACAATTTTCCCCATCGTAACAAATTCGTTACGCACTTCTTAAATAAATCGGTCCATAGTGCTTTCATATCGGCACAAACATTAGTTATTTCTGATTGTTCTACGCCTATTATTTTATCCTTATTTTTCCTCTGCGTGTGGTGTCCAGGTTCACTAAAAGAAGAGAAAAAACATGACAAGCCTACTACTTCCACTACTTCGGACAAGAAACCTACATCCGACACGAAACCTGGACCAGGTAAATATCTTAATACGCTTTGCAAAATAATATGAGACAACTTGACACAAAATGACACGGACAACTGGCACGTTTTAAGAATTTCTTGGCAATACGCAGTAGAGTTTTCCTGTCGCAATATACTTTCACTTCCGCTTGTAATTTCCATGCACTGAATCTCAGTTCTTTACTGTAAACTAAGAAGACAAGAAGAGACTTTAAGGAATACGTGTGGATTTTGAAAAGAGAGGGTGCGCACTGCGCAATGCTCTAGTGGTTAGCGCGCTGGACTGTCAATCAAAAGGTGAGGCAGAGATCTGTTTCAAGATTTCAACTCCACCTACACCTCCTATACCCAACTCATCTGTAATGAGTACAGTAACCCTGCACTGTTAGTGTGCATATCAAGCGGTGAGGAGAGGTCTGGCCACCAGCACCTATATGCCAAAGAAAATAAAGTGAATTTTAAGAAATTATGTTTTTATGTTGTGCATTTATATATATATATATATATTCGTTTATTAGTTTGTTTGTTATAACACTTCATAGCAATGGCTGCTTCTTAGGGGCAAGCTTAAGGTAGGCGCTGTTCTTTCTAGAGGGTGAACTGTGGCGTTGATAGGGGTATAGTAGAGTAGCGGTTTTGGTAGTGGTGGAGGTGGTGGTGATGGTGATGGTGGTTGTTAAGTGGTGGTTATGTGGTGGTTGTGGTGAGTGTGTTGGTGATGATAGTGATGGTTGTGGTCATAATGATGATGACATGACTTTCTTTCCTCCTTCGGGCCGTAGCTGATTACCGTGCAACAGTAGTTTATTTATATAGCGCGTTGGTCTGCATGCTCTTTAGTTCGGTAACATTAGACATTTATCGCTGGTGCGTTGGCATAATCCTTTCTGTACAGGGTTTCCTGTCGTTCTGTCCCTCGGGGTGGAACGTGACGCTTCTGAGAGCTTTGGTTTGAGGCGACATATAAATTCACATGCAATTAGTACTGGCAGACATGTAAAAGATATGTGGCTACTGGGAGTGGTTGATGCAAGAGACTTGTATAGACAATGCGTACCATACATACATACATGAATGTCATACATAAATACATAAGCACGTATACATACATTTGCACATACATACATACATACATATAGAAGCACATTATTATACATATATATATTATATATATATTCACATGCACATATGCATACATATATATATATATATATATATATATACTTGTACATACATACATTCTGACCGTGTCCCTCATCGACAGTGTTTATGAACGCTCTGTCCACTTTAGTACTTGTAATAATTAGATATGGTTTTATTTTACACTCTTAAAAGTATTGTCTGAAAACAGCAGACACATAAGGTAGCGAGAACGTTCAGGTATATTATTTGTCTGGTAGCTAATAGCAGTCACCCATCTCTATAGCGAGACGTTGCTGCTACCTTTTTAAGTGTTTGTACCAAATTTTCTGCCGGCAGGTTGCAGTCAATTGTGCTGTTGCCACTTGTCATCTTATAATGTGCTTGCAGACATTATCTGCAATCACTCTATTTATAGCCACACTAGTGACTCCTGTTCACAGAAACTACTGTCAAGATAAGGATTACGTTTATTGTTATCTTTGAAGGCTCATCATCATCAAAGCACATATATCGTTTTGCGAGGAGACAAAAGCTCCTTTTAATATAAACATGCAATTCTTTATGGCTCCTGGACATAATTAAAATGACAGATCTATTATTTTATACGCATGCAACAGAAAACTAAAGTTTTGAGATACAGTTATATAGCCTATAATCTAGTCTGTATAATCTAACGACTTCCATGACTCAGTTATTCAGTTACTATATTATTATTATTAGTATTATTATTATTATGATTTATTCTTATTATTATTATATATATAATAATAATAAGAATAAATCATAATAATAATAATAATAATCTTATTTAATTCAAAATGACAAGTACGTAGTCAGATTACATTGAAACATGACATGTATAATTATCAAGATCCTAATTAAACACACGTTTTGGCAGCCATGCAAGGCGCCCGCTCTTGAGGGCTTTCAATGTAATTTATATATCGCCTCCAACCAAAGCTCTCAGAAGCGTCACGTTTCACCCCGAGGGACAGAACGACAGGAAACTCCGCACAGGAATGATTACACCAACGCACCAGCGATGAATGTCTAATGGGTTACGGGTATCGAACCGGCCATGAGTGTTACCATTCATCTACCCCTCCCCAATATGTATATAATATAATTATGTGTATGTATATAATAATTATCAATGGTCGTTTCAAGTGCATTCGTAATAAGAAACATCCGCGGGAGAAGAAAGTCGATTCTGGCTATAGATGAGAGAAACCAGGTGTCAATGTAATGAGAATCTGGTGATGTCTTTCAGTTGCCGTGCAGGAGACTGGTGTGATAGAAATTGGTGAAAAGTATGCCACAGGAGTGGCTAAACTACCCGGAAGCATCTACATCCTCTGTAGAAACCCTCCGTCAATCGTAATCCATCGTGATAAATCGCCTTTCGACTATACTGGCGAGGTCAGTCTGGAGGACATAGAAGCTCCGTGGGACCTGGCATCTAGCATCAACTCCAGCTGCCTCTACCTGACGGACTGCAAGGGCAACCGTGTCTACAAGATGACCTTGCCATCGCACGAGGTCAGTCGATGGCTTCGTGAAATCGGTTACCCGCACACCCTGTCAGTGTCTAGTACAGAAGACCAAGTACTCCTACTGAGGTACGAAAATCCTTCCCGTCTCGAGATCTACGGACCGGATGCAGTGCAAGTTCAATGCATAAGGCTTACGGATGAGATCGAGTACCCGAAACACGCCGTTGGAACTTCCGGTGGGAACTACGTCATCAGTGGAAAAGCCAAAGGGAGTGAGGCGCGCGGAGTGTTCGAAATTAATGTGAACGGAGAGGTACTGCATCGCCTGACTGAAAGCAACCACCTGACGGATTTTTACCACTTAGCAATTGACTCGGCAGATCGACTGATCGTGGCTGATTGTTGGAATAACCGGCTGTTGACCATCGATGCGGAGTTAAGCCGCAGCAAGGAGCTTCTGCCGAAGAACAGTAAGGGACTGAAGTGGCCATGGAGATTGCACTACGTTGCCAGTGACCACCAGGTGCTTGTTCTACAGCACGATGGGAAGGTAGGGAGAGATGCACCAGACGGAGAAAAGGATGCAGCGGCAGAAGAAGATGGAGGAGCAACGGCTGAAGAAAGGAAGATAGCGACGGACGAGGAGAATGAGAAAACAACGGAAGAAGAAGAGGAGACACACAATGACGAAGAGGAAGAGACGAACGAAGCGACAGCCGATGAGAAGAAGGCAGATGAAGAAGAAGACGAGGAGAAAGTAACATTAAAGAGGAAAGTGACAGAAAAAACTGAAGGAGAAGATGAGAAAAGAGGAGAGAAAGAAGAAGGAAAGAAAGACGAAGGAGAAGAGGAAGAGAAAAGAGACAAAGGTCATGCTATTGTTCATATCTATAATTATATATGAAGTCTCGACATCTTCAGAACAAGAAAAGACAGAGTATCGTTTTTGCGAGGAGGCAGAAGTCCTCTTCTTACATAAACATCCAGTTATTTAATGGCAAAACAGGTCAGCTCTTTTAATACTTTGCTGCCAGCGGACTAATCTTCTAGATATTGACCTGATTGCGGCTTCGTTTTGATGCAGTTTGGATTATCCCTTACGTATTGTGCGAAAGAGGTTATTCATTAATAATAACAATTAATAGTTTGCATATTTTTCTGAAACAACGAAAGAGCTTGTCATTGAGATTCCTTGCAACCCCCTTCCCCATTAGATGGCCAGGCGAAAGATGATATTCACGAATATGTAACATGTAGGCCTATAATTCAGACCTTTGTCACGCTGCTCGCAGTTTTTAGAAACGCTTTATGGAACATCATGCCTAGGAAAACCAATACAGTCTTCATACCCGCAGTTTAGTCAACAGATACACAAGCGAGGAAGAAATTCACTTAATTTTTGGCATTTCTCTTGCTAAAATAACATAAAATGAAAATGTACGACGGTCAAGTAAGAAGTCCCTCTGGTGAAATGGTGAAACGGGCGAGTTGTCATATATTTATTTGCCCATCATATACAGATTGATTACAAAAGGTTATGATTATAGTCTAACTCTTTATCTCTCTACGTGTCCCTCTTATTATTTGTCACGAACTCATTTTCATCCAGCTGCTAAAAACAGACTTCCACGAATTGCAGGAGACTCTTAATGACGCTCAACTGTTGTTTCACAAGAAGCGTGAGCGTTTACTCTTCATTTAAGTAGTGCATGGGCGGTCTGGCACGGTTCTTGGTCAATGGTTAGTTGGTTACATGGCGTCAAGGGTGTAGCAATCTATCCTGTTCGAGTACTTACCAGATTTACTGGATTCTATGAATTTCAGTTGAAATTTCATTTAAGATAACAGGTCGCTATTCAAACAGTTCATTTACTTCCATTCAGTTATTCTTAGAATTCAACAGGTGTTCGTTAGCCAAAGCTGTAATCTATTCGGATTTTGTCTATGACGCTGTTACCATACAAACATTCATAGAATCAATTATTGGTCTCTTCGAAGCAAAAACTCAGTTAATCTAATCATAGCCGGTGTTTAGTTAACAGTCAATCTAGTCTAATCTTGAAACTGCTATAGCGCAATAATCATAATGCACAAGACATGGGTGGGCGATTAAACTGATTAGGTTAAAAGTACAGTACCGGTACTTGACTTCGGTTAAAGGTTCTTGAGTCAGTGGGCTTTGGTGTATTAGATTTAAGGAAACAAATACATTGAAGATGTAAAACGACAGAGAGCAACGCAGTGAGATAACAACAAATGAATGGGTGAAAATGAATGAAACCAGTGAATGGGTAAGTAAGTAAGTCAATCAGCCCTTTGTCAGCCATTTTCTGACAACCTCTACAAGACATTCCGAGATTGCATATTCTTTTTCCGTATATTTTCTCTATTTCTTAAGTTATTGCACGTGAATCACGAGCAATTAAGAATTGTTTACATATTCGAAGACGCTTTCCAATTCATTCGACATCGTTAGCAAACATCCCATATACAACAGATGTCGGCAATGTCCCAACAGTCTGCAATCAGAAGACAAACAACATTAGTAGCTCCTAATTAGCAGGCTACTAATTACAGTTAACATGAATCTGTAGCATTCCTGTCTATTTAGTTCTTTGTCATAAAATAAATATTATTTATACAATTATTATTATTGTTATGATTGTGATGATGATGGTGCTGCTGAATATGATGATGGTTATTATTATTATTATTATTATTATTAGTAGTAGTAGTAGTAGTAGTAGTAGTAGTAGTAGTAGTAGTAGTAGTCGTAGTAGTAGTAGTAGTTGTTGTTGTTGTAGTATTACTATTGCCAATTCTACTACTACTAGCCTACTACTGCTACTATGTTCACTACTACCGCTACCAACAACAGTAACAATAGCAGTACCAATAATGATAACAATAACAATAACAATAGCAAGAACAAAACAATACCGATGATGATCACGATGATGATGATGATGATGATGATGATGATGATGATGATGATGATGATGATGATGATGATGATGATGATGATGATGATGATGATGATGATGATGATGATGATGATGATGATGATGATGATGATGATGATGATGATGATGATGATGATGATAATAATAATAATAATAATAATAATAATAATAATAATAATAATAAGAATGACAAAATAAAAAGGATAATAATACAATTGCTATTAATGATGCATTAAGCCTATCCGTTATTTGTGTAGAAGCGCAAATTTTCATTGCACGCCTTTCAACCGCGCTTTTGTATAATATTTTTTATTGGTAGCTGAGATTAATGACCTTGTGAGACAGTTGAATATTCATTTGGTTGCTTTTGAATCGGATTCTATGACTGGAATCAAATAAATTTACGAGCATGCCCGAAAATTGAAATAAACAGAGAGAGAGAGAGACAGAGAGAGACAAACAGAGAAAGAGAAAAAACAGAAAGAGAAAAAACAGAGAAAGAGACAGAGAGAGAAAGAGACAGAGAGAGAAAGAGACACACAGAGATAGACACACAGAGATAGACACACAGAGATAGACAAAAACAGTAACGGACATGGACAGATAAAAGGAATAGGCTTCCGATGGGCAGAAAGAAAAAGAGAAAAAATCAGGAAATGAGTTTATAGTTCTGTGTAAATTTGAAACAAAACGAAGACCGAAAGTAAGAGACAGAGAAAATGAGACACAGACAGAGTAAAAGAGAATATGACAGAGACGGAGTAAGTGGTAGAAACAGAGCAAGAACGTAGCCAGACTTAAATTCAGGAGGAGGGAACTCTGGGAGACATCCAGGTGTAATAGGGGTGCGGAGGTATGATGGAAAATGTTTTGCCTCCTCTTGCCTCAATGTGGCTACGTCTACGAGGCAGAGATAGGGCCTAACGAGACAGATGAACAGATATATGGATAGGTGGATGGAGGAAGTACAGAGATCGAAGGAAGGAAGGAGGGACTGAAGAAGGGATGGTGGGAATGACAGATTGATTGGTTAGTTGCTGTTTAACGACAGTGTGTCATAACACTGTCGCCCTCTTCCTTTCTTCCACGCTTGGGACTGGCACTATCACGGGTAGGGTAGTGGCGGAGTTGGAATGAGAGAGAGAATTCCGACTGGCCTTTTGACGACCGACTACCGTTTTACTTGAGGCGTCCATCGCTAACGCCTTGCGTGTTGCGAAAACTGTTTTACATGAATCACTGAATTAAGGTGGAATTGGTTTCAATATTGACCTGCGCTTCGCTTTCGATGCGGTAGCGTTTTATCGAAGATGCCTCCGCCGTTGTTTCGCAAAGCCAGTTCCATCCTCAGTCTTCTTACCACTGGCGCCATCTAGGATTAGATAAGTAGAAAATGTTATAGGCCTCATGGATTAGGCAAATTCTCATCGTATCCAAAGCTAGTTCCGCATAAGATTAACTCAGACGTATTTCTGCATTTTGAACCATTCTGAAGATGCTCGGCGGTTTTATCATTATTATTATTATTATTATTATTATTATTATTATTATTATTATTATTATTATTATTATTATTATTATTATTATTATTATTATTATTACGCATTTATTAGCGCCACTGTCTAATGACGAAGATTACCTATGGCGCTGAGCAATTGTGAGTGAATGACTTGCTCAGGGTGCCTACAGGGAGGCTCGAATCCATACTCCGCGAGCTAAAAGGCGAGCATTTAAACCAATCGGCTACCCTGTAAAACAGTCGACTACAGTGTCATGGGACACGGTCGCAGAAAGTTATTGGCAATATTCTGACGATAGAAGAAGAGTACTAGCAGTTTCTAGCTTAGACTCATTGTATCCAAGAACGAGATGCTTCCTTCGCCAATGACTTTTCAATTAAACGGGAAGGACAGGATTCAGGTGGTAGGTTACTAGTACCTGGCTACAATTATCCGGGACAATGTAACTTTTCAGAAATCGTTTATGCCTTTTCTCGTAAAATAGGAGAGATGGAGCCCATGCATGAACTTAATACGCATTTTATATATCAATGCACTTCATATATATAAATATATATATATATTTAAATGACTAGAGAGACAGACAGACATAGATAAAGAGCTACAGAGAGGAATGAAGAATGGAATGTATAGATACAGAGAGGGTGATACAGACCGATGCGGACGGACATTGATTAGCCATTGTCCTTCTGAATGAACCTGAGGGGATGCGTCTATATATGAAACGCGATCTATTCGGGCTTTCGGTTTCCTACACCACAGGGAGAACAGATGGCAGCAGACTTAGCATTCACTACAGCCAGACAATCTCCCAACCTCAATGAATCGCAGTCCAATCTACATGAGCGACGACATGGCAAAAATTTCGACCATCATCAGTTACAACCAACACCTCGTCCTTCGCTCCGTTGCTACTGTCAATTTCCGTCCATCCATCACTAGTGCATTGGTCAGAAATGAATTTACTTTTGTATACAAACCAGGGTTGGCAAGATTTTGTTAACCGGTGGAAAAAACCGGGTTTTACCATGGAAAAAACCAGCTTCGAGAAAACAGTTTTTGCCTGGAAAAATACTCTTTGCCACATTAAGATTTAATAAATATTCTTTTTACTATTAGGCCCTATTGCTTGTCTTAATAACTAGGTTTATATTTAACTGTGACCAAGCTGCGTATACATTTTCACTATTATGGTAGAAAGGAGTGTTAAAAGACATAAAGTTGGACATCTGTGCTCAGTTTTCGGCTCTTGCGGCGCGCCTACTGTCAGCCCCAGCAAGCTCTGCATCTATTGAACGCATAGTCTAACTTTGGGTTTATTCAACAAGATTAGAAATCGCCTTGACACTGAAACAGCAACGCAGTCCTTGTGCATTGGACACTAAGATAGAACGTTGATGAACTGGGCAGTTACACCGTTATCAACATGTCAACCTACCCTACCGGTACTGATAGTAACACTGGCTGACTGACACTTTGAGAAATTGATACCTTGCAGAACATGACTAGCATTTTTAGAAAGCAATGCTGATGCAGAGTAAATTGTACCATATTTTTTTATTTAAAAAAAGAATTTGTCATGGTCCAAATAACCGCAGTCTGCAAGTTTTTGCCAGGGTTTTTGCCGGTTATTACCGGTTTTTTCCACCGTCCCGGCAAAAATTCTTTTTGCCGTGGAAAATTGCCACCCTTGATACAAGGTTATGTGCAACGTCGTGCATACATATCTATAGGCCTATACAGGGCTGTAGTGGTAAAATTTGAGGTGAGTATACGCTAGCTGTGACCAGCGGCGTAAAAAAAAATTTGAAGACTTTTTTTAGGAAAAATTTCTGACTTTTCACCAATTCTCAGAAAATTTTCAGACTTTTTACGATTTTGTCTCTGAAAAAGTTGATGACCTTTTTTTTTTTTTTTTTTTAGTCATTCGCCCTAAAAACCTCTAAAAACCTCTCATTTTTGAAAAATTTTCGTTCCCAGAGGTAAGTATACGCTGTATACCCGCGTATACCCTCGTGAGTATACGCTCTCAAATTTCTCTAGAGGTAAGTATACGCTGTATACCCGCGTATACGCTCCACTACAGCCCTGGGCCTATACCTACATACATACATTAGCGCTATAGTGCTGACAATGAAATCAACATTGTAAATGCATCGAAAGAGCTTAGAGTTGTTGCTGGACCTACCTCTTCCGTCTTTGACTTGAGCCAGTTCATCTCCATCAGCAGCCGATTGATGTCCTCAGCATCTCCGTCGACGCTTCTCCTATCCACCAAGTATCCTGAGGTCAAGGTCAACGTCATGAATGGCACGGCACAAGTCAGAAAGCAGACGATCACTTTAACGATCGAACTCATCTTTTCCCGTTCACTACGAGATCCACTAGACGAGATGCGTTCCTCTGTCACGCAATTTCTATTGCTGACTCGTCGTTTTTATTCGCCCGTAGATATTCGGTGTGTGTGCGAATGCCTTAGCAGCCTTTTCTCGGTTCATTCGCTGCGATCCTTTGCTGCTATTTGTTCTCGACTACGGTAAAGGAATCTGTCTTGTGACACACAAACCGCATACGAAGGCGTTCTTAGGGACTCGCCCGATTGGTTGACTGTATGGACGTTGACCACACAGAACAACATGCCGATTGAACATTCATTCGTTCTTCCATTAATTAATTAATTAATTAATTAATTAATTAATTAATTAATTATATACCTACCTACCTACTTAACTACCTATCAATCTGCCTATCTAACTACCAACCTAAATAAATGAATAACTGTAACTGTTTGCATACACTACCTAGCTACTTAACTACCTATCAGTCTGCCTATCTAACTATCTACGTATACCTAAATAAATAACTAGAACTGTTTGCATACTCTACCTACCTACTTAACTACCTATCAGTCTACCTATCTAACTATCTACCTACCTAAATAAATAGCTATAACCGTTACATACGTATTGTCTATCTATATAAATGCTGACTGAACATTCTTTAACATTCGTTTATTCACTACCTGCCTACCTGTTTATCTGCCTACCCACTTACTTAGCTAACTACCTACCTGCCTTCTTACCACCTGCCTTCTTACCACCTACCTATAACGGGTGTCTACGACTTACAGTTACATACCTACCTAACAGTCTACCTACCTACTTGCCGACCAACTTACATATCTACCTTGCTATTTACGTAGCATATGGTGTAGCATATATCTGCTACACCAGGGCGAGCCAGGGCAAATGCCCTGGTAAGAAAGCCTTTGCCCTGGTCGTTGCCCTGCCAGAATTTTTGCCCTGCCCAGAATTTGTTCGGGCATAAATTGCCCTCTGCACTGGTTACTTGTACGGCTGCCCTGGCTATGCCCTGGTTACAGAAAATGTCTGGAGCCGCCACTGATACCTGCCCTCTCTATCTACTGCCCACGAAACTATTTATTAGCGACACAGAACAAGTAGTTCCAGATGCTCAGCGATGAAACCAACAAATCAGCGCTTGCTATTATTACTGGCCGCGCTTACAATTATTCTCAGCGACTTAATTGGATGTGTCATTCGCTATAGACGAGTAAGTTTGTCTCGGTGTTTTGTTCGCTCATTAGTCTCTTGCCATCGGATTCAGCAATCGATTCGTCAACAGTCATGAAACCTAATCACTTCTCTTCCATTTTAGGTTGTTATGATCTAGCCTAATCATATCTTGTTTATCTGATCTCGCGATAGACTAGCGGTTAGCGTGTTGGACTGTCCATCGAGAGGTCAGAGGTTAAAATCCCGGCCAAGGCAGAAATATGCTTCGAGATTTCAGCTCCACTTGCTCTCCTAGCCAACTCAGTTATAATGAGTACATTGACTGTACACTGTCTTTGGGAAGATCAGAAGTGAGAGGAGTGGCCTCTTATGTCAAAGCTCTTAAATATAAATAGGTAAGTAAATTATGTTTATCAGCGCGAGACAAACCCCACACTTTTTACAACAAAAATTAATGCATATAATTTTGAAAACATAGCAAGGTGTCGGTAGAAAAAAAACGATGCAATATTAAACAGCTGTAAAAAAAAAGTCTAACGAAATATACAGTTACATAGCTCGAAGCTAACAGCATGAAACTTTGCACAGACCTACAGTTGGAATTAGAGCTAAGAAGTTTGCTATTGAAGCAATCATCAAACTAGCAATATCACAACTTTTTATACGTACAGTGAACGAATTATGGATTTTTATGCAGCAGTGTGTGGAAGTATGGTAATTCAGACGCGTAATTCGTTTTCCTAAGTTGAAGTATAGAAGTGCTTAGTAGAGAGCAACTAGTTACGACAGTGACTGAATGCTTTTAAAGAACTTCCGTTCAGCTTTCTCCCAAATCTTCCGCAACGTTATAGCCTACTGTCTCCGCTGACAAAGCCGCTGCGCCCAGCCCTGCGTAAAATGAATCAAGTCGCTAGGACTTCTTACACATAATAACAGGCGCCCATCTGTGCTACTGCTCATTTTACCGTCGCCACCTAGGGAATGGAAGGCTGAGTCCAGGGGCGTCTACTCCATAGAAACCTTGGAGCAAATGCTCCATCGAAAAAATAGGGAGAAGATCTGTCAGTGTATGTGACATCATAATTGGGGAGGGGAAGGGGGAGGGGGAGGGAGGGGAGGAGAAGTTACCCCAATGACTTTGGGGGATAGACGCCCCTGGCTGAATCAACCTTATGGGACAAGTGGGTATCGAACCCGCGTCCCTCTGATCTTCGTGCCAGCGTGTTACCATTCATACCCCGCACCCTCTCGGGACTAACGTAAGGCAACGCACTTTTTTTTTATCTCATCTCATATATTTCTACTCTTTCCATTATGTTCTTAACGATTGTGTTTAATCTATTCTGTGCTGTTCTGTTCTGTTCTGATCTAGGCCTACTCTATGTTCTTACGTGTTATGTTCTATTTGAATATACTCGATTCTACTCGACTCTATTTCTAATCGGCCCATTTCTTCAACGCCGTTGTCATAATTCACAGGGAATTTATTGCTGGTTGGTTCATAATCAGACTGTCGGCCACAAACGCAATCCGTTGGAGAGGTTCGTTCGTAATCCATGCATGTTGCTGGATTTCTTGGCGGACGAAAAACAGCAAATACACGAATGATTCGTCATTTCTACGTCATCTGAGATCGTGTTTCTCATTCTTCATCGAGTAATGCAGCCAACCGTACACTGTACGGTTGTCTGCAGTATACGGCGTACAATTGTTATGATTCAGCTGCATGGCTATTAGCTTCTTAGGTCGGTAGTAATGTGTGCAGATATGTATGTATGTCCCTATGTTATATGCATGTATGTATGTATGTTTGCATGCACGTACATGTAATATTATGTATGTACGTATGACTAATGCATTATAATAGAGTGCACTACAGAAATTAGGAGTTTATCTTATCTTATCTTATCTTATCTTATCTTATCTTATATGATTATTTATAAAGAGCCTCTCACAGCAGAGACAATTCAGAGGCGCTCCCAGCGTGTCAGCCCCGAGGGAAAAGAAAGGTCTTTAGGCAGCGGAGAGAAGAGGGCGAGATCCAAAGCAATATCTTGCTACGGAGAGAGGGAGGCAGGTCATTCCATAGGGAAGGGCCAAGGATGGCAAAAGCACGATGCTGAGCCATCGAAGTCCTTGATCAGCTGAGAGAGCTATTTTGTGATCAGACATCAAACAGACAACTACACGAAGTAGGCCTATAAGTTTGTTAGTATACGGGGAGGGTTGATGTGATAAAACATAAGGGTTTCTGTCAGGAGCGTAGCCATACTTCAATTCAAGAGGAGGCAACTAGTGCTTGGCAAAACTTTGATGCAGTGGCGGCGATCTTGTTTCAGAGGTGAGGGGGACATTTTTCAGCGTCCGAAGGGCGGTAGCAAAAACCTCTGAGAATTTCAGAATTTCGCTCAGAGAATTTCAGAATTTCCGCATGTTTTCTAAAAAATTTGCTACGAAAAATGTTGATGACCTTTTTTTACTGTTTTAGAATTTCTTCACCAAAACATTTGATGACCTTTTTGGGGAATTTGTTCTTCCGTTCAAGAGGAGGCAACGTCCACCTCTAATGGGGTGTACTTAGACCCCTAAGCCGCCGCCGTTAGCCGCCGAGCCGCAAAATTTCTTGCAAGCCGAAAAACCGTCTAAAGTTTTGTGGCTTAGCCGAAAAACCGCCGAGAGTTATTTCACGGCTAGCCGCCGGAAAAAAGTTCAGCTACAACGTGCACAGAGATGTGATTATAAAGTTTGCACGCTGGCTTGCTAGTGCTGACATTTCTTCATGGCATTGTTTTACGCTTGCTCTAGTCAAATCTAATGTTATTAATTGCCTTATTTTAACTCAGAACTTGCTACTGTGGATACATTTTTTAAACGAACTATGTTTAAAGCAGACTTGTTGTCCTCGAGACCGAGGTCTTGATCTCGAGTGCACTCGAGTTCGTTTTTAAAAGTCTTGGTCTTGGTCTTGGTCTTGAGACCAAAAGTTTTGGTCTTGGTCTTGAGGTTCAAGGTCTTGGTCGTGGTCTTGAGGTTCAAAGTCTTGGTCTTGGTCTCGCAAGACCAAGACCAAGACCGGCTGTCAATATGAACATTCATTTAACAAAACTCAAGAATTTAAAAACTGATCACACCTGTTTGCATCATAACCTACAACAAATACCTACGGACGGATGCAAGTCTTGTTGTTCAGGAAAACCCATCGGCAGCAGCAACTAAGTTATGCTGTGTATGGAAGCCCTGCCGAGATTTGTTTCTGAAGCCAGACGGAATGATAAACCATGGGAGGATTTCAAAAGGCTCACGATTTGTGCATTTACATCCAGTGCTTGAAAAGTTACTGTGTGTGCCAGCGACTTCAGCAGCTATCTATGGAAAGTATTTTTTCACATGGCGGAATTTTTATGAGGCCCACAAGGCACGTCTTGGTCAGAAAATTCTGAGCGAATTGTTTTTTATATAAAATACAAAAGGCATTTGGAATCACATTTTGCATAAAGGATTTCCGTAAATACGAATTCGGAAATCTCTGCAGCCTGCACTTAAAGTTAATTTGCTTGAATAAAATAAACGACTCACGTTTTCATTAAAATATCGACTCCACAATTTTTTGTGTAAGGAAAAGAAGTATTGGCCTGAATAAGATTTTTTGGGTCTTGGTCTCGATCTTGGTCTTGAGGTTCAAAGTCTTGGTCTTGGTCTTGGTCTTGAGGTTCAAAGTCTTGGTCTTGGTCTCGAGGTTCAAAGTCTTGGTCTTGGTCTTGGTCTCGAGGTTCAAAGTCTTGGTCTTGGTCTCGAGGTTCAAGGTCTTGGTCTTGGTCTTGGTCTCGAGGTTCAAAGTCTTGGTCTTGGTCTTGAGGTTTAAAGTCTTGACAACAAGACTGGTTTAAAGCGGTTTTTTTGCCAGGATGCACTTATAGCCGAAAAAGGCAGTTTACGCTCTTTCACGGCTAGCTGAGAAACCAGCCGTAAATTTGCTCAAGTCAGCCGTTAACCGGAAAAATTGCGGCTTAGGGGTAAAGGTGTACTTGAGGATGCAGGGCTAGGAAAATTTTAAAATCTGAAAAACCAAGAGGAGGCAAATGCCTCCTCTTGCCTCCATGTAGCTACGCCTATGGTTTCTGTCACCTCTCTAGCCAGAGTTCTGAACGCGTTGCAGTTTGACAACGGTAGATTTTTTAGTATCGTACAGCAGCATATTGCAGTAGTCTAGTTTAGCACCGACTACGCTACAAGCGTTTTAGAATTACAATGGCAAGCGCGATCGTACATGACGCATGGCTTAAAGGTGGAGATACGACGCTTTAAAGACAGCGAGGATATGCTGGCTACGTGTTAATTGAGAGTGGAGCGTCATCCCAGGACTCTCAAATAGTAAGACGTAACTGAATTGAGATGTCCGCACCCGCAATGTTGACTGTTTCCAGGCTCTCGGTTGATTTCATCGATGATACAATTACAACAACTTCAGACTTCGGCAGATTAAAGCACAGTGTATTTGTAATAAACCACTAGAAACATTACTGCCGGAGTAGCTTCAGAACGCCTCCACTACCCGTACTCTGGTAGCGTCAGTTCCGGGCCTTGATAAAGAAGGAGAGCGACGCTAATCATCTTTTTTAAAACACAGTATCGTTAAACAGTAATTGTATCATAACGAGGGCGTAGCTTTGGTCCAAAAAGTAGGGTACCGAATTTCGCATCGAATCCTTGCATGCAGCTCAATCTCAAGACAAGGATAGCCGGAAGTAGTTTCTGCATCATGCAAATAATTATGACTCTAAGCAAGTAAGTAGGTCGTGTCTGTGAAAATACCACGAATAAAATAATATCGAATTTCATTTTAAGCAAGTAAGCGTGTCATAACTTTGAAACTCATACATACATACATACTTGACATAACTTTGAAAAATTCAAAATTGAATAATACCAGATTTCATAATAGAACGGACTCAAATTTTGGGGGCTACCGGGGGCCACAAACTCATTTGGTGGGGCACTGCCCCCCGGGCCCTCCCTGTAGAGCCGCCGTTGCGCACATCTAATCCGACTGCTGACAATTTGTAGGCACTGGCAGTTTAAAGAGACTCGATGAAAGCAAGGAAATGGAAGAGGAAGAAGAAAACGTGTAGGTAACTGTCGCCGTCTGTGGTATTTAGACGCTGAAGACGACATAAAAGACCACCTGCTCAGCTCAGCTTAGGAAATGTCAATTACCACTTTCGAGGAAACATTATTATCTCCTCAAAAGAAAGTTTAGTTGAAGGTTAATTGGTTTTCTAAGAAAACCAACGCTTAAAAGGAAAACAGATGGGTAGACGATGAGTATAGGTACATACACGCATACGTACGTACATACATTCATACATACATACATACATACACATACATACATGCATACATATATACACACATGCATACACATACATATAGACATACATACATACACATACATACATACATACATACATACATACATACATACATACATACATACATACATACATACATACATGCTCGATGCATGCACACAGGAAGACTATTTGAGATACAATGCGTTTCTTTCTAAGATAATCGAGAAAGTATAGTTGTGCTGCAGCTGTTGCGATATTTGGGATCCTACAACCCAGTTCCCAAAGCCACAGTACAGCTTTAGAAAAGGTCATTCGACAGAAAGTTCTTCTGAGACTTATCTCTGACCCTTTGATATCGGACACGTGACGCTACTAGGACTCCTGGACGCACTGGCGTAAACTTGTCCAAAATATTGGGGGGACATGGGGGTCTGAACCGGGGAACCGGGGGGGGGGGGGGGCAAAAACCAAGTTTTTTCAAGATGAACAGTTTTTCTGGCTTTTCGGATTTTTCGTTTTT
This sequence comes from Allolobophora icterica, assembly GCA_963556255.1. Classification (NCBI taxonomy): domain Eukaryota; kingdom Metazoa; phylum Annelida; class Clitellata; order Crassiclitellata; family Lumbricidae; genus Allolobophora; species Allolobophora icterica. The sequence continues at coordinate 25,749,506 of OY744603.1, read as the reverse complement.
TTTGTTTTTACGGCTTTTGTTGTTTTCGATTATTTTGTTTTTAAGATTTTCGGATCATAAATATCAAATAGGAAGCAATGGAGAATGTTTATCATGACGATCGCTAGAGCTCCAGGAGTTGACAGCACAAGGTGTGAAAAATCATGAAAATGCCAAGAACAAGAGCTTTAACTCAGTTTAATTCGATTGCGATTTCCGAAAATTAAAAATCATTAAATCAATGTTATTAAAATAGCTTCTACAAGAATAATAATTTTTTTTAAAATTTATTTTTCTTGTTTCTTGTCTGAAAAAAAAACCAAACCGAAAAAACAACTTTTTCAACTCTGGTCTGGACAATCAGCTAGCCTCAGATTCTGCATCGTCGTAATGCGCATGACTTTTTCATATTGAAGATATTGAAAATATAAATAAATCTTTGTTTTCATTATGAATTTCTAATAGTATTTCAGTTCCTTGTCTCTGTTTTTCTGTTTTTGAAGAAGTTTGTTTATTTTGAAACATAATATTTTAAGATTTCAAGAAATTTTCATCTCGATTTTGGGGGGGGGGCAATCTTAATTATTGGAGAAGCACTTGCCCCGGCTCCCCCCCCCCGAGTCTACGCCTATGCCTGGATGTGAGTAGAGCCCTGCGCCGATGTCATAGTGTCGGCGGCGGCGCGCCGGTCATTTTGGGTCGGCGGCGGAGGCGCGCCGACGAACAAAAATCGGCGTCGGCGGCGTCCATGAAATGTCGGCGTCGGCGCGGCGTGCCCTAGTCAGAAGCATGAGTCCTATGAGAGTTGAACAGTCGTTGGTCCTGTGACCAGTCAAGAGGGCCAAGTTCTCTAAAGCCACTCCATCACACTGAAGCTCAACTACACACAAAGGTACTGAGAGAGAAGACGCCCATCTGCATAGCTATTGGCAAATTGTAATCAGATGAAGCAACATGCATTTGCATATTGCATGACTACACTGATGCAGTATAGGCCTACACACCAAGTCACATGGCAGATGCCGGATAGCAGCATCCTCCCAGTGAGAGAGGCTGCTGTCAAGCCATGAAGTGAAATGTAAATATGACGTAATCGCAAAAAGAATAAGTAAAAGAGTTCTTTGTCGAGTCGAGTCGATGAAACAACGATCGACTCGACTCGTCGTAACATTTCATTGATTGACTTGTCTGGACTCTGGAGTGTGCAGTGTTTAGTATGAATTTTTGAGAGAATAGCTGAATTCAACCGCACAAGATATCATTATAATACCTGAAACCTTGCTTACCAGTTCAATTACAGTTGGACATTTTGAGAAGAGTATGCAATTGAAATTCATGAGTAATTTAGGTACTGGACTATAAGAATGCAACAGTCGTCAGCAATTTATATACCAAGCCGATAGAGTCGACGAGAGGCTGAGTAGTCGACAAAGTTGATCGAGTCGATCGTCGGCCGACCAGGGGAGAATTGTCAGAGGATTGTGGTGATCCTGTTTTCATCAAAATGCATTAGATTAGAATCATACGGTGAAACTTATCATTCGACACCGCTGCGACTCTCATCCACTCCATCATCATAAGTCCTAACGCGCCTGGACTATTGCAACTCTGTCCTCACAGCCTGTCACAGGGCTGCCCGAAGTACCGGATACGACAGCTTTGTGTCCTCAACTGCGCTGCTCGATTTTTTGCTCACTTGCCAAAATTCGCGCATGTTTTCGAGCTGTAGGACTATGCCAGAGACGTGCAGGTTCCGGTCGAGTACAGGATCATCGTAAAGATCCATCTTATGGGAACAGCTTCGATAGTCGGTGCGGGACCAGAGTAGGCCTATATCAAGAATCTCTGCATTCCTGTCTCTAGTCAACTTAGTCGAGGATTGTTGCGTTCAGCGGCCCTTGGAGACCTGTTGATCCCGAGCCTGCGTACGACCATACGCGTAGACTCTGGGGGCAGTGGGGCACGTGCCCCCCAATAATTCAGGAGGGGGCAACGCCCTCACCCCAAAAAAAACGAGAGGAAAATTTCTTCAAATATTAAAATATTATGTTTCAATATAGAAAAATTCCTTCAGAAACAGAGAAACAGAGACACAACTGAAATACTATCAGAAATTCATAATGAAAACAAAGATTTATTTTATCTTCAATATCTTCAATATGAAACAAATATAAGTAGGGCCTATATGCGAACAATATAGGCCTACGCATTACGTAACACCTGAAGCCTCTGAGGCTCGCTGATCGTCCAGACCACAGGTGCAAACAGTTTTTTTTCGGTTTTTGGTTTTAAAAACACAAGATAAAGAGAACTACAAAATTTTGATTTTTGTTTTTTAAAATAAATTTCTTATTCTTCTAGAAGTTATTTTAATAACATTGATTTAATGTTTTATAATTTTCGGAAATCGCAACTGAATTAAACTGAGTTGGAGCTCTTGTTCATGCCATTTTTCATGATTTTTAATATCTAAAATGTTAGTAAAATCTGAAAATCTTAAAAACAAATAACCAAACCCATTAAAACGAAAAAACGAAAAACAAAGAACAAATTTTCATCTTAAAAACTTGGTTTTTTGCACCTCTAGTCCAGACCCCAGACCCCACCCAATATTTTGGACAAGTTTACGCCAGTGCGTACGACATTGCGTCTAATAAGCCACTTGCAAAGTCTTGCATTCGTCTTACCTTGCTTTGATTTTCTTGGTCTTACCTTACGTTAACTTGCAATACCTTACCATATATTAAATTACCTTATTTTTTATAACAATGCAGAAAACTGAGTTTGGGTCTACCGCAGTTTAGTCAATGCGATAGGCCTACTGTCAGTGTTTAATCTAGTCCCCCTCGTCTGGGAGGGGAAACCAGGTTTCTGGGGGGAGCAAACAATTGACACAAAATTTTGTCTTCCATCTTTAAAAAGTTTCAGACTTTTCTCAAATTTGTCCATTTTTCATCTTCGAAAAAAGTTGATGACCTTTTTTTTTTTTTTTTAGTCCTTCACCGGATTTTTAGCTTTTTTTCCTCTGTCAAAAAACTTGATGACCTTTTTTTAGGAATCCATCTCTCTGGGGGGGGGAAAACCATGTATCCACATCGATCCTGGGGGGGATTTTTCCTCCCCTGATGGTCTGTACATTGTAATATTCCTCGCCTCTGGGGGGGAAACATCAATCCTGGGGGGGGAACTTTCCCCCCCAAAGACGTCTAGATTACTCACTGGCCTACTGTGATCCTGAAATCATGGTATCTGGCTTCGATGTTTTGAAAATCAGTCTCAGTGCGACTGTTTCGTTCAACAGGTCAGTGGCGCCACCAAGCGAACTGCTATGTTATGAAAACTTGGTATCAACGCCGTTGCGTTGAGGTAAATAGTAAGACTCGTTTTATAGAGGAACGAGATCTGGCGAAGACTAAATCGGTTAGTTTCCAAAACCTTTTGGACGAAAACATATTTCCAGATAGTCGTGATAGACTAAGTCAGTAATAACAATGGTCGCTAAGTCAGTAATAACAATGGTCGCTTTCTTTCGATTAAGACTTATTCAGTCTTGTTGTCAAGACCTTAAACCTCAAGACCAAGACCAAGACCAAGACCTTGAACCTCAAGACCAAGACCAAGACCAAGACCTTGAACCTCAAGACCAAGACCAAGACCAAGACCTTGAACCTCAAGACCAAGACCAAGACCAAGACCTTGAACCTCAAGACCAAGACCGAGACCAAGACCCAAAAAATCACAGTCGTATCCAGACTTCTATTCCTTACCAAAAATTGTCCAGTCGGACTACTCGTTATTTTATTGAAAACATGAGTTTTTTCTTTTATTCAAGCAAAACAACTCTAAAATGGAGACTGCAGAGAATTCCGAATTCGTATTTACAAAAGTCCTTCATGCGAAATGTTATTCCAAATGCCTGTTGAATTTTATAAAAAACCAATTTGCTCAGAATTTTCTGACCAAGACGTGACCTGTGGGGCCTCATAAAAATTCTTCCATGTGAAAAAACACGGTCTGCAAGTGCTGAAATCGCTAGCACACAAAGCAGCTTTTCAAGAACCGGATGTAAATGTACAAATTAATCATGAGTCTGTTTTGAAATCATTCCGGAAGTCAAAATAATTGTCCAAAACAACAGTGAAGCCGTGTAAATACTAAAGCAATAACCGTATGAGTAATTATTGGATACATTTTTAAAATTCTTGCCGTTTGTTAAAATTAATGACTGTTCATTTTGAAAAAAGTCTTGGTCTTGGTCTTGGTCTTGGAAAACCAAGACCAAGACTTTGAACCTCAAGACCAAGACCAAGACCAAGACCTTGAACCTCAAGACCAAGACCAAGACCAAGACCTTTGGTCTCAAGACCAAGACCAAGACCAAGACTTTTAAAAACGAACTCGAGTGCACTCGAGACCAAGACCTTGGTCTCGAGGACAACAAGACTGGACTTATTCCAGTCTTTCTGTGCCTAATACCTAAATGGTAATCCTATGTTGTGGTGCAATTAGCTCTATCCTCAAAACCCCTAATTTAACGGAGATTTCCGAATGTTCGAGGATCAATGATCGAGTCATAAAGTTGCAGCTTTGTGGGACAATGATAATAACAATTACTTGCTTTTGTGTGAATTCACTTGGTATGGAATCCGTCCAATCAGGCAACTACCCAAGCATTGAAATTGATTCTGACTTAGCGGCGATAAATTCAATTTAGGAAGAGCTCCGAGCTGAACGGGCGTCGCCTTGTGCCCTTGAGAGATCTTCTTGATTGCGACAGTGTCCATTACGCTTTGGTCTATATCACACAGATTCCCATATGTATATATGAATGAATGCAGCTGACTGGCTTTGTATAGCGCCCTTTCTGAAAGGCACGATTAATGGATTTCTTGGGTGATAATCATTCATTTGATTTAAACTTATACTTAGTGATCAAGAGTTGGTAGCCATTTGGTCACAAAACAAATCCCTTTGTCAAACATTGAACAGAATGTTGAATCCGTCAGTGTTTTCAATCAGTGCACATGTGCTCATAACACAACTCTAAGTGGTTTGTATAGATGTTCAATTACTTACAAATTCAACTGAAATGGATGTTAAATTTGCATTTAGCATTTTAAAAGGATGCTCTAAGTAATTTCAATTTGAATAGGCTTTGAAAATTCCAGTGTCTAGAGTAAAATTGATATTTGCTGTTTAGTTCTTTTCCATCAAGTTAGCTGTTGGTCATGCAAATTCATGACATGCCAAATGTCATGCTTGTATGTGCCATGAAAAATGACATGCGTTAGCATGCCTTGCAAAGTGCCATGCATGTACATATATAAACAATGCAAAACGCCATGCATGCAAAATGTCATGAAAAATATTATGCATGTGCATATGATCCCAAATGCCATGCATCCAAAATGCCAGGAACAATATTAGGCTTATATGTAATACGATGCCAAATGCCATGCATTAGCTACACTTGCAATGCAAAATGTTGTGGTTGGAGTTTCCTCCAGATTATCAAGAATTTTATAATTTAATTTAATAGGGTAAGAAACTTAAGAAACTGAACAAAAATTGGCTGTTGAAATGGGGTCTGAGGAAGCTCAACTGTTTCCCAAAACCTTAGACTTATTGCTTGGGAAATTCTAAACTCTGACTATTATTGTTGGCATTTTGAGTGTTTTATTTGTCATCATAATTAAGGGCCTACACTTCAGGCTCTTGTTGTATACATGTATTCGTATGCAACTTTCTCAACAGCCCTGCCATATATGAAGTCCGTATGACAGTGGTCCTATATGGTTTTATATCTGGGCCCATATTTGGGACATTTGAAACCCATATGGGAATAAGAGTAAAACCCAGACAGAAGCTGCTGGACTGGATGGTGACAGATGGATACAACGGACTTAAAGAAGCTCCGAGAGGAGTGGCGTCACCGGTCATTTGAACCTGCATAAGGACAGACAACCTAAAGAAGGGAAAGGGAGAAATGGAAATATATTGTCCAATAGGCTTCATATGTCCTACATTTGATGTTACTGTTGTTGCTTTTCCATCGAAGCATCTAATTCTGCATGGTTTTTAATAGGCTAAGTTTAAACTGAAGAGAGACAAATCAATCAGTCATGTGTCAACATGTCTTATCATTCAACCAGTGGAAATATTGATAGGTAAATGTAAATTTTAATCTTCGAATTTGGCATCCACAGCTAGATGAAGGCAGCAGCATTGCTGCTAGAATACTTCCATTACACAGCATCACATTGCTTTACATTACATCGTGGATGTAATTGTTCTCCAGCTACAATGTGAACGGGTGGAGATTTTTTGTTGGGAGATGTTATCAGAGGATGGAGGCAGGGCAGGGCAGGGCAATGGAGCTGCAAGGGGATTAGTTGGTTCACGGGATAAGGGAACGGATGAGACTGGAAGATGGATGTTACCCATCGGTTCCAACTGATCTCCTTGCCTCTTCCAGCCATGGTTGATTCCATCCGATTGACTGACATCCCTAAACATCTCTAATCCTTCCATTTAACAACAACATCAGCCAATCACATCCCGATCAGTGGAAAACTGTCTGCCTCCGAATTGCAGTTGCACTCCAGCGCCAAGCGACACCTTTTAGAGGAGAAATCTCATCTCGTGTCTGTCGGAATCCATAGATCTTATCTTTTTATGGCGTGATTTATGTAGCCACACAGATAATTGCGCTATAAAATGATAAAATCTAATGAGGATGGACCTTGTGGCTGAATTAGTTCATGTTGTCAAAATTGGACCCTATAGTGAAACATCTCCAGGCAGCTAGGGGAGACCGGGGTTGGTTGCAACAAATTTCATGTTTGTTATGATATTTTTTATATTTTTGGAACAACCTAAAACCAGTTTAGTCCATATATATCCTTTATATCTCGGCACCAAAACAAGCTATGGCGACAGTCTCTGTGACAAAACATGTGCCCACAATAGCCAATTGAACAGAAGGCTTCAAAGTGTTGCAACCAACCCCGGGCCGGGGTTGGTTGCAACGACCGTGGGGATGGTTGCAACAGTATTGAAAGTAGTCTTATTATTCAACTCAAGCTGTTTAGTTTACTGAGGCCTGCCTACATCTAAGAATGTAATAAACTGAACAAATTAATAATATGTCCGAAACCCTGCTTGTATATTTGACGGCGTTATGAAGTTTGGGAGGGCTTGAGATACAATTCTTGGTAAATCAAAAATTGTCATGTAAATCTCAGGATGATTTTTCATCCAGGTTACACCCACAATATTTAAATATTTCTTAAAGGGCCCGTAGACATTGCGGTCAAGTGGGGGCTGAAGTTTGCGAGAACAGTGTGGTGGAAACGTCAGTATCACCACATTGTTCTGCTTGCAGAGATCTATAACTTCGATGCTAATGTGTGGCTGTCCATCAGCAAAAAGGACTGAATGATCTAAATTTTTTATTAACATGTTTGTTAAAATGTCTCATAAAGATGTGCGACTGCGATACAGCCACTTATTAAATGGCAATAAATGGCAATGTTCTCTGAAGTTAAAGCGGAAAACAAACATTGGAGGCGCAGAATTCCCACATGCATTCACTGCTAACTCCAAAGTCACCAACTCCCCACTTTCAGCGATGTCAACACATCAATCTGCTTTAGGCCCCTACGAGAGATAACTTATGAAGGCGTTGCAAAAATTGGTTACTCTGGTTTCATCGAGGTTGTAAATATCACTTGCTTGGAAAGTATGACGATCAATAACTGCACATAGTTTGTCAAAGAACGAGTATACGATTGTTGCGTTGAAACTAGTTGCTCTTGCCAAACTCGTGGCTTCTGGTCTCTGTATTGATAAAACGATTCACAAAATAAATCCCGAAAGCCAATCTTCACCAGCAGCAGACTTAGCAGACCACTGAGGGAAAAAGTTCACACTGAATTTAGTAGCACATTGGTAAGCAAGTTCATGTGCTTCCTTAGACGATAACCCATATTACATGTCCCCAACCATCACCAAATATTTAGCAATTAATTGTTCTTGTTGGTCTGAAAATATTTTTCTGTTTGGTTTATATTCTGAATTCGGCATTGCCACATTGGCCAAACGAGCAGATTTAAGTTAATGCTGAATAATGAACGTTTTGACTTTTTCAAGACTGTCTAAGACAAGCTCCATTATAAATAACTTTCTGTCACTGCATCCATGATAATTGTTTCGTTACTAGCAGAACCGCGATCACTTTTTCGTTTATGATTTCTCATAGTCACACATAGTAATTAGGTTTACAAAACACACTGATTAGGTGATTAAAACACGTCCATGGTTAAAATAATTCAATTAGTACCAAGTAGTGCAATGCATATAATATTAGGATATAATGTGCCATAATTGTGACGAGTATATGAACACGGTTCATCGAAACAAATGCATGGGGGTTGGTTGCAACATGTTGCAACCAACCCCAATGAAAATGTTGCAACCAACCCCGAGGCACTGCAGAGACATTTTTATGGAAAATTTTGTCGACAGCGTTGTTTTTAAATAAAATGGCTAAATGCATTTTGAAGCCCAATTCCTTGTCCCAATTATGACACCAAACCACATTAAATTGATCCAAAACATTCAGCTACATTACGAAAGAAAACGAAGCCGGGAAACTTACTTTGATTGCGAAAAAAAACTTTTAATTTTTTTATGTAGCCATTATCAACTACCTACAAACATATCAGGTCACATTGACCTAAAAGCTATTCTGTACATGTGAGGCGAGTTAATTTCACGCTGCTATTATACAGCGCTTAACTAGCAAGGGTGTTGCAACCAACCCCTGTTGCAACCAGCCCCGGTCTCCCCTATCTGGAAGTGTTCACGTAGGCCCTATATGTTCATGGTGTGAAACATGAAATTTTATTTCAAATTAAATTTTGCATTTAAACCTTAAAGACATAATATTTGAATTGCTCTGGATGCTTCCACTGCACACTGTTCTAAAATAAACATAAAAAATCAGCGAGCATTATTTCAGAGCTCCACGAATTCTGCGCTGTTTTGTCAAAAAAACATGTAATACCCAGTCACACTTTATTGTGAATCTTGTATCTGCCAGACTGACGCATGAAACTGATTGCTATCAGAATCAAAGCTAATGGATATAAATGTAAATGTACACGTTTTTATATGGCGAGCGTATGGTTTCGACCCTGCTCATTTTTCATTGAAATAAATCGGGTCCTTCACCACTGCTGCCCGTTTAAATGGGCGCCATGCCATTTAAGGTCCCTGTGTACGGACTGTGCTAGCCCGAGATTTAAATCTTTGAAATAAGCCAGCATCGGGCGGTGACACTGAGTTCATTCAGTTCAATACCGGTTACAGTTACCAAGGGTGGAATATTAAGAACTCAGCAATCAAAGTCTTTAAGTCACAACTCACAAGAACAATGTTGCTTTTGGTTTAATCAGTTCGTGTGGATATCCTGAGATATTGCATTTAAGTATAAGGATCAAATGCAGTTATTTAAGAGCTGAGGTTATGTTGAACGCTAAAAAAATACAGTGATTATTTAAGCTGGAATTAGTTAAAACTATATTCATCTAAAATCTGGATTTCTTGGTCAACTAGAGGTGGAGCTGATGTTTTGAAGCCCTGCTCAGATTTGATTTGACTCAGACAACTATCCCCTCCCCCACCCCACCCCCACCTCCCGGTAAACTTCAATTAGTAATTTATCTTCAGCAAATAGATATGCAGCTTTTTACCGGGAAGCATTGAGATTGCTGAACGGTAGGCATGGATTGGATTTACAAGAGGCTGTTCAAATGGGTCTGACGGAGATTAACTGTATCCCATGGCCTCTGTATACCACAGATTAATTGTACAGGAAATTCTAAAACCTGATTGTTATTATTTGAAGTCATGAGATGTTGATAAGGCACTTCCCTTTTCAAAACAATACAGTGATTTGATGCACAGATATAATGAATACCACATACTGATACATTTAAATAAGCACGCATATATAAATATACGCATACAAATATAAATCTACGAGTATAGGCATGTGACATTCTAAGGCATGGATTGGATTTACAAGTATTTAATTATTTATATTTTTATAATTAACATAATAATATATTTAGGTTTATTACACATAATTAGATAGTGTAATCTGCATATAATCTGGTACAGATACAGTATGTGTAGGTCTATTTTATTGTGATTGAGTTGAAGGTTGGCATTGACTCTTGTGTGAGGAGTGGCCTACGTACAAAAGGTTACATCGATAGATGTAAATAAGTTGTCTTTTGGACTTAGATGTTATGTGTTTGATTTCCTGCAATTTTTCTTCATCAGCCATCGAAGCCGAACTAGTTTTCTCTTTCCATAATTCAGTTGTCAGTTCTGTTGCAATCTGGAATTCATCCCAACGAATGCAGCCGGTTTTCCAGAGGGAAAATGCTCCAAGGTGTGACAGGGATCTCCTTTCATCATCGTGGATTGCTTCGAGGGATCAGCTCCTGACGTAGTGATAAGCTGGAATCGAACCTCCCTTTGGCAGCTGAAGTGGTTCCATGGAGTGGCCTATAGTGACAACTTTGACCAGTTCTGTTACTTGGTGTGTAATAGCAAAATTTGTACATGGATTATGCGAACTTATGTATCTCAGCCACAGTACGTGTGGTATTATTGTGCAGAGTAATAAAGTGGCTACTGAGGTTGCAGGGAATCGTTCTGTTCCCCACCCCTGTGGAAAACCACACCAGTTCCCTTCCGGCAATGTAAACGTTCACCATAGGTTTCAAGTTGTTTCTAGCATACAGCTCTGGTCTGTTCGTTTGCCAGAGGTAAGCAGTTTGAAACTGGCTTTTATTTTTATTATTATTACTATTATTAGTATTAGTATTCGTATTATGATTAATATTATTTTTTATTTTCATTAATAATAATAATAATAATAATAATAATAATTATTATTATTATTATTATTATTGTTATTCTTCTTCTTCTTCTTCTTCTTCTTCTTCTTCTTCTTATTATTATTATTATTATTATTATTATTATTATTATTATTATTATTATTAATATTATTATTATTATTATTATATTTATTATTATTATTATTATTATATATTTTTTTTTCTCGCCCGAGGTAAATAAGATCCCTCAGGCTCTAAGATATTAACAGTGATTGAAAATTTAAGCTTGGAGTACGTGGTCCTCATCCCCGGAGTGTAAAGTGTATTATTATTATTATTATTATTATTATTATTATTATTATTATTATTATTATTATTATGCATCTAATGAGCTCCAATATCATATGATCAGGCATCAATCAATGGCACTGAGCAATTTTGGGTGAATGACTCGCTCAATCCCCTACACAGTAACCTTCTCATGGGAGGCTCGAACTGGTACTCTCTTATGTACATGTACAAGATAACCAGTCGGTTACACTGTTACAGTGTCCTATAAACAGTAGCTACTGAGTGGAACCCGTGTCTGTATCCTTAGATATCTTTCTGGTGAGTATTAGGAAAATACATAAGAATTTCAGATGCATTGGGTTCCACTATAGTGACCTAACTTATACACGAGTGCATCAGGCTCACACTCATCTTTTTGCATGTGCTAAGATAAGATAAAGAGGAATAGAATTGACTTGATTTCAGCATTGCCACGAGATTGAAGGGCTGTAACTGTTCAATTCCTTTGCACACCGTAAACCGTTGTTGCTGTATGTCTTCCAGTGCATTATATCACTGAGTATAGTGTTACAAGGAGAGGAAATTCCGTTCCAGTTTTCTAGAGAATCCACACTGTAAACTATTTTCTGTACATCCATGTGTGCATTCTTAGGTGCATACATACATTCATGTATGCATACATATATACACACATTCTCAAACATGTTTGTTCGCATGCATACATATGCATACATGCACACCGGTACAACCAAACGTGAGCAATTTCGGTGACTGAGGAGACAATTGGTTTTATTTATTGTAAACTAGACACATGTTAACATCAGTGTCTGCAGTTTCCAGACAGCCTAAGCCTGTCAGATGGAAGTCAGTGTAAGTCTAATGATTTGCTCATGTTCCCAGTGTCAGCTTACTCTTGCCTGATTGTTTTCTGTTGGATTAGGAATGGCAAGAAGAGGGGGTAGAGAAGGAATTAGGAGGTGAGTGTAGGATGAAGAAGTCACAGGGAAGGGCCATGAGGAGGAGGAGGAGGAGGAGGGGGAGGAGGAGGAGGAGGAAGAGGAAGAGGAAGAGGAAGAGGAAGAGGAAAGGAGGAGGAAAAGGAGGAAAAAGAAGAGGAGGAGTTATAGGAGGAGGAGAAGGAGCAGGAGCAGGAGAAGAAGGAGAGGAGAAGGAGGAAGAAGAAGAAGAAAAGAGGAGGAAGAAGAGGAAGAGGAGGAAGAAGAAGAAGAGGAAGAAGAGGAGGAAGAAGAAGAGAAAGAGGAGGAAAATGAGGAAGAGGAGGAATAAGAAGAAGAGGAGGAGGAGGAAGAGGAAGAAGAGGTGGAGGAAGAAGAGGAGGAAGAAGAGGAGGAGTAAGAGGAAGAGAAGGAGGAGGAGGATGTGACACTTTCTTAATTGAAACAAACCCAGTACAAACACAAACATAGATACAGGCAATTAGAAATGCTGGTTGACTTGGATTCCTTAGCAGGCAGATGGCAGATGTAATGTGTTATCTGGGAGGCTCAGGTGTCAGGTGTGTATGACCTCAATGGTTAACCTTATGTATATATGCCCTGCAGACCTTCTTTTGACAGGTTTAATCAGTTCTATTTAGAAATGTCTTTTCTGCTCTCCACTTATAGCCAGGAACTACTATGAGCACTTCTGACACCTGTTGAAGTTATTGACATCTTTCTGTCAATCTAGATATATGCGGTCCCTAGTTGTGAAGGATATAGGAACGGTTGTTTAAGTAGGACTGTGTACCATTTTACCTGTTGGGTTGTTACAGAGACACTGCAACTTTTGAATTACAGTAAAGTACCTCCTATCACACCAAATATTACAGTATTAGTTCTTCGCTGTATATCAGGCGTTCATTCACAGTGGCTCCATTCGGAAATGTCTGCCTCCAAATGTTCGCAGTTCTGCTACCGATATTGTCCTTTGCTCTAAACTGAAAATTTACCTTTTCCAGCTTAGGTTCTTAATCTTTGACCGGGCTTCAGAGTGCTCTTCTGAACCCTGCAAGCATTTAGGACATCATCAAATTACAGTTGTCTTGTATTGTATGAACCTTTAACCTTTGTATTTAGGCAGAAGTTTATAATGTTTATAAGGCTAAGTTTGATCAAATTCAAGTAACACCCAATACCGAATATATGCATCACGTACAAGTGTAAAAGAGATCAGAGTTTTATGCAAACTTAATTATCTCTTATGGGGAGGAGAGTGCCTAAGAAAAGCAGGAAACCTAATCTCCAATAGCTATGTTAGCTCCAAAGTTCAATTGGCTTACACATACAATGGCTTTTGTATTGACTGGGATATTTCCTAACTTACCTTTTCCATCTCTCATTGATTGCATCAGACTAATCACCAATCTCATACGCTGATGCTAAAAATTTGAAATAGCTAATAATGGCTGCCTTTCTAGGTTTTCTGCCTTACTGACACTCGTGCAGTAGTTTTCTGCTAACAGAGCTGATCAAATCTTCAACATCTGCTTGTTTTTTTATCACCACGATACCTACTTATGCTAGCCATTAGTCTAAGATCTTTGAAGATAGTATTTATTTGCTTTATGCCATTTCTGATTTCCTCACTCTTTGAAACCCAACTATTCATCTAAAGCGAGCCATTTCTCTTTCGGACAGCTCTCGTCTTCTGTTGAACCCTTTTTATAGATCTTAGATGCATAAAACGTCACAGCTGAGTTGTTTTTAATCTGTTTTAGGTTCTGTGTGTATTTTAGTACTCGTATCGTGTTTTAAGCACTCAGCTGCTGTTACTTGTTCACATTTTTTCGCATCATTTGTGCAATCAACATTCATGCATAGTAACGTTGCTGTTCTTCATGCCTTCCATTTGACTTCATCATGTAATGCTTTTCTCATTTCGATATGCTACTTTCGACCTGCCATCGCCTCACATATTACCTGTAATCTGTGGTCCTTGCTCCTTACCTGCTTGATATTTTGCGTCTCGTAAACGTTTTTCAAATAATTTTCCTTTGTGTTAGTTATACGTTTGAAGACTATTCACAGTGAAACATATACAAGGGTTATGTCGTAAATTAATATACAATCGCATTTGGAAAGTTTAAATCTTTCAGTTACTGATCAGTCATTTGAGGTGCACCTGCTGTAAATCTTTCTTTGTTTGTTTCCGCCTTTCATTAATGATTACCTTTACTTGGATAATTAATTGCTGTTGGTGTTGCTGTTTTGTTGGAGGCGCGGGTAGTGCTGCTTGGTGCTGCTGTTTATGTGGATGATATTGTTGAGCCATGTAAAGTATAAAAGAGTAGTTTAGTCGTGAAGTATGTGTTGAGCTGAAAGTTTCTTTGACTCATGGACCATGTATTTAAGGAGTGTAATTAATAGAGACACTCTGTTACGCATGGACAGCTATCCTTTATGGTCTGCTCTTATACTTATCTTCTTGATGTAGGCCTGCTGCCGCCTACAACTCCACTCCCTAGAACTTTAATGTCTGATGCCAACTCGTACAACAGAGAAATAAACTTGGTCAAAGACAGCTTGCAGTGTGGATCTGCACCGGGTTTTTCTTTTCTGACCCTTATATAACACGAATGTTTGACGTGAATATTTCTCAAGGCAATTTCTCAGAATGAATGTTCTGACAGTTTTCAGCATCAACACAAGTTGAGGTGCTGTTTACGACACTAACTCACGTTCTCACCTTTCTGTGATAACTGATGGCTTACAACGGAAACGTACTGGACACCTGTCCAAAGCAAAGATAATTGTTCATGGCTTCTGCTCTGCTTATATTCCCAGGTGCTATAACAGTCAACAGGACTGCAGGTGTCATACCAACACTTTCCAAAGACATCTATGTCTTTGCTTTGCCTGAATTCATGGTGTTTCGTCTCTCTTGACAGTTTCGTCCTAAGCGAGGCATAACTTGACAGGCGCATGACGAATCTCAGTAGGCAGAGTTGCAGACACATTGCGGCTGTGGTAACAGCTTTGCCTTTCTACGCAGCTCAGTTTGATCAAATTTTAACGAGAAATCACAGGACTGCAGAATGAATAAACTGCAGTTTATGTGAAGTAAACAACCTAGAAATTCCATTGATAACTTTAGGTGATTGTCATTGACATTTTAACAAGGTTTTCCGCTGGTGTTGACAGTTCAAAGCATGGAGAAAACAGAAGGGCCGTGCTAATAAAATTTTGTTATGAAACAGCATTCTTAAACAGAAACTACTGATTGATGTTCTCAAGTGAACTGCCTGAAAAGTTCATATACATTGGGCGTCAGAATAGCGTGGCACCAATTGAGATGGGCAGTGGTAGTGAAGACTCTTACCCAATGAGAAAATCATTAAGAATAGATATACAGTAGATGAGTATTAATACAATATGAAGGACAGTATAATGAATTCGTTTTATTAATTCTATATTAACATTAACATATGCAGAGCAATCTCATTCTTCTACTTTTTCTCCTTCTACCTCTGTGTGCATGTATTACCTTCATTTATTATCTATCGTGTCATGTATGTCTGTCTATTTGTGTGTCTGCATGTGTATCTTTCACTCTGTGTGTCTGTTGTTCTGTGTCATCTGTCTCTCTGTCTCTGTGCCTATCTCTGTGTATAATAATGTTGATGTATGCTCCTCTGTCTGTCTCTGTCTCTCTCTGTCTCTGTGTCTCTGTCTCTGTTGCTCTTTCTCTCTCACACTCTCACTCTCTCTCTGTCTTTTTCTGTACTGATGTATGTATGTATGTATGTATGTATGTATGTATGTATGTATGTATGTATGTATGTATGTATGTACGTACGTACGTACGTACGTACGTACGCACGCACGCACGCACGCACGCACGCACGCACGTACGCACGCACGCACGCACGCACGTATGTACGTACGTACGCATGTATGTATGTATGTATGTATGTATATATGTATGTATGTATGTATGCATGTATGTATGTATGTATATATGTATGTATGTATGTATGTATGTATGTATGTATGTATGTATGTATGTATGTATGTATGTATGTATGTATGTATGTATATATGTATGTATGTATGTATGTATGTATGTATGTATGTATGTATGTATGTATGTATGTATGTATGATGTATGCATGTATGTCTCTGCTGCTGCCTGGTTTGACTGTTTGGCTTGATTTGTTGTAAAATCAGGCTTTTAGTAAAATCAGGCTTTTGCTAAATTCTCTTCTATTCTGATCCTAGCAAAACCAGGCTACACATGACAATCAACATATCATCCGGCCACTTTGGGTAATACTACCAGAGTTACCAATGTTTCACCATATGTTGTTGCTGATGTTGGGGCTAGTTAGGGGATCTTGTGATGACAGATGGTGATGAGGATGCCGGTGATAGATTGGGAATTGGATCTGAGTGAATTTCGACCATGTTAGCCATTGGACATTTGATACCGGGACAGATAAGTCTGCAAGGAGCCAGGAGAATTCCTGGGAGGATTTGGTCTTCGGCATTAGTCTAATGATGTCGCAAGGTCAAGAAACCTCCGACCCTCTAATTTTAATGAAAACCTCTCAGTTTTCAGGAGATGGTCAATTGTGGCAGCTAGGAATCAAGTCTAATTTTTCTTACTTGTGTAAGGCCCCTACAATAATACACAAAGTTTCAATCAGTAGAATAGAGACACCTTTCCATAGTCTGGTTCATAACGGGAGGTTAGTTAGATGTGATAGAGACAGCCTAAGACAGATGAATGCTCTGAAGCCAGTGTAAATTAACAAGGTACAACAAATATAACAAAACATCAGATCCAGGAGCTAAGTGGTCTAGACCACATCTGACTTTCGGTGGAAAGCATCAAGTCACTCCTTTACACTGATTTGTTTTATTTATTTTATTAGGAGCATTTTTAATGTGCGCAAGTCACAGAAATGTGAATATGAGGCACGGAAGGGGCAAGGTCTTAGGGGTAAGGTACTAAGGTTTTTCGGGGTAAGATTTAGGGGTAAGGTTTTCGGGGTAAGGTTTTAGGGGTAAGGTTACCTACTAAACGATGAAAATAAAAAGGTCAGAAAAAAACGGGCAAATATAAAATGTCAGTAGAAGCTGGGAAGCTAACAAAGGTAAAACATTTCATAATTTGTGCCTTTATAAACCTCCATCAAGATAAACTTGGGAATGTTTATTACAAACTTCTTCACTCATCCCCTTTGTCGATTCTGGCTTCATCAAATACTACTTGCTAGTTCAGGTGATAGTCCATTCCAAAGAATTTGATTCCTATATAAGTAACTTTGCTGGATTTGCCTGAAACGTTGATAACTGTCAGAATGAAGCTGCTAGAGCAGAATAAAACCGCTGTAGAAACAGTGTATTGTGTAATTAGCCAACAAAACTTGTACAGGCAAAGGCATACCAGGTGAAATCATGCTGATGCCACACATGTGGTATTTTACGGATGGCATTTCCATATCACTGAATGCCATACGGGAATTAAATGCCACGCCTAGATTGTGGTGGTAGTTGTGCACTGTTGATATATCACCGACAGTTGAAATTACGTAGAGCAATCTAAGCAGGATTTGTGGGTTAGAGAAGCTAAAGCTGGGAAGTGGAAAGTTGGAAACTAAAGATTGTGTTATTCAGTTCTGATTGGAAGGCCACAGAGGAGATTTCCGATAGATTCACATCTATAGTTTCAGGATTAAAGTTGCAGCAAACTTTCAACCCAGAAACTAGATGTGAAACTAGCAAGTAATATAATGCAGTCTAACCTAATGACTTCTATAGCGCCTTTAGCAAGAGAAAAATCACAATCGCCATGATCTTCTTGTACCACGAGCCAGCACCACTATGGCCAAAACTCGAGCCTTTTCTTGCATTGGTCCTGCTCTATGGAATCAACTCCCTCCATTGACACGTGCCTCTTTATTAGCTGGTGGCCCAAGTACCTAGTTCCGCTGTCTTAAACCCACTTTCTATTCACTGGGTCTTTCGCACTGGGAGCGCCTCTGATTAGCGAATACTGTGAGAGGCGCTTTATAAATGTTTAAATACAGTACAATATGTCCAATCAATTATCATTATCCATTGGAGAATCCAGGTTGAAATCTGATAGGCCTAGATCATGGAACAAATAACCAGGCTACGGTGCGTTATATGCAAGTTGATAGAGATGAGTCTTGACGTTTTTTTTATCTGAGTGACTTTAAACAACTGACAGGACAAACTGAACTGAGCAGAGAATTACAATGCCTCGGACCATTGACCGAAAATGTCCGATAGCCCAACATTGTTGATGATCGGGTCATATGAAGAGTCACAACATCAATTGATTGAGTGAGATATCTATTTGTATGAAGGCTGAGCATGGAACAGAGATAGGTCGGTTGGCTAACGTGGGAACTACTCTTATTTTAGCCAAACAAACACTACATCACTTTGTATTGTACATGTACGTTAAAGGTTCCATATTAATTATCTAGATATACACATATGCGGCATCCGTGATATATAACGCAACAGAATATAATGTAGCATAACTTGACCAGTTTAGCAAGATATGCAGAAGAGGAATAACCTTTGTTATTCAGAATAAGAAGAATAACCTTTGTTATGCAATGGTTAGAACCACTGCACACTGTTAGAATCGTTACAACCACGTATACATACATACGTACATACATGCATACATATATTCAATTCAATTCAATTCAATACAATAGATCTTTATTGGTATTCACGACATTATTACAGAAAGTTATTAGTATCCGCTCGATGTAAAGTGCCTGGTATAACAGCAAAGTAGTATGATACAATTAACAGAATAAGCACTTGGTAACATTTTAGAAAATAGAAACATTAAAACTTCACATATTACCATATAAGTTTAATATTCAGTTTAGACAATCTTTCGTAGTCGCAAATAGCAAAGGGTAACCCTAAAGGGATGGAAGTCCCGCTATCCAGGGAAGCCCTGCTATTTCTATTAGATACTTTAAATGATGGCAACTGAATAGATCCAACATCTGATACACGAATTAGTAAGCATGAGTTTTGGTACAATACGTACTTAGGTCTTAACTAATTATAAATAATAACGCTAGAAGTATAAGGAAAACAAAAAAATAACCCAAAAGGAAGCCCAACAAACTTGGCTTCAGCGAGTCCTAACTGGGACTCGACATGCTCAGTTGTTGGTACATTAATGCATACAAACATATACATACTTACATATGTACAACGTGTACATACATAGTTACATACATACATGCATACAAACAGACATACATACACATGTACACACATGGACACATTACCAATATTGTGCAAATGTTTTCTATTTGACGGTTGGTTTCATTTAGACAGTTCTTGCTGTTGGCAGTTGACCTGGGATGGGATTGGCCTAAGAAACTAAGAAGAGTTTGACTGTCACATCTTCCTGAAGCTGACAAAATTCTCACAGATTTTACGGTTATTTCATTAATGTCTGGTGCATTTAATTATTAACGAATTTTAGCTTATATTGGAGAGATTAATATTAGATGAAACTGGATTGAGTTAGGTTAATAGTGGTTAGATTGGATTAGTAAACAATTAGCCTGCTGTAATACTGCAGAAATGAAATAGACTGAGATGTAGGATATATTCATTCATTCTGAATATTTATATAGCGCCTCTTCAAAAGCCCTACTCAGATATATATATATATATATATATATATATCCAGATTGGACTAAGATTTGATAAGAATTGATGTGATCGAGTTAGATTTAGGTTAGGTTAGGCTGACTTTGAGTAGATTAGATTAAACTGTAATTGTAATTGATAATTTAACAAAGAAGAGTCAACTAATGAGGGGTGCTAAGTGACACTTCCTAACCTATCTGATGTCAATTGTTGAATGTCTCTGTGAACTGGAATTTCATCAACAAAGAAAACATTGCACAGAAAACTAAGTGGCTGGCACACTCATACAGGTAGAGCCCACAGTTGACAGATAGAATCATGTTCAGAGTCTCTGGACCAAGTTTAGGATGGTAAGCAATTAACCACCTGTAATACAAATTACTAAACTAGACTGTGTTGCTCCGTCTCACTTGCTACTATTAGCCATCTGATGTTTAACGATGTCGTACATTAACACTTTAACAACAGCTGAACTGGTTTCCCAGTTTCTTTTAGTACACTTTCATCGTTAAAGTGTTAAAAGAGTCTTTTTTCCTCCTGAAAATGATATCCGTTTGTTTATACATACACTGAAACAGAGGCAACACCTCCTACTTTATCTGCCATAAATTTGTTTTTTGTAATTTAGATGAATAGAAATTAAGCTGCCACCCAAAATTACAATTCATTTGTAGATATATTTAAATACGTTTTGTGCCTCGAGGCAAAAAGGAGAAACTTAGGACTAAGTTTGAAACTCAAGTTTTATATCTAATTAATCCCTGTTTTGGTGGGTTTTTTTTTTCGGAAATTGTCCTGCTGTTTATCATGTTGCTATCTTCTTATATTTGTTTGCATGTGTGGATGTGTGTTTCTATGTGTGTGTCTTGTTGTGTGTATGTGAGTGTAAATGTATATGTGTCTTAGGGCATATATGTCTCACTTGTCAATGTGTGTAGTGTGTGTGCTTTTAATGATGTGTCTGTGTATATGTGTTTGTCTATGCAGGTATTTGTCTGCATCTTGCTATATTTGTACCTCCACTTTCTTTGTGTGTGTGTGTGTGTGTGTGCGCGCGCGCGCGTGCGTGCGTGTGTGTGGTGTGTGTGCTTATGTTGTGTGTGTGCCTATGTTGTGTGTGTGTGTGTGTGTGTGGTGTGTGTGCTTATGTTGTGTGTGTGTGTGTGCCTATGTTGTGTGTGAGTGTGTGTGTGTGTGTGTGGTGTGAGTGCTTATGTTGTATGTGGGTGTGTGTGCGTGTGCCCACGCGCGTGTGTGTGTGTGTGTGCTTATGTTGTGTGTGTGTGTGTGTGTGTGTGCCTATGTTGTGTGTGAGTGTGCGTGCGTGTGTGTGTGGTGTGTGTGCTTATGTTGTGTGTGTGCCTATGTTTTGTGTGTGTGTGTGTGTGTGTGGTGTGTGTGCTTATGTTGTGTGTGTGCCTATGTTGTGTGTGTGTGTGTGTGTGTGTGGTGTGTGTGCTTATGTTGTGTGTGTCTGTGCCTATGTTGTGTGTGAGTGTGTGTGTGTGTGTGTGGTGTGAGTGCTTATGTTGTATGTGGGTGTGTGTGCGTGTGCCCACGCGTGTGTGTGTGTGTGTGCTTATGTTGTGTGTGTGTGTGTGCCTATGTTGTGTGTGAGTGTGCGTGCGTGTGTGTGTGGTGTGTGTGCTTATGTTGTGTGTGTGCCTATGTTGTGTGTGTGTGTGTGTGTGTGTGTGGTGTGTGTGCTTATGTTGTGTGTGTGTGTGTGCCTATGTTGTGTGTGAGTGTGTGTGTGTGTGTGTGGTGTGAGTGCTTATGTTGTATGTGGGTGTGTGTGCGTGTGCCCACGCGTGTGTGTGTGTGTGTGTGTGCTTATGTTGTGTGTGTGTGTGTGCCTATGTTGTGTGTGAGTGTGTGTGTGTGTGTGTGTGTGGTGTGTGTGCTTGTGTTGTGTGTGTGTGTGTGTGTGTGTGTGTGTGTGTGTGTGTGTGTGTGTGTGTGTGTGTGTGTGTGTGTGTGTGTGTGTGTGTGTGTGTGTGTGTGTGTGTGTGTGTGTGTGTGTGTGTGTGTGTGTGTGTGTGTGTGTGTGTGTGTGTGTGTGTGTGTGTGTGTGTGTGTGTGTGTGTGTGTGTGTGTGTGTGTGAGTATGCCTGTACCATTAAATGTGCCTTCATCTTTATATCTTTATGTGTCAATCTCTTCATCTTTTGTCCTTTCTTTCTACCTGTCTCATTCTGTGTCTCTTTATGTCTATGCCTGTGTGTATGTGTGTGTCTGTCGCTTTCTATGACGATGTAGGCCTATGTGACTTTGTGTGTATCTATCATTTGTTTTATCCTCGGTGCACAATTTATCGCTAACCGTCCATAACATTGGCGGAACATTTGTACCCATTTGACGCTGACAACATTTTCATGTTATGGCTGCGCTGTGTCCGAAGTTTTTTCAACATTGTCTGTTTTCTCGTTCTCTGACCTCTGACCCGGACGTGACCTCGCGTGTAGGGCAGTGCCTGATTCCACCTCCTCTGCCCTCCACCCCAGTGGAATGAGGTAGTACTAGAACTGGCCTATGCAGTTGATAAATCTCTGGATATACAACCATAACAGACACTGAATTGGAAAGAATGCCTGGAGCCCCACCCGTCTCCCGTCTCCGCTGAGGGAGAAAAGCAACGATAAAACAAGGCGCTGGAAGTCAGGTTTCAGGCCCTCTGGCTTTCTCAGTAGAGCTGCCCTCTATCATGACAGCAGATAAGTTCGTAATCTCTGTGTGTATATATTGTATACATTTGTGTATGTAAATGTATATAATGTATATTGTATAAATATTGTGTTTATGCATAATATTTATAAGACACAGTATATACATCTAGGTGTCAATCAGTATATATGTAGATTTGTGTACTTGCACATACATGCATATTTCTATGTAGTTTTGTAATATGTATACTTTGCTTTGAATGAAATATATGCCTATTTATATGCTTTAATTTACATGGAACAGGAATTTCAGTGATGGCAGTGTACAGCATGGTTCTGATGTTATCTGCGTGGCTATTATTATTTTATTTTGCCCTCTGGTGTTACAGGATCCCTCAGGGACTTGAATAATTAACTAAATTTAGAAAATAAAATAAATATAGCTATGGCTAATTGTAATAATGTACAAATGATCCATGTGGACTTAAAATAGCTCTGGAGAATTGTTAATGCTATTGTTGTTGTTGTTGATGTTGTTGTTGTTGTTATTATTATTATTAGTAGTAGTATTATCATTATTATTTTTTTCTATTATTACTACTACTGTTATTATTACTATTATCATCATTATCATCATTTAATATTAATAATGATGATGATAATGATGATAATATTAATTTCAGATATTCATACTATATAATATTTATAACATGAATATTTATATTTAGCCATGCATTTGATTTTATTTGATTTGATTTGATTTGATTTGATTTGATTTGATTAATATTATATAGATATATTAATACATTTTGGCAATGTTCTGTTACGATTAATGTGTAGGCCTATATTGCTCTCAATGCAAACATGCAGCTACCACCAGGCTATGCATGTCTGTTGGTTGATGGTTTCCTTTTCCAATCGGATTCAGGTTTACCAAGTTTTACCAAATGTTATGGTTTTTGTATTCAGGGAAATCGACAATTTATTGTGAAGCCATTTATCCCATGAGCAACGGTTGTCTGGTTGTTTCAAGGCCGTTGCTATGTTACTGCTTCTGCTTCTCCCCAAAAGGTACAGGTCTAATGGGTCCTGCACAATGATTTATTACCTTGCCTTGGATAATGAGTTGGATTGCCCTACCTTGCCTTGCTTTGTCCTGTCTTATAGGTCAGGTGGATTACCCTATTTTGCCTCCTCTTGTATTTGCATTACCATTGCTGCCTTGCTTTGCCTTACTTTGGGTTTCCCTACCTTGCTTTCATTTGCCTTTGATTGCCATGCCTTGCCTTGCTTTGTCTTCCCTTGATTACCTGGCTTGCCTTGTCTTCCTTACCTTGTCTTGCCTTACCTTGTATTGCCTTGTTTTGCCCTGCCTTTTCTTGTCTTGTCTTGCCTTTGATTGCCATACCTTGCCTTTCTTTGTCTTCCCTTCATTATCCTGTTTTGCCTTGCCTTGTCTCGTCTTGCTTTGCTTTGGATTGCCTTGTCTTGCCTTGGATTGCCATACCTTGCTTTTCTTTGTCTTCCCTTCATCATCCTGTTTTGCCTTGCCTTGTCTCGTCTTGCTTTGCTTTGGATTGTCTTGTCTTGCCTTTGATTGCCATACCTTGCCTTTCTTTGTCTTCCCTTCATTATCCTGTTTTGCCTTGCCTTGTCTCGTCTTGCTTTGCTTTGGATTGCCTTGTCTTGCCTTGGATTGCCATACCTTGCTTTTCTTTGTCTTCCCTTCATTATCCTGTTTTGCCTTGCCTTGTCTCGTCTTGCTTTGCTTTGGATTGTCTTGTCTTGCCTTTGATTGCCATACCTTGCTTTTCTTTGTCTTCCCTTCATTACCCTGTTTGTCTTGCCTTGCTGTGGATTAACCTGCCTTGTCTTGCCTTGCTAAGCTTTACCGTTGGCAAGCGGGGAGTCGTATACATGGCTGTGGATGGATGCTGTGTTAATGTTATTCTAGATGTCCCATCTGATCCAGATAGATAAGTAGATTTCCTTTGATTCGTCCTTCGTTTCAGTAATTATCTCTGCACCCGACTGACACTGTCAGCCCATCATTAAGTACCAGGGGGTCAGCGAAGAGGTAGAGCAGTAACTACCTCATGAGGACTAAGGTCATAATGCTCCGTCCCTGGCAGAGAATGGCCTACAATCAACAGGGGTTAATTGAGACTGCTGCAGGGACCGCGAAGTGACGCCATGCCTTGCAATTGCTTCACCGTCGATATGCTTAAAAGATTTGCAGATAAGCCGTGATTTATAATGAATGGTCGGAACATTTACGGGCGAGGCTCAATTAAACGTACATGTGTCCTGTCTAAGTTCATTGAAGACCTGTCTCCTCCTGTGCAATTAAATTAACCAAATGGTTGATTCTATTTTAGTGGGGCACGGTAGCCGAATGGATAGGGCGCTCGGCCTGTCACTTGGAGAGAACGGGTTCGAGCCTTCACTGTCCACTCACGCTGTGTAAAGACCTTGAGCACGTCGTTCACATTGGCGTCCGAAGGAATTTTTTTAGGGGCGCCAAAAAATTTTAGGAGGGGCAAAAAATTTGGCGTCGGGGGCAAAATGACGCTTTTGCATAGAACAAATTTGTATAGAAAAAAATTAAAAATAAATGATGATCAAAGACTTTACCTAAATAATTGTTTCTTCGCATTGAAAATCGTATTCGGACTGTTGTAATAATAATAATCAAAAGATTTTTTATTTTTATAAAACATTTGCAAAATCCAGGGGCGCAAATGCGCCACCTTGCGCCTCCTCCGGACGCCCATGGTCCTTCACGCACAGTTGCTAAGTGCCACCGCAGATCCAAAGGTAGGCCTAGTCTGTTACAGGTAGGCTTATATGGTCCAACGGTGGCCTGACAAAATGTCATGCGGCAATATGTCACGGACAAAATGGTATGGACAAAATGTCATAACGACAAAATGTCACCTGACAAAATGTCATGGGCAAAATTATTATTATTACTTCGTTTATTGACAATAATGGTGAGTTGTCATACCGCAACTCATTACATAGCCTAGCCTACATGGGTGAGAAAATGAAGTTTCACTTGGACTGATGGGTTAAACAGTAGGCCTATGTCATAAGTATAAATGAGTAAATAAGTGTTTATTTTAAATACTGATAATTTCTAAATCAAAATCCATTAAAAAGGTGAAGTGATTGTAACAAAACAGTTTGTGGCATGACATTTTGTCATGGAACCGGTCCAACCACCGAAAAAGCGCGACGCTTCGATCCATATCTATATGTAGACTAAATATAGATATCGATGGACGCTGCATCGTAGAGGTGCGAACAAAAGGACCAAGCAGTTAACCCGAGCAGCGGAACGATGATATCTCCGGCGATCCTGTGTGCTGCTGCCTTGCAAGTGTTCTGTAAGCTTATACTTGTAATTGGTTTGTCGCTTTGCTGTTACAGTAGTATGTCCCTATCTGCTTCAGCTTGGCTGACCATCTGCGACCATATTCATTGCCTCCCTTACACTTTTAGACAGGAAGCTGTCCATGCGGATACATCAGGCTTTTTATTGCATTGCTGACGCTCATGAAAACTTGTAGGGCCTACTTTTATTATTATTATTATTATTATTATTATTATTATTATTATTATTATTATTATTCTGCATTTATTATGCACCACCATGTAATGACCAAGCATCAATCGATGGCGCTGAGCAAATATGAGTGAAGGACACGCTCAGGGTCCCTAGAGGAGGCTCGAAGCCTCGTTACAAGTGCTTTAATCTATTGGCTACTGTGTCCCACAAATAGCCTAATGTTACCATACTTTACATTGATGCTAATTTAATTTGAGTATGCCCTATTTGTTACTGCTGTTAAAATAGTTTTCCTGTAATAAAGGAACTAGTATCTGTTAGCAGCTGGCCTTTATTAAGTAACCAGCAATTGCAATTGTTGGCAGTCTTGTTGTCCTCGAGACCAAGGTCTTGGTCTCGAGTGCACTCGAGTTCGTTTTTAAAAGTCTTGGTGTTGGTCTTGGTCTTGAGGTTCAAGGTCTTGGTCTTGGTCTTGGTCTTGAGGTTCAAGGTCTTGGTCTTGGTCTTGGTCTTGAGGTTCAAGGTCTTGGTCTTGGTCTTGAGGTTCAAGGTCTTGGTCTTGGTTTTGCAAGACCAAGACCAAGACTTTTGCCAATTTAAAGAGTCATATAACAAAACGCAAGGATTTTAATAATTTATCCAATAATTACTAAAACAATTGCTTTAGTGTTTACACAGTGGCTTTACTGTTGCTTTTGACATTTATTTTGACTTCCGGTTAGTTACCATGTAATGATTTCAAAGCAGACTCACAATTTGTACATTTACATCCGGTACTTGAAAAGCTGCTCTGTGTGCCAGTGAATTCAGCACTGTAGAACGTATTTTTCACATGGCAGAATTTTTGTGAGGACCCACAGGTCACGTCTTGGTCAGAAAATTCTGAGCGAATTGATTTTTATAAAATGCAACAGGCATATGGAATAAGATTTCGCCCGAAGGACTTCTGTAAATCCGAATTCGGAATTCTCTCCAGTCTGCATTTGGAATCTTTGTTTGAATAAAAATTATTATAAAATAAAAGATTCGTTTTTTAATTAAAATAGCGAGTAGTTTGACTTGACAGTTTTTTTAGTAAGGAATAGAAATCTGGATATGTGATTTTTGGGTATTGTTCTCGGTTTTGGTCGTGAGTTTCAAAGTCTTGGTCTTGGTCTTGGTCTTGAGGTTCAAGGTCTTGGTCTTGGTCTTGGTCTTGAGGTTCAAGGTCTTGGTCTTGGTCTTGGTCTCGAGGTTCAAGGTCTTGGTCTTGGTCTTGGTCTTGAGGTTCAAGGTCTTGGTCTTGGTCTTGAGGTTTAAGGTCTTGACAACAAGACTGATTGTTGGTGTGGTAGTGTGGTAAGGATAATTATTATATAGTATACCCTACAGGCTACAGCTTAGCTTTGGTTATGTAACGCCTGGAGTCTTAGGCTACCTTTGTCCAATGCTTTAATTATCACGTCCTATCTTGGAACTCTTGATTAGCCCTGGGTCGACTTTCCACCATCTATCAAGTTTTGATTGTTCTCGTTGCATAGGCCTACATGTGTACCTTGTAGTCACTATCCTACAATTCATGAGTGAAGTAGTGGGAGGTGCAATTGTACAAACATCACCCGGTGCTGCTTGTAACTACTGTTACTGGACCACCTGGTATATGTTCAGCCTTCAATTGCGCGACTGCCGGACTCTGACGGTGCCAGTCCCAAGCCTCAATACAGGAAGCGAGGTCGCTAATCACCTCGGTTGTAATACAACGTTTTAAACAGACTATATATACACACACACACACACACACACACACACACACACACACACACACACACACACACACACACACACACACACACACACACACACACACACACACACACACACACACACACACACACACACACACACACACACACACACACACACACACACACACACACACACATAAAATTATACATATATATAATGCATAATTGTATGTGTATAGGGCCTACATATGTATACCTCCTGCAGGCTGCACCCTTCAGAGTTGCTATATTAATGAATTCCTTTAACCTTTGGACACTAAACAATGTAAACATTCCTCACATGGAAACAGGTTTTACCGTAACATTAATGATTATTGAATACAGTCAGTGGCGTACCGAAGGGGGGGCAGAGGGGGCGAGTCGCCCCGGGCGGCACTTTTGCATGGGCGGCAAAATAGGGTTGAAGAAAAATAAAAAACAATGAATTTTGGATAAAATATGAAAAAGTAGGAGAGAAAGAGAGAAAGAAAAAGAAGGAAAGAAATAGACCGTCACTTTGGTCAATTCGGCTTGGGTTCCATTGATCGTTAGGGGTGGCATCACTCTCATTAGACATTAACGAAAATTGCAGAAAAAGAAGCGGAATCACATTTATCTAGTAAACTGTAAGCAGAGTAAGAGACAACATACAGCGTAGTCTAGCATGTTCTTGTTATGCCGCCAAAGGCGTGGTTAGGAGGTTCAGGGGTACTTATGTCCCCGGGCACGAAAGAAGGGGCGCCAAAATGAGGGTTAAAATAAATAGTTTGGCCGGGTACTCTTAATTTTATGCAATTTTAACTAATATACCCCAAAGACATTTATAAGATTCAATTTTGGAGCCCCCAAAACTATCCAGTTATATTCTCATTACTTACAAACCAGTTGTCAGGCGTGATTTTTGCGCCCCATTGAGCACTGATGACACCTTATACTATCTGTATATTTTCAAATTTTACTTCATTAAAATTTAAATTGCCATTCGATGAATTTCGAAAATGTGAAATAAATAAAACAGGGAGGGCGCAAAATATCCTAGCCCCGCAATGTATGCCGCCCTTCATAATCAGAATATATATATATATATATATATATATATATCAATATCAATATCAATATCAATATAGCTTTATTGCATCAACTGACAAACAACATCATATTTTTACAGTTCAGTTCCTTATGAGAATACAATGTCTAACAAAATTTAACAAATAGGCAGTGATTCAAAATGCATTTATCCTGCACGAGAACACCTAAATTATAACACATACCTCTTAGACGTTGCCAGAAGAGGCAAAGGGTACCCCAAAGGGACTGACGTCCCGCTGAACGGGGATACCCAACTAGTTCAGGCAATAAGTCTCTTAATGGTTCTCAATTTATTACCTTCTCATGTGCCAAACAAGAGGTTATTTTATAATGTATGCTAATTAGTATGAGAAGGTCAAACAAGATTCATGACCTTAATTAATCTTAACTAACCTTAACTACCAAAGGGCAAATAAGCCCCATGGGTGCTGGGCTTCGGTGACTCTCCATCCCCCAACCAGACCTTGCTTTTACAGTCTGGGTCAATCATACGTTGTCTTTACGTGCTTAAAAGGAACTCCTTCATTAGCATCTTAAATTGACGTCTGTTCTGTGCAGTCTGAATTTGAGGCGGGACCGAGTTCCATATCTGTGGTCCCACTGATTTAACACTGAAAGTTCTGATATTAGTACGGGCTTTAATTGATCTATATGATGATGCTCCTCTGATGTCGTGGCTGTGTATAAACGATGCCTTTAAGAAATAATTAGCGAAGGAGTCGGGCAGAAGGTTATGCTCATAACAGTAGAACAGGTCCGCTATTTGATAATTTCTTATTTGATTAATATTTAACAGTTTCAAGCTGGCGAAAATTGGACGTGAGCTTGCGTTAATTTCTACTCCTTCAACCATTCTAATGACTTTTTTTTGTAGTATTACCAATTTTTGCAGACGAGACGGATAATTTGAGGCCCAAATAAAGTTACAATAATTCAAGTATGGGTATATTAACGTATAGTATAGACTTTTCTTTATATCTTTCGGGAGCAAATATGCAATTCTAGATAATATGCCAATATTTTTCGCTATTTTTAATGCTATATAATTAATGTGCATTTTCCAAGTGAGGTGCTGATCTATTAGAACGCCCAAAAACTTTGTAGATTCCACTTGAGCAATTGGGAGGTCGTTAAGAGTCAATGTCCAATTTACTGGCTTGATTTTTCTATGAGATTTGAAAATAATGAAATTTGATTTGTCTGCATTGAGAGTAAGTTTATTAGACATGAACCAATTATTAACTTTCGTTAATTCTTGATTAACAGTTTCCATAAGAGCTTCAGGGGAGGAATTATATATATATATATATATTTATACGCCTATATATGCATAGGTATGTAAACGAATTAATGACTTAGAATAAAATGTAATCATAAACTATAGGCCTATCAATATCACCACCACAGCCTTTCACCACTTAGTTTAGTCTTCTATTTTTAAAATTACTTTTAAAATTGGTCTGGTCTGACAGAAATTGACTGCGTTTGAAAACTTACCTATCAAGAGAGTTTAGTAAT
The DNA here is from genome assembly GCA_963556255.1 of Allolobophora icterica. Classification (NCBI taxonomy): domain Eukaryota; kingdom Metazoa; phylum Annelida; class Clitellata; order Crassiclitellata; family Lumbricidae; genus Allolobophora; species Allolobophora icterica. Next base: position 25,719,056 of record OY744603.1, on the reverse strand, counting down.
AGCAATGTATGTAATGCACTGTACACATCACATCACAGCGAGTCAGCGACGGTCTTAAGTTACGCAATAAAATGTAAATTATGTAATAAAACAGATTTCATTAAGTTTAAACGTATAGCCAAAACGGATAATTAAAAATACAGTGAAAAGTGAAATGTCCAGAAAAGCTCTAAACTGTATAAAATAAAATGTAATACGATCGTCTCTGACGGCGATCTTGTTTGACAGGTGGGGGACACGGGACACTTTTGAACTGATCTGGTCAAAAAAGCGGCAATAAAATTTTTGCTCGCTCACGCGCGAAAAAAATTAATGTGTTCACCTTTTTTGGTGTTTCTTCCAAATTTGGGGGGCAACTGTATGGTGTGTCCCCCCGCTGTAAAAGGTGGGGTCTTGTCCCCTCGCCCCCCACACGGATTGTCGCCCATGACTATCGTCATGCAGTATCTTAGAGAAAATAGCATATCGAAAATTAAGTGGCCAAAGGCGGCATTTTGAGCCCTCGCCTCGGGCGGCATTTAAGCTCCGTACGCCACTGAATACAGTGACTTCAATGTATTTCATGGATCTTCAAAGACTTGGGCATATATAAATTTCTTTTATACTGTAGTTGTTATTGCTTATTGAAACAGCTTCAAGTAGCACAAAGCAGTCAATTAGGAGAATTTTTAATCAGTGATTAGTTGAAATGAAAAGGAAAGGCTAATATGTTCTTCTATTGAACATCAAAGTTCTCCATTAATTTTCATTACATTTGTTTAAGCCCCAATGTAATCTACTTTGAATATAAGACGAATCTGTTGTCAGACGTTGTCACGCGGTGTAGGCTAATTGCAATTCTGAATGCCGAAAGCGGGGCTTTTTCAATGCTTTGCTTTTTTCTCTTTATTATTCGAGCATCAGGACTTGGAGAGGGGAAGCTTCTTATATTCTAAATAATTCATCGAGCTTTGAAGTCTTCTGCTTATTAGGCTGTGCGGCAGTTCGTTTGGGAGCCATAATTGGAGCGTTTGTATTTCGCTTTGTCTTGTCTGATTTTCCGCTCTTGATTGCATTTTGTGATTTGACTTTGTAATTCGCTCTTTCCGGTTTTGCGTCCACTCTCCTCCGGCCGTTCCTTCCCGTCTCTGCATTATAAATGACGGCTGACATTTCATGCGAAGTTTCGGCGTTTCCTTCAACCGCCGGTAGAGGGCTAGAGCGTGCGGCAGGGAACCAGCGTAACGCGAATGTCGTCTGCTTCGTGTTCAACGATCCGTGTTCGGAAAGTTATTACTTACTTTTAGTACATTGATTTGATTGGATTTGCTTGCATACTGGTTTGTCCGTTTATGTTTTTATTTTGTATGTTTTTGTCAACCTGTAGGCCTACGTCTCCAAACTCTCCATGTCGTTTTCTGTTATCGTTTTATTTTATTTGCTGTAAGGTTTGTGTTCTTTTTTACGCGTAGGTAATTGTAATTGTAATTGTAACCGAAAACTTATATAGCGCCACTAAAATCAGCGGCGCTTTCAACCCGCATCAATGCCGGCCCCGGCAAAAAGGAAAGTTTTCAGGCAGGCCTATACATTCGTGTTTGCTTGCATACATTGTGGTTTTGATTTAAGTTTGTGCTCTTGTATTTATGTCTTAGTATGCGCATACTGTTTTATACGTGTTTTTAGTAAGTCGTGAGTAAGTAAGTAAGTAAGTTACCTTTTCTAGTGTGAGACAAAGCAAATACCCACATTTTACAAGCAATAGTGGAACTTCAATTAATAATTTCTTAAGCTAACGGTATAAATAGAACACACAGTGACAGCCAAAGGAATAATGCAACAAAATAATATAACAAAAATCAAATTTTAATGTAAAATTTGAGTGAAATGGTTTTGGCTGTGTGTTCGGCCATTTGTATCCATGTTTCTTTGTATTTGTATGTATAGTTTTGATTTCATGCGTCGGTATGAATTTTGTTTTGTTTTGGATATTATACTGCTCTGTTTCGGGATATGTTTGGATGTTGTGCCTATCCATCCATTTGTCATAATAAAGGGATCCTCTTTGGCAGCAACTGTCCGTCTGTCCGTCCGTCCGTCCGTCCGTCCGTCCGTCTGCATAATTATGTGTGCATTTGTGTGCATACTGGTACAGGCTACAGCTTTTACATATACTTTATTGAAGTTTATTCAATATATAGACAATGTATAAGGTGTGTTTATAAATATGCAGTCATCCATATGCACAGTCACATTATTTTGTATGGGTATATAATATGGATATCAATATATGTGTACATGTATAGTCATATATGTACATGTTTATAGAATAGAGCGATCATTTATGACATCATCGGCAGCCGGACACCATTTGCATCTTGTTTGTCTGTCTGTCTGCCTGGCTGTCTGCCTGCCTGCCTGTCTGTCTGTCTGTTTGTCTGTAGAATCCTTATACATGTACATGTATACATGTATTATTATACATCAATGTATGCTCAGGGAAAATGATATATACATGTATACATATCAGAATGTTGTCTTTTGTTACTTTTGGATATTTGACCGACAGAATAAACTCTAATAATCTCTCTCATAATCGTTGGACTGTCTACACCTCGCCACATTTATTTGGTCACAATTTCCCCGGCAAAGACATGGATAATAATTGGATCCCTCTGGATCGCTTTGCCGGGGACGGAAGCTGAGGGAAGTGTGTCCGTGTGTGTTTTCCCATATGTCCGTTTGTCTGTCCTTGTGCCTCACAATCCTTCATCGTTTGCTATTGCCACGCAATTCCACTGCCTTCTTCTTGTGCAGTTTTTATAACTAAAGGGCAACTTTTATGGGAAGAAATCCGAAATTTGTTTCTGGTCAACGTTCAGTGCATGACAGTGCATGACACGCCTGTACGTGTTTTCATCTTCTGCAGGAATTTGATCCGGTTGAACGAGGTAATGAAGGACTTGGCAGGAGTCATGTCAGGAATCATTCCTTAGAAACATTGATTTTAATAATGGTGGTTTATGTGTGCTTCTGTGACACTAACCCCGCCGCCATGACGCTGTGTGTAGGAGATTTGTTTTCGTAAACAATTTTCTTTTCTTGTTGAAAGAGAAATAATTGCTGTTGTTTAATATTATGACAAAATATCTCTAGCTAAACAATTCACATCTTAATACAATTTTGCCATACATGTTGAAGTCATTTTGTGCAAAAAGTCTATATGGACTCTGAAATTTATCCACTTTTACAATTTCCCATTTCATTGCCCTAATGCAGTTAGTGTTGAACTAAAATTTGTTTATATAATTTGTATTATGATTTTTCTTAATTAAAGCAAACTGCACCATTCAATTTCTTGATTGTTCTTAAATTGTCTGTAGTTGCTGTCAAATGTTTGATTCATGTTATGAATGAATGAATGGATGAATTAGTGAATGAGTGAGTGAATGAATTAATAATTCTGTATTGTGGGAACTTGGAAGAAGAAGAAGATCAGTCCCTTAAGCTGGGTATGAGTGTTAGCGACTTTATTTTCTTAGCCTCGGCATATGAGGGCGGGTGGCCAGTTCCTCTCCCTTGCTCCCAACAGTGTACGGTCAGTGTACTCATTACAGCTGAGTTGGCTAGTGGGCACATGCAGGTTAATTTATATTGTGGGAAAGGTATAATAATAATTACAAAAAGCTTTGTTTTCAGTCCTAAGATGCTTAATCTTTATGGAGGACTTTTAGTTAATTAATATCTTCATTTATACTTTGCATATACATAATGCGTGTATATGTTGTTTAATTTTATGCATGTATGTATGCATGTATGTGTGTTTGTATGTATGTCTCTATGTGTGTATGTATATACACATGTGCGTATATAGATATATTGGATTATTTATATAGCACCTTAATGAACATTCTTATGTAGCTTTCATTGATCTGTGATTATAGTTTTGCATTTGTCAGTAAAATTTTGGAAGTAAAATACATGAACATTCAGCTTCTTGGTACTTGATTAACTACTTGTTCACTTGCTTAAGTAATGTAATAATAATTCAGGTAGCAGAGTAAGGCAAGGTAATACGTAATTTGCTGCATGAATCGATAACAGTAGGCCTCATTTGGAGTCCTGGAAGTGCAGAGTGAAGCTCATAATCTACCACCGCCATAAGCTTAATGTTCGAGGCGTTAGATGTACCCGTACTCCACGCTTTTTGGACTGGGGTTCCCTACCACAGTTCTTGGACTGCGATACCATATAACAACCATTTTGACTGCAGTACCATGCCCACACTGGACGGACTGGAGTACCATATTTACCTGCACGTTCTGTACTGGGTTACACCGTTACACTACCACATTTCTTGGACTGGAGTACAATATTCCCACCTCTTTGACTGCAGTACCACCACTATTTGAACTTGGGTGCCATAGTATACCACCCAGTTTTTGATTGGGGCACTATTTCACCCACATTTATATGGTGAATAAACTGTTTATTGAGCTTAGTATGCCCTTGGCAATCTCCAAAGACTTCATAAGCTTACTATTAGTGAAATAATAATTATTACGCAAATTAAGGGAAGGCATGGGAGGAGATCGGTACCCCCGCACACACTTTCTAGGCCAATGTGTTACGCCGATGGGCAAATTTCCGTGCTCCCTACTTGGTTTGTTTAACCCGAATTCGAGATCTAAATCCAGTGCAGAGCGTAAAATAGCAGGAGCCGTTTCTGTGTAAGCCGATTTCGCTGCTCGCGCATGTGTGTCTTTACAGGAAAATCTATGCAATCTATTATTAACCACAACAGAGTCAATGCATTCCAGACGTACAGCTTAAACAGAGGCAGGTCTCTAAGGGAAAGATTTAGCCGCCCAGTCCCCTACTGTTTATATGGCTGTTCGTGGCTCTTAAACAAACACATTTTAGACCTAATGGCCCCAGGAGCCATGGGATGATTCAGTATTCGTATGGCTAATCTAAGCCATTCAATTAGGAACTCTTTCCCGGTTGTGTTATATGCTACGAGGATTGGCTGACTGAGGTAGGTAGCCTAATTTCGTGATATTCTTCAAGGCTGTGTTATGACCATTGAAATATGTAGGAACGTACGCACTTATGTAGGCCTATGTATGCTGTGTATACATTGTGTGTGAGTGGAAATTTTCAATCCCGTTTCTCCAATGGAGTAATCTTTGATCGCGATTTCGATCCACTTGAAGCGACCATCACATTATGATAACGGCGCTACAAAAGTCATTAGAATAAATTATAATAAATTAAATATTTATATACAACCTTTAACGGAAGTGAACTATGAACTAATTAGTCTGTTGGCTTGCATTTTAAGAGGGCATGGCGTCCATCAATCCATGTGCACCCACCCATCGATCCATCTATCCACCCACCCATCGACCCATCGATCCATCTATCCACCCACCCATCGATCCATCTATCCACCCACCCATCGATCCATCTATCCACCCACCCATCGATCCATCTATCCACCCACCCATCGATCCATCCATACGTGCATGCATAATTCCACCCAGACAGGTACCAGCCCATCCATCCGTCCACCATTTGCAGATTGGTTAGAGCGCTCGGCCTGCATACGCGGAGGGTACGGGTTCGAGCCTCGCCCTAGGCAGGTGCTGTGTAGGGCCCTTCTTGAGCAGTCCTTCACTCAAAATTCCTCTACGCCATCGATGTTCAGTCGCATTGTAGTGTGCACTTCTGAACTTTGGAAGGAGGGCAATTGTACTGTAATGCAATGAATACTGTGCTATCCATCCCATGCATCCAATCTTCTGCACGCTCACCCACCCATCCACAATCCATCATCAATCCAGCCCACCTACCCATGCATCATCCCTTCCAGCCATCAATCCATCCATCCATAAACCCATCCATCCCATGTACCTACACACCAATCACTCATCAGTTCATCTATCCAGTCGTCCATCCATTCATCCATCAACCCATCCACCCATCCATCTATGCATCCATCTGTCCATCCATCCATTCCGTACATATTCTGTCAATCAATTCTTCCCTTCGTACATCCATGCATTTCATCCATCCATTCATCCATTCATGTATTCCTTTCTTCCCTCCATTTATCTATCTATCCATCCACCCTTCGTCCATCCATCCACCCATCCAGTTGTATCCACCATACATACATCCATCTATCCATGTATCTATTCATCAATCTTTCATATATGTATACATGCATGCATACATACATCCTCATCCATCAATCATCCGTCTATCCATACATCATCTATCATCCGCAGAGCTGTAGTCGAAGGTATACGTGGATATACAGCGTGTACTCGCCTCTACTGAATGACCGTATACTCGCCTCACAAAATAATTGTACTCACCTCTAATTTGTTTCGGAACCGGTAACGTGTACTCACCCCTAATTTGTTTCGGAACCGGTAACGTGTACTCACCTATAATTTGTTTCGGAACCGGTAGCGTTTACTCACCTCTAATTTGTTTCGGAACCGGTAGCGTGTACTCACCTCTAATTTGTTTCGGAACCGGTAGCGTGTACTCACCTCTAATTTGTTTCGGAACCGGTGGCGTGTATTCACCTCTAATTTTACCACTACAGTCCTGATCATCCGTCGGACTGTCCATGCTTCTATCCTCTTAGGAATACTACCTGATTAAACTGATTAAACAGTGTCAAGTGTTATTCCTGCAGGTCGTCTGTTAGTTCAAGTTGCATTCTGAGAGTGTCCATATCAGTCCCAGGTTAAGGCCCAGAGATATATGAGCCCTGTTGATTAAAGCAATACCTATTGCCAGAGGCTTTTTAGATACCTTCTCACCTGATCCCATCCCTTGCCACTGGTCTCAATGCTGGTGCTTCTGCTGATAACAATGATGCTGCCCTTGCTTTCAGCTTCCTTTTGTATCAGTTACCGTATCCTCTGTATCATCTTCTTTGTCTTCCATTCCTGCCTCATCACCTTACTCTTAATCCTTGTTGGCTTTTCTCTAAATCTTTTTTTGTCCCAATCTTGATTCTGATCTGTTTCCTGTTCCAATTGTATTCCTCTCTTGTCTTCTATACTTACCTTAACTATGCACAATGAACATTGTCTGGGAACAACTGACAGATGAAGCTGTCAAAGATGCTTTGTTTGAAACATGTGACAATACGAGACTTACAACGTGACTTGTTTGTAGCAATAGTCTTGCCTTCTCCATCTTGGTATAGTTTGCATGCCTTCTGGTCATCCTGGTTTTGTGGGTCTTGATTGACTCTAATGGCTTACAGATTATGTCTTCAGGGACCTTGATTGGCTCATTCTAATGGATAATGGATTATGTCTTTATGGTTCTTGATTGGCTCATTCTAATGGATTATGAATTATGGCTTTCTGTATCTTGATTGGCGGTAATGGATTATGGATTATGGCTCTGCAGATCTTTATTGGCTCATTCTAATGGATTATGGATTATGGTTTTGTGGATCTCGATCGGCTCATTCTAATGGATTATGGCTTTGTGGATCTTGATTGTCTCTAATAGCTCACAGATTATGTCTTCATAGATCTTGATTGGCTCTAATGGATTATGGATTATGGATTATGGCTTTATCGATCTTGATTGGCCCATTCTAATGGATTGCCGTTATTAACTAGAGTTCCTTTAAGAATAACCATTGATTTCTGCCCTATGACTGATGTGTCCTGATAGTGGCACATAGGCGTCTGTGTGTGTGTGTGTGTGTGTGTGTGTTTGTTTGTTTGTTTGTGTTTGGTTGTTTACTATATTTACTGGTACATATGTACCTAACTGACGTCTTGGATTAAGTGCGAATGATTAAGAAGATTGATGGCCTGACTTAACAGTAAGAATAAAACGAGTATGATTGTGGTGATGTGACTGATGTTGAATGAGGGAGAGTATTAACTCCCGGTTGATGGGTCAACGGTTCATTGTTTATGGTTCATTAAATTTCCTATTGCTGGACTTGAAACTGCATCTCGGAGCATCTTGAAGATCAGGACTTAAGTACACAGATAACTGAACTTTATACCCCAGCCACGCATTCCAAAGGGCAGTGTAAAAATTTAAGTTTTACTGCATTGTGTTGTATTGTATTGTGTTGTACTGTATTGTGTTGTATTGTGTTGTGTTGTATTGTGTTGTATTGTGTTGTGTTGTATTGTGTTGTATGATACTGAGATCTGAAGAAAACAGGTTGTGATGCTTATGTGAACGATGCGCGTCTTCGTGCTTAAAATGCTTATCTAGTACATTCCGATTTTTGCACAGGGGTAGAGATTGACGGATATATACCTTGTGAGTCTAGGGATCGATTTCTCCCCGTATTATATTGAACTCTACCTTTGATACCTTAGTCAGAAAATGGCATCTTTTACCTACTTTGATTAGCATTTGTGGTAACTATACACGTCGCTTTAGAATAGTTAGAGAGGCGGTGATGTAGTCCGTCTGAATCAGTCTGAATTGTTAATCAGCGTTAATTAAGATAATTAGAATACTGACGCCTTAATATGCCTATCCAGACCTTTGGCCTTGGGCCTTTGAAGTGGGCGTTTGCTAATCCTTCTCCAGAGATGTAAGTAGCAGAGGTATTTAAGGAGGCTACCGGTGCTTTGTAAAGGGGATGGGGGTGGTCAGCAAGGGGGAAAATGGCAACTGTAGTGATGACCCGTCTTTGATGTTGGACGGGTTGGATGACCTTCCGGTGTTTCGTGCACAGCCTTGTTGGTAGATCATGGCTAGAACCGTACTCCTCAAAACAGTGTCTGGCATTGCAGATATTAATGTGGCCAGGACGTACTAAGAAATATTTTGTCTGGCTACTAAGCAATCTATGATTTATTCGGCTCATCCTAAGATGCACCTCCTTAGAATTGTTAGATACATATATTTATTTACATAAATATTTATTTATATATTACAAAGCATTTTATAGGTTCTTAAAATGTGCTGATAATCAAGTGGTAACTGTGGTGGGCTGCCAATCAATTGTGGGGGTTGAAATCCCCATCAGGACAGAAATCTTTTTGATTTTTCTGCTCTACTTGTGACCCCATCCAACTCAGCTATAATGAGTACATTGACCGTACACTTTTAGTCGGAAGATCATGCCGTGAGGGCCACCTACACTCATATGTTGAGACGCAGAAAATTATGCTGAAAACACTTTGTACTTTTTGCTGCCTCGCAGGTATAGCATGAGTAACTGCTCTTCTTCTAACAAGTGCTATTTAAGTGCTTGAATACATACATACATTACAATACACACCAAGTGCAGTGCTGGATATAGGGATGTAGAAGAAGTTGTATTAGACATAGACCTACACTCTTCTATTTAATGGAATCATGGCATAGTGTTTCTATTTCCTAAAGTGTTATTATGCCAATGATTCCAGTGCTACTTGCCCCCACCCGCACAATTTCAACTCCTTGATGAACCGCTGAAATGCATGGCTTATTCAGCAATATTTAACTTTTCATAGTATAGTTAATAATCATAAAACAGTTATTTCCAGTGCCCTAACTCAACCGAGGCCAAGAAAATGGCTTTACATATACGTTATAAGACTACTTATATAGCTCACTGATAAACCAAGACCAAAGTATAGGGTGTTGCTTATGTGCTTCCAAAGGTTTACGATGACCATAAGAGGATGCTTAGACAGACATGTCTGGTGAAATGTACTGTGAGTTTATGGGCCAGAGTGCATGTACTTGATGCACCAACAGCGTCTGGTTGTTCTGACTCATTGTTAGTGTCTGCTCTTGGCGAGACATTAAATGTAAGAGTGTTAGTTTACCATATGGTTCATTATGACTAACTGAAGAGGAAATGGAGAGGAAGAAGAAAGAAAAGAACGACCAGGTAGAAGAGGAGGAGGAAGAGGAGAATGACAAGGAAATGGAGGAGTGAGAAAACGATCGGAAGCAGGAGATGAGGATCCGCTGGATTTCATTCGTAGATAGAAGGTGGAAAGAAGGAAAGAGGTGACCAAATTCAGGATGCAACTGAAATCGGGGTTTCTTGTGGCTAAATTCTCTCGCCGTCAGTGTAGACCTACTAGAGTTACAGAGTTTACTGTGGCTCAAATAAATCTCCGTCACTTGCTACAACAGCTTGGGAAACCGTGTGTGTGTTTGAGATTCAATCTTTCGCCTTTGATGTGGAGTCGGCCACTGCAGCCCACGGGGGTAAGAGGAAATGGGGCGTTCGAAGGAAGTGACCCATATAAAGAAGGATTGTTCCTTTCTGAACTAATCAATATCAACAACTGCTTCTCACTTATAATTCTTTCTCGGCATACCCAATCGCAGCACTTAAAACACCCTTTCCCTTTCGGCCTCACCCCCAGCCTGTATATGTTGGGGCTTGAGTATAGCTACCCTGCGTGAAGAACATGTAAATTAGTGAAAGGCTCAACTGGGCCACTAATTTGTTCAACCCTGTCATTAGTGGGGTCGCCGGGTTATCTGTGTACATCGGGAGGGGTACGGGTCATAATGGCTAATACCGCCCATACCCCTCGGCCACAGGGTTTTATTATCTGGCCTTGGGTCGACCACGACTACAACGGCGGATTGTTTCCTGATAAGTTTCGTTCGTTGTTGCTCAATTTCGCTTTGGGCCAGGTGGTCAGACAACTCTGATGCAACGATTATGGGATGGGATAGTGGAGAACCGCACGCAGCAGGATACGATGGCGCATTGGAGAAGAGAATGACGGATATTGAAGAACTTGAGTGGCGAAGGGTAGGTCTCCTGCCCCGCGGACAAGGCATCAAATCTGCGCCACAAAGTCTAAGCTAAATTTAGAACATTTCACACAATCTAATTACTATTTTCCACCCTCAATTTGTGACCCAATAACCTCTCGCTCTGCCTGCCTGCCAGTGTCTGTCTGTCTGTCTGTCTGTCTGTCTGTCTGTCTGTCTCTCTGTCTGTCTGTGCATTTCGCTACGCCTCTGGGCAGAAGAGGAGCCATTAAGAGAGTAAGGTAGATGTAAGAGGAGACTGGTGAGAGAATGGATGAAACGTTTATAGTAAGGACTAAGGAGAAGATGAAGTAAACTGAGGAGGAGAATGAAGCAAAAGGATGAGACAAACCCCAGTTCAGAAAAGGCGTCTATAGATAAGGCGCTAAACAACTTTTGATATCGGCTATAATTATATGCACAATCAGAAGAAATTAAGACAAGGCCAATAAATGATTGAAAGACGATTCATCATTTCTATTTTTTATTTTTTAGCAACATTATAAGAACAACAACAACAGTAATGGGCCTAATAATAATAATTATATATATATATAATTATATATATATATAATAAGAAGAAGAAGACGACGACGAAGAAGAAGAAGAGAAGAAGAAGAAGAAGAAGAAGAAGAAGAAGAAGAGCAGCAACAACAACAACAATATATATAGAGGCAGTATTGTTTCTGGGATGGTTATAGTCTCTGTTGTATCGCGCATGGTGACAAATTGTTATTTAGTTAGCCTGTTAGTTGTTCATCTTTGAATTTTATTAAGGCCACTAATCCATCATTCCGCTAATGATGCCCAGTGAGCGTATGGAAGACCAGTCGCGCATTCTAATCACACGAGTCACGCCAGAACCCTTGTGAAACAAAATACAGCCGCCATAAAGCTTTGCCACAAAGCTCCGGCGACTTTTCCGCAGTGCCGGTGATCTGGCCCAGGTGTACTAGAGAAAAGACAGTTCGCCGGTGATTGCGAATGAATTATATAGCTGGCTGATCTCGGTGCCTGTTGCTTGAACCTATCACGGGTTTAATGTCGGATCATTCCGTTAACCAGGGAGTTTCCGCGGCGCTCTGTGCCTTAGTTTGATCACTTGTTCCCGGTTTAAACGATGCTGTCCAGTGGGGAAAATGACCGACTCAAATCGATCCAGTTGTAAGTTCGGCCTTAGGTTAAGGATCTCCGTTGGACTTGTAATGTGAGTGTTTATTCGTAAACACCGGCTAACGGTGAGGTTCTCGGAGATTAATTCCGTTTAGATATTATGATCTTTGAGCGAAACACTATCTTTTTCATGAATTTTTTTAATACGGCCATCAAATGGAATCGATATTTTGGCGAAATGTGTAGGCCTATTATTGCCGGAGTATTTGCGTGCCAGATGTAGCCTAGTATACCCTGTCAGGTGAACCAATATAGGAGTTTCTGTGAAAAGTGGACTATGTGGTCTGCCATTCTTCCAGCTGTTTGCATAGCAATGAGTTCTAAGTGTGTATATATATAATATAATAATTTATATATAATATAAATATATGATATTTATACATGATATGGTTATATATATATATATATATATATATATATATGCTGTTCTGTTCACCTGTTTCAACCTGCCTACCCTGACTTCTGGTATCTCTGACCGTATACTGGATTTAGACCAGACTTCTCCATCAGCCGATTATGTTCCTCACTGTGGTTGCACTTTAAGTAACCATTGATAAGTAGCCTTGTGCATTGTGATAACGGCGCCATAGAAGTCAACATAGATTAGGCCCCTAGATAAGATTAACTTGGCTTCTTTATTGCTTTAAATTGCCAATCTCTGTGTGAAGGTTTTGAGAGTTATGCAATGGGTACAAGTTTTTAACATTTGCATTATATATATGTGTATATATATATATATATATATATATATATATATAATGTATATAATCCAAGAATAATGGTTAGGGTTAGCAACTGTAACAGCTATGTTCGGCTGTTCGCTACTATGAAAGTCGTTGTCCTTACCAACAAAAGGTACATTTAAAGTATGAGGGAAATTCGAGAAGACACGGAAACAGCCTGTGCTGGAATGAGTTCTGGGTAAGATGGGTTGTTAGTCGAGCTGGCGCAATGTCTTATTTACTGTTGTAATTGTAATTGTATTGTAAATGCTGTAATAAAATTGAACAGCTATATATAGCGCCACTTGAAAAGCAAGCCAATCAAAGGCGCTGTTGTTATTCAAAGTGACGTTATATCTCAGCCATAACATTGCATCCGTCATGTTCACACAAACGCCTGCGGACAAGCCTACGTACAGGGACACAGACAGGTATCCAAACGGAAAGACAGACAGACATATAAGTGGACAGCGTGCGAAGAAAGGCTTTTCTTTAAGTGGCGTTTTATAAGTGTTGATTAAAGGAGAAACCCGTAGAGTAAGGTGGACCGAGAGACAGAGACGTAGAGAGAGAGAGAGGTGGTAAGGGAAAGCAGCCCACCTATGCCTGGAAGGAGGTTGAGGTGTTTCCAGCTGCGATGGTGTGAAGTGGTAGACCGAGTCGGGAACATACCAGAGCTCTGTAATAACGAACGGCAATAAAAAGCCCGACCTAATCGGGTAGAAAACGGTGTAAATAGCCGCCGACCATTAGAATTATCTGCAATAACTCGGCCTGACCGAGGAGAGTGGACAGTCAGTCGGCTGATCAGACACTGTCCATACCGTCCAGGTCCTGGGCAGTTGTGGTCAGTTGTCGGCCCGGGAAAGCACCGGCCTGCCCCGGGCTTAATGGGCGCCCAGCGGGTGGGTTACGGTGAGAGTCGGTGGCCAGTTGGGGCTGCTGCTGTGTGATTGGCTGATAACAGCTGGACTGACAGATCTTCGCCTCTGACTTAGATCAACAAGCGCTCTGCCGTCGTCGGTCTGTATAATATTATCAAAGCCTTGTAGCAACAGTCGTGGTATAGCTATACAACAGCAGCGGTCGCAATGCAAAACCAACCAGTTATCGGGCAGAGGCCTGAGGAACTACAATAACGAGGCAGACCACGTTCTCCTGCTCCACCACCACCACCGCCTCTTCCTCCTCCCTCTCTTCATCCCATCCTCCTTCATCCCCTATCAAGTGATTTTCTCAAGCTGCGGATTAACTATTTTGCCGTTGCCAGCGCCGCCGCTTTTCGCCTGCGCTGAAAGAGAGGGAGATTTATGTGCCGTTGATGACTTGAAGTGCTGGACTGGAGCGGAACTGAGGGAGTACTTCCTGTTACGGAAACGCTATCCAATCGGATTTGAACGGTTTTTCCTACAGCGGAAGATATCGTAGCGTCGGCGGAGAACATTTCGTTGGAGAGATAGCAGGTTAGTGGACATTGCCTTTCAGCGATCGGTTAACATTCTCTTGAGCATCAACTTCGTCGTCATCGGGTTGTGTAATGCAATCGGATCTAATAACTTCTATAGCGCAATTATTGCAATGTGCAAGACCTCGGTCGATAGTCGCTTGGAGCAAAATCGCAATCAAAATTCATAATCCTTTGGAGAATGAGGTCGAAATCTGATAGATGAGGAAAACCAGAAGCAGGCTACGGTGGGTTTGCCAGTTGAAATGCAGTATAATGTAATACAACCAAGTTTTTAATAGGACCTCTGTAATTAAATTTACACTGGAATGATTGCTACATCCCGTTTATATGTCATATTTATATTTATTAAAATTATTCAATCTTTTGTTGCAAGTACAACGGAAACTGATTATAATGAGCTCTGTCTTTAGGATCCACATCAAGAACCATCTTCTAATGAGGTTCTGTTATGTTGAGGTGATTTTCTGAAGCTGAACTAAACTTGGGATCTAGGCTTTCAACCACAATATGACAGAGTTCATGTTAAAGTGGTGTGTGTTATAAGATGTTCTTTTGTTCTAAAAATGTGTTCGTTTTCATGTGAAAGTGGTCGGATGCCTTTGAAGTTAAGAGAAAAAACAGACGGAAGTTACCTAAATAATTTCTGTAAGAAGTTGTGCTTTGTGGCATTTAGAAGAAACGTTTGACAAACATCTTTTGATGAGTTAATTAAAACCACGTCTCATTGTGCCCCATGTTTGGTTAATGTAAACCATAGGATTTGTGGCAGATAGAAGATAGCCTTGTCATATATCTCTTAGCAAATTGTAACTGTAATTGAACATTTATACAGCACTCCACTTTAAAAGCAAACTATTCAGAGGCGTCTCTGTGCTAGCCTATATGATGTTAAATGTCATTAAGAATTGCAGTTTATGAATTAGCAAAGCTATGCACATAAATTAAAAGAGCCACCAGGTAAAGCTCGACCAATGGGTTCTTGTCCACAGTTGATAGTAAGCATTATTTCCATTTAAGAGTTTCTGGCCAAAATTAACCAAGTAAGGTACTTTAGAAATTCTAAGGTTTGCTATGGTATTAAATGGTGCTCATTTAAAAGTTTGTAATTTTAAAGAATATTATTGACTCAAGAGCAAATTCAAATACAGTAATCCAACAGTTAGACCACCTCCACCTTTCTTAATGGATTTCATGGGTACAAAATAAACGTAGATCTCACTTGATGTATTGGGATTCAAACCTCATACACTAAGGTTAATGTTAAAGGCAAGCATACGCAGTCTGGATTCAAACACCACACATGGTTGAAATTTCTAACGTGATACTATACATTTAACCAATACATCATTGCATTCATGTATGCATGTTATTATGTATGTATGTACATTGTATGTATGCAATTTATGCATGCATCTAAGTTTGTATATAGGTATATGTAGGTATGTATGTATGCATGGTGACTTGTAAGTACGCCATAAAAAGTCTAAAATTACAAACTTTTAATTACTAAATATAGTGTTAAAATTCATTAAGAGCCGGTGCTAGGTTAAGAAGTAATGCTTAGGTACATGACGGCTGAAAATGGCGGACTCCCGTATGCGCGTATACAGCCCAGCCAGTGGAACCCCATCCAGAGTTGACAGTTGATATCTGCTCAGAGTTCATGTTTTCCTACCTTAAAACTTATGGTGACACAGAGTCGGAGAACGTGAGAAAAGGTTGTCTGATCCCGAGGCAATGAGGCATCCTATTGGTCTTTATAAGTGACGCAAACCTGATTATTACAACAAATACGAGAGTCATACCAAGTTGCTGCGGGCCTTTAAGGTACTTAAAAGAGGAAGAGCAGTCCTGTAAGCTTGCCTAAGAGGCAACCGTGGAAAAGAAGTGTTAGCAACTTCATTGTTCATATGAGGGCCGGTGGTCAGTCCTTTCCCCACAGACAGTTTGCTGTCAGTGTACTCATTATAGCTGGGTTGGCCATATGGTCCGGGTGGAGCAGAAACAAATTCTGTCCTGGCAGGGTTTTGAATTCCCAACCTCTCGATTGACAGCCCAGCACACTAACCATTGGATTACTGGTTCATCTGAAGATGAGATTTCAATTCTAACAGCAAAAGATGATATCTATCCAGTAAACAACTAGGCTGTGAATACTCATTTTTCATCTTTTTCTTCTGCATCACACTGCTTGCATTCTCTGTCATTTTGTATACAAAATATTCAAACGGTTTATGCGAACGCAGAAATTTTCTGCAGTTTTATCATCGCTGTTATTACCGTAAATTTTCTAGACACAAATCTGCATTTTATGTTCATTCATGCTTGTATGTCATTCATCTCAATGTTGTTATTCTGTGTAAAAACTTTCGTTGCCATTAAGCTTCTGTTTTGGCGTAGAGCGATAGTTTTTATGTTCTTTTTTTATATAAAAATCTACAAAGAGGTATTCGAGTTAGGCAGCTGGCAGGTCGACAAAGTGTGTGTAATAGAGAATAAACAACGAGGCAGTTTAGAGTGATGTATGCATGCGAGGAACGCCTGTGCGAGGTTCATTGAAGGCGGAATAGAAATGTTCAGATCAAATACATACAAGATATATTGATATTTACTATTAATTATTAATAATAACTTCTATAGCGCGGGGTAATAATGCACAAGGCATCAACCGATGGCACACCAAAGCCAAGCATAATCCAGAAGATAGTCCGTTATGACATAGAGACGGCCTTTGGTGGATAAGCAATCCAAAACAGATGTAGTTACAAGCACAGTACATTTCAGCTATAGGGACATTGAAATTACAGTTGTTCCGCATTACTTTACGTTGCATTTAGTGTGTTCATCTGCACGCATTAGCATTCTAGCCATCTATCTGACCTTTGCACCGTAGTGCATTGTACCAGGGCATCTTGAAGAAACGGCTACAGTTTGGTGGTCTGTTTCAGTTAAACGTAGAGTTGACTCTGCAGCTCAGTAGGTCTAACAAAGGCGTCTGGCCAAGATATAAAGCCATCAATCAGTCAGCAGCAGGTTTAGAATAATTAGATCACAAGTCGGTTGAAGTGAATCCAAAAATAGCATTAACTAATGGATGGGACCTGACTTTAAAATCCGTTGCCAGCAACCTTTTCGAAATCAGCTGAGAAACTCTGCTGTACTGATGTACTTGTTGTACTGATGTACTTGTCGTGTAATGTATCTTTCTTAAGTGTAGTTTGCTTGTTCTTTAGTTATAGTTTCTTGTGTTAGAATCGATTTTAAGTACTTCTAATTAGTAATCATTCCATATGGATGGACTATACACCATACCTTTGTCACACACTTATAGTGACTTTGTGGTTACTTACTTACTGACGTACTTATGTGCTAACTTACATACTTAATGTAATATGTGATATTTATGGTGCCTAATCCAGATGTTGACTCAGTTTTAGAATCTTGTGGAGTGAAAAGAAGGTTATAATATGATCCCAGTGAATTGTTTTGCAAATGATCTTGAGTTCTGTGTGCAGAGCTTCAATGTATCGGTCCACTTCAGACGGCCCAGTCATGATCAGAGCTGAGCATTTAGCTATTGCCACGTCGTGAGAACGCCTTAAGGATGCTCTTCACCTGACAGCACAGGACGAGAACTAAATGGAATAGATGATGTTGGTACATGTATAAAGGCTAATGAGGATGCCTGCCTTCATAACCATGATTGCGTCTTAATCGTTTTCAATCGGTGACTAAATAAAGGCAAAGGGAACCCTTGCATCTTGGTGTTACTGCAAGTGAGAGACACACAATTCCTTCCTTCCTTCCTTCCTTCCTTCCTTCCTTCCTTCCTTCCTTCCTTCCTTCCTTCCTTCCTTCCTCCTTCCTTCCTTCCTTCCTTCCTTTCTTCATTTCTTCTGTCTTCTTTCCTTCCATCCTTTCTTAATTTCTTCATTCTTTCCTTCCTTCTTTGCTTCCGTGCTTCCTTCTTTCATTGATTCAGTCATTCATGTAATCGGAGCATTTATATAGCACCCTTTAAGATTATCTACTTTGGTGCTAGTCCGTACAAGTGGAGCACATCCCTTACCACATGCCATGACTGTGCACATGGCTGTTTCGATAAATATTAAACTGATGATATTTTATTATAAATCATCATTATTATCATTATCATCATTATTATTAATTATTTACTTCTATAATGCCGGTATCTAATGCACATGGCATCAACTGATGGTGCACCAAAACCAAGCTATAATGAGGCCAACATTTTGAGGTAATCAGGTCAACATTATAGAAGATATCTTAAAGATATTGTTTCATATTCTGTTGATGTAAAGATAGATCCACGTGAATTCCAATGATTAAGAAACCTTTCTTCAGTGTGCATAAGTAAATATATTAGGAATTTAAGATCAATTAATTAATTTGGTAAAATGTGTAGCAGTTTTAAAACATGTGAAGTTTTTTAAACCTGTTATTTTATGAACAGTATAGATCAATAATTAGATTGTATTAACCAGTTTTACTAGTTTTATATTATATTTATATAGGTATTTACATATATTTTATATTATATTTATATTTTATCCAGTAATCGGATTATTTAGTGGTCCTTATTTTGTGCCTGCTGCTGATTTTAATTAATGGAAATGAGCTTGTTGAGTTGTGGGTGAGTGTATTGCACTGAGACACATGAGCTTCTGTGAGAGTCATCTTACTTGTAGGATCATGTCGTGAATGTTCACCATTGAGGTGCTGATACGGAGGGAGGTCCATTGCACTGAAGTTTGTAGGGGTGAATAGTTTGGGTAATATGAACCAATGATCACGTCATCTTGGGAGAAATCTGAGTCTGCTGTCTACCTGCAATGTCTGGGGAGCAGAATCCTATATGCATTCATGCTTTCTGTTGTTTCATATCTGCAAACTGCAGACACTAGTATGGCAAGAGTTCCTGAAAGATTCATTTATAGGATGCTCTTATAATGAATATATAATGTATAATTGTATATAATTGGTACACGATGACCGATGGGTTAGAGCGAGTAGGGGCTTGAATTGTAATGCCGAGAGGACGGGTTCAAGCCTCTCCTCAGATGTTAAATGTGTGTATAGGGACCTTGAGCAAGTCCTTCATTCACAATTGCTCAGTGCCATCGATTGATGCTTGGTCATTAGATAGTGGTTTTTAATAAATGCATAATAATAATAATACTAGATAAGTAAGTAAGCAAGCAGTTTGGTAAGTAAGTAGCCGATACTTGCATTTAACAAGTGCACGTACATAATATTGTTACATATTATGTTATTAATGGACACCGTTTTATAGAGAACATTCACAGACTTCACCACTTGAGATTTCAGCCTAGCATTAAAACTGACCCAACAATCGTTTTGCGTGTTGCTGTGGAAATTCCAGCAATTTACAGTTACATTACTTCATTCATTCATTCGGGTATTTATGTAGCACCTCTTCAAGGGGGATACTCAGAGGAGCTCCCGGCTCCATACTCGGCATCATACATACATTCGGACACTAAGGACTAGTTGCTCTGATGTGCAGTCAGATGGTAAAGTCATTTTCTTAATCAACCAGACATTACTAAAAAGGATACAGAGTTATATGTAACTTACCTCTATGGTAACTTCTCAGGACATGGCCTCGAGGTCAATGGATATTTCGGCTGAGCCACAAACAAGATAACAGGAATCCAGTGACATTGTCTGGATGTAGGCCACACTGATTGGTCTGTTGCTGGTTAGTTCGTTTCAATGGCCACACTGGTCTTAGGGTTTCCATATGAGAATGTCCTTGCTTACGTACCTGGATGGAGACGAAACTGATAGGGTTGTCTTACTGACCCTTGATATTGGTGACCTCACTGACTATTCTAACCAGTTTGCACTCTCTAACCCAGTCGTCTTGTTTGGAGGCATTTCCACCAGTGACAGTACTGTTGACAGTAACTAATGTTTAGTGGTGATTGCATTGTGGATCACTGTAGCTAAGATAACATTATGAAATGGAAAGGTAAAACTGGGGATGGTGGTGGGACTTCTCATAGGTGGTCTGGGGAAAGGAATGCAGAAGCACAACAGTCCTGAAGCTCCTATAGTGTGTTTGTCCATTTTCTAAGTTGTTATTATAAGAGTGTTCTTCTGCTACAGTGTAAACATGACTTCAGATATTCCACAACTGGACACCTTTGCTTAACCTCCCAGGTTGCATTCATATACCGCCCCTAACAGGATGGAAGGCTGAGCTTGCCCAGCATGCCTCATGTTCTGTTGATCTCAGATATAAATAATGACTGTATTTTGTTTTGCTTGACTTCAATGTATGCTCATCTGAATCAGCAGGAATCATAGCTGTACAGCATATCAATGTGCAGCACTAGGCCTACATTCTACATGTATACGTATGCATACATGTTCACACATAGATACATGGCTACTCAGATACACACACACACATATATATATACATAAATATATATACATTTACATACATACATACATACATACATACATACATACATACATACATACATACACTTGTCCCTTGGGCTAGGTCGTCCACTACAGAAGTGTTGCCATCATTGGCCCTATATCCTGGAATAGTCTTCCTTTTAAAATCAAAAGCCACCTTCCTTCTTCCGCCAGTTCTTGAAGTCTGTATTGTTTGATCGTGAGACCTCCCTGCTTAGTCAAGAGTGATGCCAATGAGTTTTTCTTGATGTTGGGCTTTTCATATTTTCACTTACGTTATGGTAAGTTATACGTGCATGCTTACATTCATTCATGCATGTGAGGCAAGGTAACAGATTGGCTGTATCTCCTATGTATGCTGTTTCGGTTTGAAGCAGACCTTACCTGCCTACAGTTTTTTTTGTGACTGAGCGCCTGTGATTCAGCTTCATCTGGGTGCCGTAGAAATCTTGAGACTTGTCGCTCATGTAGTACTGTTTTTCATGCAACCCTAGCTTACCCTTTACCCTGCTCCATTCATAACAAGAGGGTGGTTAAGCACAAATGGTGTTAAGTGACTCGTCTGGCCAAATCACAGCCACGATTGATACGTTGAATGAAAAACAAAGACTCAGATAGTGCAGAAAAAAGTGGGAAACTGGGTTGAGTATATATGAATATGGCTGTTGTTGTTTCTGTTGAAGAGATAAGAGATGAAATTAAGTCGATAGATTATAAGATGTGGATTGTCTGAGCGGTGAGATATGCAACGCCAACCGAGCATGTTATAGCTGTGCGTGCCAGAGATAAGACTGGAAGACGAAGTGTGAATGGGGAAAGAGATGGCACAGAGCGGAGGATCATCCCCCAGCAAGTGATTCATTGTTCCGCCCTCTGATGAAGACCAGCAGCTCCATATACAGAACAGAACCAGGTTCCTAAGTGGTATTGTAAATGAATTCTGCCACTGAAATCCAAAGGTCAACCACGGTCAGAGATTGTGATGCCTGGTCCCTTTAAGGTCATCTGCCAGATAGGCATAATGCCGGTGGTGCCTTCCTATATCCAGCTTGGCATGCAGAGTCTGCCTTGTCCAGAGCACCTGTTGTCTACAGGTCAGAAGCCACACATCTATTCTAGATTCACTAATCTTTCTCACCTACAAGCCTTATAATAATAATGATAATGATAATAATAATAATAATAATAATAATAATAATAATAATAATAATAATAATAATAATAATAATAATAATAATAATGATGATAATGATAATGATAATGATAATGATAATAATAATAATAATAATAATAATAATAATAATAATAATAATAATAATAATAAGGCGATTTATATATCGCCGTTGTACGACTGAGACTGAAGAAAAGGGCACTGTACACTTGTTAGTCATTATTATACTCTAAAAAGATGGTCTTGAGCTGTGATTTGCATGTTTCCAGTGGTCGGGTAGACTGCTTTGTGCAGTGGGTCCAGCGACAGAGAGAGAACAGTTGCTTAACTTCGGCTGGTAGTTATGATTTATTTCTACATGAGGATCTCCTATATACACTGCCTGATCAATTGCCTTGACCCTTAGTCAACTTCACCATTGTATGAACTTTGAAAAGAACTCATAAGGTAAGATAGGTCAACATAAATGTCTCTCTCAAAAGTTCAAAGTCTCTCTCACACAAAAGAATTTAATAATTAAATTGTAATTATGCTATTTTCCGTAATAATCGTAATTTCTTCAGCATCCAAGAATGCTAAGAACCTTGCAGCCATAAAATGCCTTTAAATGTTGTATCATAATCTCAGAGTTTCTTTGGCATCCAAAAAGTTAAGTTGTGAGAACCAGATGAGTAATAGACGTTCAGTCAGAAACAAAAGTCGGTGAGGCAGATGTGCCTCTAGTCTAGATTCAAAAGGTCAGGCGGTATAGTGTTTGGAATTGGAGCCGCAAAGGATAAGAAGAGGAGGGGGCCAGGATGAAGTCTTTTGAAATTTAATGTTTGTAGTTTTGAACAAAGGGCATAGGCATAAATTGCAAGAGAAGTAGAGGTGATGACCTGGTAGTTATTATTAGTACTTCTACTATTACTACTACTACTACTACTACTTACTACTTTTGGCTGGTAAGAGCG
Organism: Allolobophora icterica; assembly: GCA_963556255.1. Taxonomy (NCBI): domain Eukaryota; kingdom Metazoa; phylum Annelida; class Clitellata; order Crassiclitellata; family Lumbricidae; genus Allolobophora; species Allolobophora icterica. The sequence goes on along the minus strand of OY744603.1, from coordinate 25,696,337 downwards.
CTCACCTTGTAACACAGTGAGTACAGGTTCGAGCCTCCTCCAAGATGGTTACTCTTTAGATACTTTGAGCAAGTCTTTCACTCTGAGCAATTTTCACTCACAATTGCTCGGAGTCCTTGATTGATGATTAGTCATTAAATAGTGGCGCTTAATAAATACATAATTATAAGGAAATAAAATATAAGTGTAAGGGCTTCATTTCACAAGTGACAAGATCTTCAGCAGTTCCTAAGTGACATGAAGGCCCTGGTCACAGCATCCCAGGTCCATGAATAAAGGTGGTTGGTCATTGTAAAAACAAACAGGGAATTAAGTAATGGAATTCCTGAGATAAGATTAGATGAGAACAAGAAACTCTGTGAAAATGTTGTAAGAAGGACTTGAGCCCCCTCCCGTCTCCCGTTATCCGAAATCTGTTTAGTGCCAGAGGAATTCACTTGACTGACTGATAGGCAGTGATAAGAAACGGAACATTCCTGAAAGAAATTTCCCAGTCCACTAGTAAACTTATTAATCTTAACTGCACAAGTGGTCTCTGTAAGACTATAGTGTTATAAAAATTCCTAATCTATTTACTGTAATGTGTTACTTTCATCTAATGTGGATCTGGGTTTTTCATGTTTTGTTAAAGGCGTTACATGGCAGTGACACCTTAAATAGCGTGGCACCCATTCAAACGGGCAGCGGTGGTGACGTATCTCACCCGATCAATTCCTTGAAAAATGAGCTGAGTCAAGGTCATACGCTTACCATGAGTCGTGACCATATACGGTCGCTATAAAAACATTTATATTTGCATTTATAATTACAATGTCAATTTACACTTTCTTGCTTGCTTTCAAGGGAACTTAGAAGTATTGTGTGGGAATATTATGTGCAATTACAAGTACTGGGTAACGTACCGTATGTCAGACTGACGCATTTGTTACACAGCAGATTACACAGCTACAATGTTTTTTATGCATTTTATGCTATTTATACAGGGCAAAAGTTTCTTCAAGATTTTGTTTCCACTTGTGCTCCGCCTCTAGCCAACTCAGCTATGATGAGTACACTGACCGTACACTGTTGGTGAAGAGATCAGGTAACGAGGGAGAGGACTGGCCACCCGCCCTCGTGTGCCGAGGCTAAGAAAATGAAATCCATGGCTGACTCTCTAGGCTAGCTAAGACAATGACTTATTCTCTAGACTTTGAAGAGTTTGTTACAGAGCTGGTTACGTGGTTTGTTATAGCCTACGAATCCATTATGTAGATGATCCGTGGTTTATAGTAGAAATATCAAGATTTGAAGAGTTTTGGATGACTTGGATCTCGCTGGGTGTGAACTTGTGATGGAGGGTCTGAACTTGTGATTGATGTGTTCTGGAAATCATTCTATTTAAGATAATGGAGGCAGAAGAGGCCAGGGAAGGAAAAGAGGAGAGCTGACCTGTTGGCCTGGCTTGGTTAAACATTGGACATCTCAGCCCACAGGATGATACCGGTATGAGGTGTTGGGGGGTTGTGTTGATGGCATTTGAAGGAGAATGAAACCAAATGTGCACTTAATGACTCCCCAGAAAATCCATATCATCAGCATTCAGACGCAGCAATACCAGTCATCCATCAATCAACGGATTCTAAGTCTCTGTCATTTACTGTCTTTTTGTCCCTTGCAATGTCTCTGTCTGTCTTGCTGTCACTTTCTCTGTGCCTCGTTATTGTCTTTTGTGGTCCTATAGCTTGAGAATGTCCTTACATATCTGTCAGCGTACGTATACCTGTCTGTCTGTTTCTGTATTTGTCTTTGCTTTGTGTCTGTGTCTTCATTCTTTATTTAAAATCCGTTTCTTCTTGTTGAAGTTTCTTTGTATCCTTCTCTGCCTTCCTGTGTCTGGTTCTCTATCGCTGTAGATATTGTCGTTGGTCTTTCTTAACGTTATCTCACTGCTGTCCATTGTCCATCAGCTGCCGTGTTTCTCTTTGTGCCTGCCTTTGCCTTTGTTTCTATCTGTCTGTCTATCTATAATAAACTTATATAGCGCTCCTTTAAGAAATCTACTCAGTGGCGCCCCCAACCCAGGCCCGGTCTCTATATATGTCTGCCTGGTTCTGGTTTTTATCTCTTTGTAATAGCATCTGTGTCTGTCTGTCTGCTTCTCTCTCTATGTCTGTCTCTATATCAGTCAGTTTTCTTCAGTCTTCCTGCTTACGGTATCTCTTTATGTCTGTATCTCAGTCTGTTTCTGTTCTCTCTCTTTTTCTCTCTCTCTCTTTGTCTGTCTGTCTGTCTGTCTGTCTCTCTCTCTCTCTCTCTCTCTCTCTCTATATATATATATATATATATATATATATATACATATATATATATATATATATATATATATATATTGAACTCTACGGCTATGTAATTTACTTACTGGCCATGTCTTTTCATCTAATTTTCTCTGCAGGTGAATCCTGATGATGCAGTCCATCTTGTGGAGTAGGAAGTGCTGTGTGTTATTTCTGTCCATGGTTCCTACTTTGGTTAGTTTTTGTACCTAACTATCTATTGAATATCTTGTGATTGAAATCAGTGCCTTCATAGTCTGCTGACCGTTTTTTCTGACAAGAAGAAATGCGGCCAGTAGGAGTGAATCCAGTTCCAATTTCATTTAACTGAATTCAAGATGCAACTTCCCATTAGATCCTATTCGAATCTGATGCTGTTCTAGGTACTTCTCAGAGGCTGGATAGCTGTCATTCGCAAGTCCTTGTCTGGTGTGTGTATTTGTGTAGGTGTGTAGGTGTGTGCGTGTATCTATTAGCTCTTGAACTTCAAACTCTATTTGCCTAATGTTTCATTGCTGAGATTGTTTTTCTGCCCTGAACAGACTACCATTCTCAACTTTCACCTTATATCTTGATTACTTTGCATACATTACGTTCCAGTTATGTGATGGGGCACAGTACTACGAGATACACTGTGTTTTGAAGGACTTTTGATTCAGTGATTGTTCAAGTACAGTTCATAACTCTGAACCAAGTTTCTGCTGAGAATGCCAAGCCTTCAAAGAATGGTACTGGGAAAGCAAGCGTTATTATGCCTAGGGCTGTAGACAAAGGTATACATGGGTATACAGCATATACTCACCTCTAGAGACCGTATACTCACCTTGCAAATATTTTTAGTATACTCAGTTTACTCACCTCTGGAGAGCGTGTACTTACTTTCAGAATGTACTTTGATATATCTTTACTACTGTAGAGTGTAGACTATACCTTAAACAAAATTTCAGTTTGAAATTTAATTATTTCTGTTTGCTTGACCTAGTTGCAAAAAACCTTATTTTTCAATAAATTTGAGCATAGCTGATGCATCAGAAATTGAGGAATTCCGTCATTTCAGTAGCTTAGATGCTTACCAAATCGTTTCCATATTTCAGTCCCCCTTCCCAAACCCAGCTCCCTCAGTGTTTCAGAAAACTAACCTGTAGCATGCACTCACCTCTAATTTTACCACTACAGCACTGATTATGACTCGTTTAATCACTGAGCGATCTATTTAAGCAAAACTAATTCTACAGAGGAAGAGCAGGTTGAGCAGTCCTTGAAAGTAGCCACTGAGGGGGCAGCAATGGGTATAAAGAATTTGCGGGCTGATTTTCTTAGCCTCGGAACACAAGGGTTGGTTGGTCTCCCTATCCATCTGACCCCCACCGACAGTGGGAGATCAGGTAGATGGGAAGATGACTGGCCACCCAATCAGTGACCTGTTTCATAGATGAGCTTGCTAGGGTGCTACTGAAACCGGATTTTTTAAATTTCTTGAGGATTTAAACCGTATTGTCTAGGACTCTAGGTTGACAGTCCATCACACTAACCACTAGATTATCGCATACCTGGTAATTTGGAAGTGGTCAAAGTTTCTCAGTGCCAGATATATGCTGTGTCTGTGAATCTATCCTTACAAGAAACATTCAGTCGGGCTAGTGGATGAGCATAGCTCGGTGATTTCGAATATTTTAAACAGGTCTATATATCCAGTGAGGTCCGACCTGTCTGAGAACCTCGGCATAAATGACCGCGTAACTGCTTTGTACTTTAACTTTTGGATCAGTAGATTTACGGCAGTTCTGTAAATTTAATTATACCCTTTGAGACAAGTGCACTGACCCAGATGAATGAGGCCTCGTTGGGTGAATAATACTGAAACTAATAAAACGGGGTCAGCGTCATTGCTATGGAAATTCAACTTTGTCAAGTTGGCCAAATAGGTTGGTCAAGGTGGCTTTTCACATCTGCAACCAGGGCTCGAATCCTGTCATGTAAAATCGACATAGGTTGGATTGTTGAACTATTTGTTATCTCAAAGACCATTGTCTTAGGTATTAGTGCTTCCTTAAATTCAGTGTTAAGTGAGCCTATGGTTTTGACCACTGTCTTCCTGATTCAACTGCCAGTGCTCCTTTAAGTGGACCATTGCCTTTTTGTTTTGCTATTCTGTCGCCCGTGGGGAGGGTGGGTGGGATGGAGGATATCATTATTGTTGTGAATGTGAGACAGGCCAGAGTGGCTTCTGTCTCTGCTCCACTTCACAAGATGCCGACACTCAGCGGCTGCTGCGGCTTCTGTCTAAGGTGCTGTGAACCTTGAAATGTCGCTTCAGTCCTATTATAGGGGTGAGGGACGGGCGTGAGTGGGGTGGGAGTCATGAAGACCAGATCTGACTATATATTGATCTGATTATATTTTGATCTGATTATATTTTAATTTGATTATATTCTAATATGATTATATTTTTATCTGATTGTATTTTGATCTGATTATATTTAGTGATTGTCATTAGTTGTTGCAATATTTCATTTTCTTCTAGTTACATTAACTAAATACTGTTCATTTTTGCCAAGGGAAGGCAGCTGTTTGACTAAGGCACTGTGTTGAATAAGGGCTCACATTGGAACTAATATCATCATCATCCTGACCATCATAATCATCAGTCATCATGATGAACATTATCTTGCTGTATATTGAGGCTATTTTATCCATATCTGGATCTCTGTTAAATGTAAATACCTGTTTCCAGGAGAGGATTATGACTCCTAATGACGGCTGCCAACTATTTGATGGAACTCCAGGGGGTAAACAGACCGATCTCCCATGGGTCTTTGTTGACTTCAGGTGGCTATATATATCCCACATAAATCTTGACCGTTGCCCAGTACGGAACTGGTGCACAACCTCTGAACTAGGATATATACAAGAATGTCTTCCATTATTCATGCTGATTCTGATGGGCAAGAGTAGAAGAGGGTTAATGTATGTCTAATGTTTAGTCTGACCACAGACAACCAGACTGCATTTCTGAGATTGGTATGTAGAGTGACGGCTCACAGAACTCCACTGAAACTTAGGTAAACCATCCAAGAAATAATTCGACTTCCAAATAACAACAAAACTATATCAGTAATAATAATGTGATGCTGTAGGAATGAATACTACTGACTTCATCTGTGTTTACAGAATATGAGCTGTAGTACTACGCAGTGCTTTTTTTCTGGAAAAAAGGTTCCAGAACTGAACAATAGGTTCCGGAACTGAACAATTATGGAAGGGCTAAAATCCCAAGAAAAACGGGATTGCGGGTTGGGAGGGGTCTCAATAAACACTGAAAACAGTTCACAACACTGAAAAAAATTAAAATAATTAAATTTTTGTTTTTATTATTAAAATAAATAAATTATTTTTTAGTAGCTGAAAAGGTGCCAGAACGCCGTTCCGGCTGATAAAAGGCACTGGTACTACGTAAATTGTATTCTGGAGGTGTGTATTACTGTGTAATCTCAGTATTAGCAAGCTACTACTAATGAGAAACTATTTTATGTAACCTGCAGGCAAAGAATTAGTTCAAAAGTCATTTAATGCCAGTTTTGGTTTCATATTTCTGTGTGCTTAAGTTTCGTCCTCATGTCAAAGCTTTTATGTTCAGTCTTGTTCTCTATTTATATATACTTAGCGTCGGATGAGGCACCGACTAGTTCTAACAAATGGCAAATGTTTTAGCTGACGTTGTGTTAATTGGCTACAGCACTGGAGGAAATCTGGTTTGGGTTGTGGGAAGACAGCCACCTGAGAATCGCCAGGGCCTCAGTTGGAACTGTTGAGAAGGGTTCGGTATTAAAGAGTTTCAACATCGGATCTGTGTTCATTGGATTCGGTGAAACCAGAGTGGAGTAACCGTCTACACATGCCGCTCATTTCCATAATATATTCTCCTCCGCTGCTGGGTAAGACCAACTTGTCGGTAGAAATACGAACGCTCGGTGAGACCCACTAAGACTGTTTGTTCGGTTTCTCTTGCCTTAACTTAAGGCGCTTTCTCTGGAATTCATTCACAAATTTTGGGTAATATGTAAAGACAACAGTTCGCCTGAATCTCTTGGGGGCAAATTGCGCTCTCTGTAGCTCACCGCCTCCCTTGTCAAGTAGACGCCGCTGGCGTTTTTGATACACCTATCTGGTTGCTGTGCGTGGATCAAGAGGCGAAAGATATGAAGCGTTCTGGACTTTGTTGTTGCCTTATACCCGGCTGATACGATCCATGATCCACCGTCCGTCCATTCGGACCGTCTGGGGCTCTTTACACTTCAACTTTTTAAATAAATTGGTTACGTTTTTGTTATAAATTGAAGGTTTGTGGCCGAGTCAGTTACTAAACGTACATAGCACGTGTTGTATCCAACACCTCATATTCGTTTAAGGTATGTAGCGACTCTCACTCTAATTGAGCCGTTTCAGCCGCAGCTGAATAAACAGTGAGAGAGATACGACGGTACACGCTGACTGAGGGTGCTACCCCTCCCCAGCCCAGCCCACGGCGTTCCAACCTTTAACAGCCCTAATCGATTGGCTTTGTAATCGTCGCAAGTAACACTGTATCTCGTTGGGTCATCGTAGGCTAGTTTTTGCTTCAGTGGCTTTTGCAGATAAAAGTGGAGATTTTATGTCAGTTTTGTGATAGCATTAAACTAACCAACCAACAAAGGAATGACTCAGCCTAAGAGGTGTTGTGGTTTCTACATTGCCTGTTTCAGTTGTAATCGCTTTCTTGTTCTTTCACTGGTATACGCAGGAGCGTCTACACAATGCAAACCTTGAAGCAAATGCTCCATCCAAGAAATGGGGGTGGGGGGGGAGAGGAGATCTGTAAGTGTATGTGGCATCATTAACGAGGGGGAAGAGGAGGGGAGGGAGGGTAAGTTGCTCCAATGACTTGGTGGGGGGGGGGTTAACGCCCCTGGATATATGCAATGAAAGTGTTTAATGTAAACGTTCGCTTTTTTCTGTAGCGGTGGTATGGCCTCAACTGCATATTTTCAATGAATTGATCGGGTGATGTCCTGCTCCACCGCTGCCCATTTGAGGTGCCACGCCATTTAAGATCCCTGTTTAATAGCCGAAGATTTAAATCTCTAAAATAAGCCACCATCTTTATGCGAACCGGGACCCGTACGCACAGAAGTGCATGGGATGTAGGCTGCAACCGGGACAGCAGTGTTGATAGGACACTGACAGGATGCTCAGTGCAGAATATCCAATCTGTGATTCAGCCAATCATCACACTTTGCCTCTGAATAAGTGTACCGGTAGGACCTATATCTTCTTGGCTTTTGTTCTTAGCTCCAAGCATTTTTAGTGCAGTTTGTAGTTAAACATTTAGTGTCAACGACACATGTTACAGACATTTTCAATAATAGGGCCTATAATAGACCGTAAGTATTGCTGTTGAGGTGTCAAAAGGCCAACTCTGAAGAGTCATTTGACCCGCTTGATTCGGGCTTGTCTCTTTTCCATGGTTAATGTTACAGGGAGTTTGTTTGAATTACAAGTCACTATATCTTAACTAAACAGCGAAAACAAATAAGAACAATTTATTTTTCAAACATTTTGAGCAAGATCTGAAGTCAGAGAACATGTGAACAAATCAAGTAATGTCTCAGTTTCACCCCTTGGCCTGGGTTGAGAGCAACTCTGAGCAGGGATCTTTAAAGGAGGGGCTGTACATTTTCCGACTGATTGGTTGATTGAAAATGAATTTTAAGTTTACATTTCGTTAGAAAATCAGGAAGGGAGTTCCGTGCTATTGGGCCTCAGCATTTAATGGAAAAAAGCGTCACGCTTGTGTGAGCTTTGTCAGTTTGATAGTTTAGGGAAGATCTTGTGTCATACATGTAGCTGTGTATAGCTTCGTCTGTAGATAATAGACTAACCATCAAATGCTATTAGCAACATCTTGTTATAATAACCAAACATAAATAAGTCAATGTGATATTTTGCTTTATTAGTCAGTCTCAGTGACCTGAGTAATTCAAAAGCAGGTTTAGAACTGGCAGACCGGTATAACATATAGCATGTACAAACAGCATGGTTATGTAGTATTATTAATCTGTTGATCGGGATTGGTAATTTGATCCCCAGCAAATGTTACAACATGACAGATATGGAAGAAATAGACTGTTGTATAAATATTGCAGATGTGACTGGGTAGTTGGTGCCTATTCCGAGATAATATACTGATTTTTTACCGTTTTTTAGCAACACAAGTTATATGTTTGTTCCATGTTTTGCGTTGATCCACATACATGCCGAGAAATTTAGAGGATGCATTGCATTGCTCAGTGTAATCTTGTGTAAGAGAGTTGTTTCAAACTTTGTTTCTTGTTAGGTAAAGCTGGTTTTTACTGCCACCATCTGACACCAAAAGAGAATGTTGGAGCAATGTAGGTGGATGTATGCAGTGATTTTGTCACTGCTTCTCTGCTGCTCAGTCACTCCATCTCTTGCATCGTCTTTCGCTCACGACAGAGTTCTCTTATACAGCATAACAGAGGAGGTACCAGCTGACACTTTTATCGCGAATCTTATGATCGATTCTGGATTAGCCACGAAATATTCGCCAAGCATTCATCCAAAGCTTAGTTTTGTTTTCCTCAAAGAGATCCAACACCTTGAGCTGTTTTCTTTGGATGAGCGCAACGGGATCCTAAGAACTGGCCGCACTATTGACCGTGACGTTGTCTGTCCTGGACAACTGACTTGCATGATTCGATTGGATCTCGCTGTTCAACCATCTGCATATTTTGAAGTCATCAAGATCGAGGTCTCCATACTAGATATCAATGATAACAGTCCTACTTTTGAAGAAGTCCGATTTCATGTCGTGATTTCCGAGAGCACTGCTCTGCTCGATCGATTTCCTCTACCTTTAGCTTCGGACGTGGACAGCTTTTCCAATGGAGTTGTTGAATACCGACTTCTTTCTGTCACGAGCCACTTCCAGCTGGACGTGAAGAATGATTCGATGGGTAGACCGAAAGACGTCTGGCTGGTTCTCCTGAAGGAGCTCGACCGTGAAGAAAACGAACACTATGAACTCTTGATGGCTGCCTACGATGGCGGAATCCCACGCCGCTCCGCAGTTCTTACGATTGCAGTACAAGTGGGCGATATCAACGATAACAGTCCAAAGTTTGAGAAGCAGACGTACAACGTTAGCGTCTCTGAGAACATGGCAATCGGGACAACCGTCGTGCGACTGTCGGCCGTCGATGCGGACGTCGGTCCTAACGGTCATGTCCGCTATCGCTTCTCTCAGCGAAGCGAGGGTAATTATGGAGATTTATTCGCAATTGACCCTGAAAACGGTGACGTCGTTCTCCTGCAGTCGCTCAGTTACGCCTCGCAGAATGTCTACAGTCTGGGAGTAATCGCCGAAGACCAGGGCGAATACTCCGTCCCCGCACTTGCTGCTCTTATCATCACGGTGGTTGACATTAACGATCATGCGCCGCAGATCATAATCGATGCACTGAGTGCCAGTGGATCGGTGGAAGTGAGGGAGAACGCTGACGTGGCGACGTTCGTTGCACACGTTTCCACTTTCGATAAGGACGGCGGAGATAACGGATTAGTCCGATGTTCGATCAATAACAGTAACTTCAAACTGATACAGATCTACGACGGCGAATATAAACTTGTGACGGCTAGAGCTTTTGACCGCGAAACAGTGAGTCGTTATGAGGTCGTCATAAGGTGTCATGACATGGGCGAACCGAGAATGTACGTCAGCAAAGCCATAATTGTTAACGTTGCAGATGTCAATGATAATCATCCGGTGTTCACTTACAGCATGTACAATGCTTCGCTGCAGGAAAACCTTTCCTGGGGTAGTTTCGTCGTACGAGTCAGCGCTCACGACCCAGACGAGGGTGCTAATGGGGAGATCGCGTACATGTTGGACAGCGATGCTGATCAGCGCTTCCACATCGATCCCGATACGGGTGTCATCACGACACTCGCTGGTCTCGATCGTGAGATATCGGAATTGGTGGAGTTTCATGTGCTGGCTGCAAACAAAGGTGAACACAGTCTAGTATCACGGGCGCTGATCCATGTCCACGTCACAGATGTTGACGACGAACCTCCAAAGTTTCTTAGTGAGAAATACGTTTTTGATGTATTTGAGAACCAACCACCAAGGACGGAGGTTGGGCAGGTGATGGCAATGGATCGAGATCTACCTCCATTTAACGTTTTCTCGTTTGTCATCCGCAACAGCAAAGTATTTGCAGTTGATCCTAAGTCTGGAGTCATCTACACGAAGAGGACACTTGATCGAGAAGCAGAGGATCAGTTTGAGATCATGGTTGAAGTTCAAAGTAGCACGGTTATAATAAAGCGCAATATTGCAGTTGTTGTGATAAACGTGGTTGACACCAATGACAATGCTCCGAACATAACCTTCCCAACTGAAGTCAATCGAACAGTGGTTGTTGGCTCATTGCTCAACATTTACGAAGTTATCTGCACCATTCAAAGCCACGATTCAGACTTGGGGGTAAATTCCGAGCTATCTTACGAAATTCTTGAAGGAAACGCAACAAATCTATTTGGCATCGAACCATCCACAGGACAAGTTCGCCTTCTAAAGGAACTCATTTCCTATGTCAATGAGACATTTCTGCTCTTCATAAAAGTGACTGATGGTGGTCAGCCATCATTGTACTCCACTGCTGCGTTGTATGTGATGATTGTCGATGGGCATCACCCATCTTTTGGTGGATTTCCAAGGGCACAGAACCAGTGGACTTGGTTGGCAGACATGAGGCTTCTGATCATTGCTGGAATCACAGCCATCTGCTTCGTGTTGATAGTTCTTCTGGTGGCAGCCATCTTGCTGGTCCGCCGGAGGAACAGTCGGCACCGAGCCAAAACTCGGTTAGCAATGGCGATAATGAAGAATGCGACGGTGGATCGAGATGAAGTGAAGGAGGACGAAGATGATGCGGACTCGCTGAATCGGATGAAGATGATGATGAACGATGGAAAGATGGTCCGGATGAAGGATATTTCCTACACAGAACTCAACTCTGATGTTCCGTGTAATGTAAGTGATTTTCAACTACTTCTGCTAGATCAGTTCAAATAAATCGTCTTTACTTGCCCTTTTGAAAAAACTTGTAGGTTTTTGCATGTACGTAAACAGTGTACCAGTACTTTTCTAATGAACAGAGCACTGGGCTGCTAATCGTGTCTTGTCACGGACTAGCAACTTCTTTCTTCCAACTCAGCCAGAGGTTTTCCAATTCAGCCAAAGGACTATTTTTATCAGTATTCAGAACTTCATCGCTTCTTTTTTCTGCTGAGTCTGGAGAACCCATAAACAGGTTCCCTAAAGTGGCACTATGTTTTGAGTGATTGTGTAGAAAGAAACCTTTGAACATCCATTAACTTTAACTTACTTCATCTCACTGTTTATGTAAGCAAACTATTATGTACCAGAAATCTAATACAATAAAATTATAGCTATATATTTCTTATAGATATCTACATCTGCATCAGAACTTGAGTACTTAATTTAGGCGAAGGGTGTGAAATCTAGTATAATCAATAACATCTACAGATGTTTGCACAGACACCTACACTGCTTGCGTCGGAACATGAGTGCTTAATGATGGGGTTCTTATAGATCAAAACTGTTGAAAGGTAAACAGATTCCAAACACAGTAGCTGGATTATGCGTTTTCCATCCTGAGCATCCAGGAGTTTTTATTGACTGGCGTCATAGTGGCGTTGAGAGTTGGAAGACTTGGAATGAAATGCCAACAGCGTGGAGTTGAGAGACAAGGTACGGCTGTTGCCTCGTCAAGGATTATGGTTTGTTTACAGAGCCATTTGTCAAATGGATAAACCAACAACATTTGAAGATGACCATGAAACCTTAGAATTGTTTAATTCGGTATTAGTTTGTGAAGACCATGGGTGTCATTTACAGTTGAATTAACTCCCCATCTGTGACTATGGCAGCATTTGCAGTTGACTTAACTCTTTAAATGCATATTGGAATTAAAGCCGTGACACGTTCACTGGGTTTCAGGATGAGGGTTAATGACATTGCAAATGCTGTATGAAAACAGCCCAAGGCTACGCTGGATGAAACTGCTTCCTGCTGAATACTAATGACACCTGAGTATGACATTGGAGTACCCGAATACCCAATATATCAAACTATATTGTATTTAGTTAAAAACAGAGACATAAGGTGTGGGATGGACAGGTGGAGATCGAGGACAAAAAGTATTTTATGGGCTCTTAATGAGTAAGAAATGGCATGTGATTTTCTGCTTCATTGCATGTCTCTTGCACTAAAAGGATTCGAAAGTCTTTCCCTCACAATTCAGGGTAGGAACCATTGAAGCAACACGAAAATGAAAAAAAGGAGAAAACTACAAGCACACCCTTCATGTCTGATTAAGTGTAAATTTGAGTATCGTCAGCACAGAAGTGATATCCCAAAGAATGATTACCCAGCAGTATACCTAGTGGTGTGATGGATTATGTAAACAACAGAGGACCAAGTACTGAATCTTGTGGAACACCACATGTTAACGTAGCACTGGACGAGTAATTGCCACTTAAAGACACTGAAAGATACTGAGTGCACAGATAGAGGTACAGGTATGTAGCAAACGATTTGAGAGCAGGACAGTGAATAGGAAGGTGGCCCATAAATGTTTGCAAGCAGTAGGCCTACTTGGGTATTGCCAGAAGTCAGAGCAGCTGTCATGAGTGTGTATAAGGATTACACACTAAGAAAGGCATGGAAAGCTGCAGCATAATTCTGAAGAGAAATATGTGTAGTTGGCCTGTGTACAGGATGAAGTATGATTGGTCCAGAATGTATGTGAATAGCATCAACTAAGAGAAGCAGCAGAAAGAGGGACTAACGGGTCGTCCATTAATTATGTCAACAAACTTTTGGCAGTTTTTGACCCCCTCCCCCTTGTCAACAACTGTCAAACGTTCAAGGACCCCCTAATAAAATTATGTTAAAAATTTACACCCCCTCAAAAAAAATTATTACTGTCAGAAAAGAAACTCAAAATATTAGATTTTCAAAAAAGAACCAATGATATTCATATTTAAGAGATTAAGCATTACATTTTCTCATTTAATCTGGAAACAATAAACAAGATAATTTAAACCAAAGAAAAATATCATGTTTGATTAAATTCCACAAAAAAGAAACATATCAGTCATAAAGACTTTCCGAATCTATGGTTGGGTTTTGATTAAATCATTGCTGAGATCAATTTCGGGAATTATCAAATTTTTAAGAATTCAATTACTTTTTGAAATACTTTTCTCACAAAGGACTTTTTAGTTAGAGACAATATACTGATATCCAGAACCTTTATTTGGTTAATTTTTAGACTTTCCTTTGCAAACTGCGCCGATAAACCTTTGAGACAGCATGCTTATCTAATAGCTTAGTTTGTGCACTCTTTAAAAGTCGTTTTTCAGTATTAAACCATTGTGTTGTGAACTACCTCTGTGCAGTGGATAGCTGCTTACTTGACAGGATAAAGCATCAAACATCTAAATTGTATAATGCTGTTAGTCTTATGCGAGAAAAGAATACGGTGTAATTTGTTCCATGTTTAATTAATTCAGATAGGCCCACATAAACTATCCACTCTACACCATGCAGCCCTGTGTGTTTGCTTATAAAATAAATAATGAAGTAAATCTTCAAAAGCCATTTAAACCAATGCTGGAAACTTTTTCATTCTTAGAATGAGTTTTCATGGTTTAATTACGAAGCCTTCAAGTTTTCTACCCGTTATCTTTAGTAACAAAATTGTGTAACACTAATTATTTTACTACTAGGAATTCATGTACTTAATAAAATCAGTAACATACCGTATACAGCAAAATAGACAGTTTTATATACTTAATTAAATCAGTGTCAGGCTATGTACAGTAAAATACGATGGTTCATATCTGCTTCTAGACAAACAATACAACAATACAATACAACAATCTACGAGGCCATTAGTTACAATATGATTGTGTACAGGAAAAGTTGGACCTAGGCACGTATATGTCACTAATGCCAAGTTAAGGGAGTCAAGTTAAGTGAAGTAACCTTGCGGAAAAAAACTAAATAAGCTAAAAGTGCCAGTAATAGTTACTGATGCTCAACAACCTAATTTTTTACTGAAATAATAATTAAAAGCAACATACAAGTAGTGGTTACAAGATTACATTCAGAAGTACATCTGTACAAAGTATTTTCAAAAAGTATTTTTAAAGAGTATTTTCAAAAAGTATTTATTTGTATTTTCAAAAACATTTTGGGCACTACTTTTGTTTCATATTTTAACAATACTTTTTTGTCAGTATTTTGTATTTTCATGATATTTGTAAAAAGTATTTTTGCATATCACTGTCCAAAATAAACAAATTTGAATGAAGATACAACTGTTATTTAAAAATGACCTATTGGGTAGGCTGCCCCTTGCTCATACGTCGTGGTCATTACATACAGTATTGCAGATACATGTAATAAACACAGGCAACTCTTAAAAATGGTGTCCATTGAAGTATCAGAAACTGTGAGCTTAGAATAGATTTGTTCCTGTTTATACGATTCTGAGAGAAATTGAAACTTATGCTATTCGCTACCATAGCTTATCTTCAGACTCCCTTCTGGACTTCGGACTCCATTCATGGCTTTCACCCATCAATTTGGCTTTAACAGCAATTTTGATTATTAGGGAGCATCCACTGCATTATGACTGTGGTGCTATAGTAGATTATTAATCCACACTAATAATACCAATCTATGATTAATTATCGTGTCGTATCTAGTAATTTATAAGGTGCCTCTCTCAGTATAATCTATTCAGAGGCACCCTCAATTATTCAGTGTTATGTCACACTAAGCAGCTCTGTATTACCGTAGTTACCTACCAAGGAAAAGTTGCACGTGGGTCATTAAAAGTAAGTAAATAAGCTGCATACCCATTTTGTCATTTCAATCAGGAACAAGTCTGGTATCTAAGTTTCACTAAATTCAATATTCCGTAAACAATTCTAGTATTTAACTGTGAATGATAATGAGGACGAGTGCGAATCTATTTGGTGAGTAATAAAATATTTGAGCAGAACATAAAAACCACTAAGGCTAACAGAGGCATTTCTTTCTTTGAGGTACATTAAAAAATCTAGACAGAAGCATACAATTAGTTTGGAAGGAGTAACGATTGTGGCAAAACTATGCTATTGTTAATATAACCCAACATAATAGCATTAAGCCAAAGGAGCCAGAGGCATTTGACACTTGTAGTTGTCCAAGTAGATTAATCTGCTATTAATTGACTTGACCTAAGGCCACAAAACAGACATAATTTACTCATCAGAGAGGAAACAACTTTTCAGTCTTTCTTTTCGCAAATACTTGGCTCAGATGATTTACAAAATGCCTGTCTGTCTGACTGTCTTTCTGCCTCACCTCAGGTGTTTTATGTAGGCCTAGGGTTGTTTATTACCACTGAGATACTCTTATACACCTGTGTGCTGTATATCTTGGTTTGTTAGAATAAGTATACAAGTGAAATCTGTAAGTATCCATGATTGCTTGCATGTCTACAGTGCATGCATTCATCCAGTCTGTGCATTTATATGCAGATATATTTACAATTACTGATATATATGTATGTATGTATGTATGTATGTATGTATGTATGTATGTATGTGTGTATGTATGTATGTATGTATGTATAATTGTATTACTATATGTACCAATGCCTATCTGTATAGATATAGTTTGAAACCATTTATTTTGTACCATTCCACAAAAACATCACGACATAATCATACATCAATGTACAAACGAAGCCCAACAAAAGCTTAAGCTTATACAAGTTAGGCTCCTATATTCCAATCTGCCATTGTTTTTTAAATCGTCATACTGAGAGTGTCTATTTTATTACAACAGTTATTAACACCATGAAACAGACCACATGGTCTTCAATCATGTAGACATGTGTATATGTACACTTAATGTCTATTTAGATTGGTTACCTACCTCTAGTGTCTCTGCATGTCATTGTGGATGTGTGTATTTAGGGATTTACTGTTGTGTACAGTAGATGTTTCCTGGAAGTTTCTTAGACCAGTCCTACAGCTGTTTATATTGTGTAGAATTAATTAGATGTATTTGTATACATGATGAGATGTATGGATGCACTTTTGTCTAGTTTGTGGAAGACACTCAGCTTTTTACATATGTGTATGGAGAACACAGTAGCGTATTTTTGTTCCAGTAGTCACTGTCTTGTTTTTCGTTCTGTAGTATATATAGTTGATCAGATCCCTGTGTATGGACTGGAGTATATCTATAGGAGATTGTTCTCGGAAGACCAATCAGACAATATGTAAACCTAGTTATTTATATAGCGCATTTTACGAAATTCTCAAAGGCACTAAAGCGCTGCTCTTTAACAGATCATAACAGTTGGATTTATAACTAGGCCTATAACTATCAGCCCAAAGTATAAGTAGAGGTCATTTAATAAGGACAAGCCTTTAAAAATTGATCTAGAATTTGTATGTTTTGTTGTAAAGTTCAGACAGGACCCAGACTCTACCTAGATGCCCATAAACATTTAATGTGACCCATATGGGCTCTACATGGAAATTTATGCCACACTTGGGCATACTGGCATGGGTGGGAGTTCCAGCTAGTAAAGAGCACTCCAAATTCGAAAACATAAGGGTGATGTTAAATGGATGCACCAATTGTACACTGTCGCTGGGAAGGTCAAGCGGCAATAAAGAAAACTTATGAAATGAATTTGAGGCTGAGCCACTGTTGCTGCTCTGCTGCGGAACAACCAATGCGTGCATTTCAATAATGTTGGAATTCCTTCGAAAATTGAATGCTGAATCAATTATATTACCTGAACCTTTATTGAAGAATTAAGTTTAGCAAAAGCACATGATCTCAGTGATGACAGTGTACGGTAGATGTTCTCAGATTATAAGCGATTTCGTTGGGGGTGGGGCACAAGTGCAACAGAAAAAGACTAGAAATATCTCTATGCTCTGGTGGGATTGACTCCCCAACCTTCGGGTTCCCAGTCCAGCACCTGTACCACTAACAATGACATGACATGATTACTTTAAGCTGATTAACTCAAGGACATCATGCCTTAGCAATTTCATTAAAATGAGTGGGCGCCTTACAGGCTGCCAAGACGTGTGTTAATTAAGATCTTGATAACTGTGCCATCATGTTTCAATTGTTTCAATGTAACTTACTGTGGTTTGCTATAGTGAGCTTGTCAATAAACACGAATATTATTATTATTTTTATTATTATTATTATTATTATTTTTATTATTATTATTATTATTATTATTATTATTATTATTATTATCTTGGTCCAGCAGAGATTCGAACCCACAAGCTCAGTTTTTCAGTTAGCATTCCACCTTGACAGCATACTCACATATAGGAATGCATATTAACACATGAGACCAGTATAGAGCCCACTTGGGTCTTATCTAATGCCCATGGAAATGCTGGTGGGACCAGCACTAGACTCTACCCAACCACAACATGCCAATGCTCCTTATGATGTTCAAGTATTGTTGGAAAAGATGGCAAAGTTGTCTTAGGCTGAACGTATGCTTATGGAAGGCATTATGATGTCGAGTGATGTCTGACCTATTCCATAATGCAATTAAGATGGTATGATGAGTGTATGACATATCATCTTTCATCACCAAAACCATCTGCAACTGAAGAAGACTTAAGAGATGTTCACCTGTTACCTCGTATCACCCGGTGTCTGTGGTATTCTGCAATCCTCCTAATAGTTTCAGTGGCTGGGTCTCCTCTTCCTTCTCCCTTCCTCTTCTTCCTCCTCTTCCTCTTCGACACCTGATTCCTCTGCCTCCTTCCATCTCTCTTTATTCAGAAGTCAGTCTTGCTTTTGCCAGTGGTAGAACTCAACTCAGCAGCTGCAACAGCTGTGCCAACGTTTACACACGACTTCTTATTTCAAAGTTCTCCTTTTAACAAATTGTTAACTTGATTTTGTACCTCATGAAATAAGCACCTACCCGCCCCTCCCATAAGCATACATTTTCATTCATGGTCATTTAATATAAATGGAATGCAGGAATATGTCATACAAATGCAGTGCAGTCGAGCTACTGTTAGCACGTTTATGGTGTATTTAGTTTTATTAACTTGTGCTTGATATATCTTTCCTCATAGTAGTAGTGGTAGTAGTAATACTAATAATAGTAGTAATAATAATAATACTATTACTACTGCTACTACTACTAATAAGAATAATGGTGGTGGTGGTGGTGGTGGTGGTGGTGGTGGTGGTGGTGGTGGTGGTGGTGGTGGTGGTGGTGGTGGTGGTGGTGGTGGTGGTGGTGGTGGTGGTGGTGGTGGTGGTGGTGGTGGTGGTGGTGGTGGTGGTGGTGGTGGTGGTGGTGGTGGTGGTGGTGGTGGTGGTGGTGGTGGTGGTGGTGGTGGTGGTGGTGGTGGTGGTGGTGGTGGTGGTGGTGGTGGTGGTGGTGGTGGTGGTGGTGGTGGTGGTGGTGGTGGTGGTGGTGGTGGTGGTGGTGGTGGTGGTGGTGGTGGTGGTGGTGGTGGTGGTAATAAAATCAAAAGCTGTGCACCGTTACGAGGGACCCACGTGAAACCTCTTTCTTATACCAACGCCTATTGCTAACGATACAGCGTTTCGACGCTGGTAGCTTTTAGGGGCACTTTCGCCAGCCAAGAAACAGTTGAATAGGACCATTCCGGACATTTTTCTATATTAGTTAATATTTAAGTCTCTGAGGGATCCTGTATACCTTGGGGCAAAAAATAATAATAATAGTAATTTTTCTGGCTCTGGTCCTCCTTTGGATTATGCAATTACTTTCAGTATCCTCGTAAGCCCTATGTAACTATGAAATGACTTTGGGATCAGTAATGGAGGATTATTTCAGCACTGTTAAAATTAATGTCTGCTGACTGCAGATACTAGTGTGGCCTAAAAGCTCCTAAACATATTCAATGTCACCTAATGTCTGACAATAATTTTATCCAGTTACTACAAAATGTATATCGTATCTCTGTATGTATGTGTTGGTGTATGCATGTCAGTGTGTGTAAGTGTCAGTTTATATGTTACATCTGTTTGTGTATGCATGGGCATATGTGTGTATTTGTATTTGTATGTGTATGTAAGTGTCGGTGTGTGAATCTGCATTTGTGTCTGTGTATGTTTGTATGTATGGGTGTGTGTGTGTGTGTGTGTGTGTGTGTGTGTGTGTGTGTGTGTGTGTGTGTGTGTGTGTGTGTGTGTGTGTGTGTGTGTGTGTGTGTGTGTGTGTGTGTGTGTGTGTGTGTGTGTGTGTGTGTGTGTGTGTGTGTGTGTGTGTGTGTGTGTGTGTGTGTGTGTGTGTGTGTGTGTGTGTGTGTGTGTGTGTGTGTGTGTGTGTGTGTGTGTGTGTGTGTGTGTGTGTCTTTGACATTGATATAGCACCTTTGTAGAGTACGAAAAGGCTCACATGGTGCCACTACTTTACTCAGGCGAGAGGTAACAGTTGTAGACATTATCTGCCAAAAGAGATGAAAATGACAATTAAAAGCCTTAAGAGTTACAACTTAGCAGAAGGTGACATTTTCTCAGCCATCATAATCAACCCAACACATGTTCTGCATCAGTTGTTACCTCCAAAAAAGCTGTCGTATACTCAATGCGCCCCAGAGCACACAATAGATTTATACGTAATGCGGACTCTTTTGCTCGTAAAACCTTTGTAATTCAGTTGTTATATGCTTAAATTAATTTGATGAACTATGTACACCAAAGTGCGGTTAGCAGTTGGTTTTAATATGGAAAAAGGATATACTTACTTACTTACTTACTTACTTAACATCAGTGAATGCCTTGATGCTTTCAACTGCCACTGCATGGAATGACCTTTCCAGATGTCATGCTTCTGCTCATCAACTCAAGCACATCCATCCATTCTCCTGAAACAGTCATTACTGCTTCACAAACGCATTGCCGTTCCTGATACACAAAGCACATGATACATTTCCAGGGTATCTTTAGTCATGCATGCTTAGGTCTGTTAGACGGTCAAAATCGCAATGCGTTTAAGCGGTTTTAAAAGCGCTATATAAAAGACAAGAAGCCGAATAGCTAGTTTGAAGCTTTAGCACCTTCATTTTCTATAGACCTGGCCAGTTCTCTGCTGTCTGGCCTGTCCACTGACAGTGTGCCCTGCGTGATCTCCCTCCCAACTGTCAGTGTAGATCAGTTTACACGTTTGCTGAATCGCTGGAGGAGGTGCATGTGAAGCAGAGATGTTGAAACTTTTCCACTTTTCCACTTTGGCAGGGTTTTTGAATCCCTAAAATCTGGATCAACAGTTGAGAAGCTAACCATTGGACTATTACATGATACATATATTATACTTTATTTTGCCCAAAGCAGAACAGACTAACGCGAAGACTAGAAATATGAAAGAAATTGTGGTACAGTCTGGATTCAAATCTGTTGTTCTAACCATTGTGTCTTCGCAGTATGTGGAGCTGCCTTAGTATCATTGTTCCCTTACACTGCAAACCTGGAGCGTGAGATCTCATTGATGTCAATTAGTTAAGTTATGACGATTAATAATTAGGGCTTACAAATCATGATTACTGTAAGTGGTGTAATTAGAAGGTTTCTGATGAATAATGTTTCATCACTCCTTTGTTGTGTTAGAAGGGCCATTTGTGCATTGGCCTATAACTGCAGAGTCTCACAGGTATCCATTGTCATGACAGGTGATGGCAGGTCCAGTGACTGACTAAGAATAGATTCCGATGCTGAATTGTACAGTGACCTGTAATGACCCTAGGTGATCCTCCGCGGGAGTCTTTAGCCCCCTAGTGTTGTTGAAGTGGACGAGGGTGTGGCAGTGGACTGGGGTAAGACAAAAGGCACAGGTGGTTGCTAGTATGTCGAGGTGCTAAGGTCAGGCAGGTGTGGATAATGGGTTGTGCAATTAGCTGGGGAGCCATGAATGAAGTCCATTGATTTGATTTCGGTTAGGGACTGCCTACCTGGATATTTCACCGGGACAGTGGCTGAACCAGAACCCCTTTGCCCGATTTTGATGATTTCTTAGGGTTCTCTGATGTTTTATGGCATCTTTCTTGTTGGCCAGCTGGTGTTTAGTCTTAGAATTATCATGACCATGTTAGTATGGGAGTAATCCTTAAACATGATTTAGAGTAGGGTAGGGTATATGGGCAATGCCTTTGTGAAGTACAATTAGTTAAAAGGCACCATATATATTAAGTAACTTAACATATAAGTATCATTTGTGAAAAGCATAAGTATTTGCTTAAAAGGCCCACAACTTCGAATGATCAGACCTGGCTCGGGAGCGCCTCTGAGTAGAACGCTTGAAGAGGCGCTATATAAATTTTATGATTGATTGATTGATTGATTGATTGATTGATTGATTGATTGATTGAACTTAGGGGAAGCTGGTCCGATTCTGAAAAGGGGGCATGCTTTGACCCTAATAAGGTACAAAGAAGGCCCATGTGAATAATCTACGGTGGGGGGCAAAATTATGTAACACCAATGACTTGCCATAATCAATTTGAGCAGGAGGCAACTCAGAGGCATGTCCCTGAGATCAAATGAGGGCTAGGTTGCCCATCATCTAGAGCTGCCGTGCACCCGTATTCACTGGGGAAGTCCCTTGTGTTGAATGCACCCAACTTTCTTCTCTTCATTAATAAGGCGTCTCCATGGCAACGGCTTTTTCTTAAACGTCATACAGAGGAAGAAAAGCCAAAGTCATCAACTGATGTCTTGCACGTTTTTATAATGTAACTGCAGAGTAGGGGAGGGAGGGTGTCCTGTGATTGGATTGCCTAATAACAAATTCTGAGTGTGGCTGTCAGCTTTGGCAGATATGGGCATTTAGCGTATTGATATATATGTATAGAATATATATATATATATACAGATTATACATATGTATATACTTATATTATCTACGTTTATATACACCATTTGAATGGTGTCTTGCTTGTTTAGTTCCTCTGTATTTGAGAATCAGTTTTAGTTAACTGTTCCTTTTTAACTAAGAAGATTTTATGCTAATAATTTTTCATGAAATTTTAGAACTGAGTTGTTATATTGAACAGCATAAAAGATGGCTCTGAAGTTGGGTTTGAGAAAATTACTGTCCATGACTAAATTAATTTATAGGCCATGAGAAAATAACTGTATATTATGCTACCTGAAATTATGTAAATTGATATGGATAATCAACGGTGAAGACGTGAAGAGAAGAATTGCTTTTGTCTTTTTCCTTTGATATCAAACCGAAAGAAACAGATTAATTGTTTTTATTTATGTTTTATGTGAGTATGAGATACTCTTCTGCAGAGAATTTAGTCTTCTTGGTCTGTTTCATGTTCATCTTAGATTGGTTGTTACAACCTGTAGGCTGTGATGATTTTCTGTTGAAGTGGCGCTATATAAATTTATGATTACTATTAGGCTGTTTTTGTAATTCTCCTAAGACTGTTTGTTTATTCTCCTTAGTGTGTCGTGTTGGATTGATTGGTGTCCTGTACAGGCGTTAGTGCATCATAGGGGTGACAGATTGCTTGTATGGTCGCCTTTGTCTCAAGTTTCATCAGATGTGATTTGACAATCCGGTTGTCAGCACTTGTTATACTGGTAAGGAAAGGTATCAACTTAAAGTCTGTGTACTTCATTCAGTACCATTGATACCTAGAACTATCTATCGGCTGATGTCTGTTAAAGTTCATTAACACTTTAACGACAAGCTGCATTGGTTTCCCAGTCGCTTTTAGTACACTCTGGTCGTTAAAGTGTTAAGGACAAAAATGTTTATCAGTTAAAACAAACAATGCTCAGAAAACAAGTAGGGTCATCCCTGTTAGGTTCTTAGCCAGAGAGCGGCCGCCATGAACAAGTCCCTCTCTTGGGACTGGAAAAGACCATGTGGTCACCCTAGGACTACTTGGACTAGAGGAGTATTGTTTAACGACATCTTTTAGCTGTTGACGTCGCCCCCTTCCTTTTTTCCAGGATAGGGACTGGCACTACTGACACAACGGGCAGTGGCGGAGCTAGGACTAAAGTCTTCGAGAATTATCTCGCACGTTGAAAGGCCCTGGACGGAACAGTGTCTCGTCACATCGTAGACACGGCCACGTTCAGCAGAGTTGCCACTGGACAGAGAGTTAGGCTTCCAAGTGACCCGGAGTTGACGGTTGAATATCTGTGCATTCAGAAGTTCTGACTTCAGAATAGACTGGCAATTGTTGTCAATCATAACTACTTTGCGACTGCGGACGTTATCTTCGTCACTGCGGGTGGACAAGTGGTCCAGATCGAAATGAAGTGTTGTATTATTGCACTGAGTCATCACAGTGGCAAGCAGCCATCAAGTGTCATCGGCGGGGGCCTTCTTGTGCTTGCAGGTGTCGTTAAGTTCAGAAGTCCCTCTGTGTTGTTTGCCGCGCCGGTCTCACCTCATTGTATTACCTTGTTGAGACTAATGGCCAGACTGGGCTGTTGCAGGCAACCCCAATTAGTTTCGGCTCTACAATTCCTCATTCACTGTTGCATCTAATCAGAGAGCAAGCGTCTAAGTGTGCTTCTCTGGAAAGTTATGGTGATAGTTTTGTCAGAAACTGCGAATGTTTTATGTGACTGTTCATAGCAGCACTTGCCTTCCATTTGTAAGTGTAGAATCATAACCGTGATGATACTGGCAGATATTCAGAGTATCTGCTTCACTATCTGCTCATTCACAAGTCTTTGATCTGGTGTAAGCTCTTGATTCCCCTTCAGTTTTCGGATCGTATTCGCACTGAGTATATTAACGTCTTGCTCTCTAGTTAAGTGTTTAAGTATACAGGCAGCTTAATGATAAACGTCATCAGAGCTCAGATTTTATGTTTTGGTTTTTGAGTACATTTTTGACATAGAACTTTGTATTGGCTGTCATTTTTAATTAAAAATATTTGACTGAATTTTTAATGGAATATTCTCCGTTTTCATTTGCTGTACTCACTTTTTGTTCAAGAATTTGGTCTTTGGAATTTGCTAAACAGAACTGGCATAAACACATTCTCAATAATATATTTTGACATTATGTCAGATACATGAGCAATCTTTCTCATCTTTCAGAACGTTACCATTTTCGGATACCATGCAGACAAATTGGAATGGTGCTATGTAAATGCCCACTTTGCATTACATTTGTCCCTCCCTCCCTTTCTCTGTCTCTGTTTCGTTCTGTCTCTGTTCCATTCTGTCTCTCTTTGTCTGTCTGTCTGTCTGTCTTGCTCTCTCTCTTGGTCTCTCTCTCTCTCTCTCTCTCTCTCTCTCTCTCTCTCTCTCTCTCTCTCTCTCTCTCTCTCTCTCTCTCTCTCTCTCTCTCTCTCTCTCTCTCTCTCTCTCTCTCTCTCTCTCTCTCTCTCTCTCTCTTTTGCTCTCTGTATCTCACATTCGACTGTGTCTGTCTGTCTGTCTGTCTGTCTGTCTGTCTGTCTGTCTGTCTGTCTGTCTGTCTGTCTGTCTGTCTGTCTGTCTGTCTGTCTGTCTGTCTGTCTGTCTGTCTGAATTTGAACGTTTTGAGAATAGTAGGGCCTATAGGAGCAGCTGTGGCACTTGCACATGGTAGAGGGGAAATCATACCTTAAAAGTTTTCCAAAATTACCCTTTATGGTTTTCGATGGCATGGGAAGGTGAGAGCAAGCAGCTGACCCGGATGTACATATAGGAAATTGCTTTTGAATTACATGTTACACATCTGTCGATAGAACAACCTCTGATGGGCGCTGGGAACATATTGCAGGATCATTGATAACTTCTCTACGGCTGCCTGCGACCGCGACAGGGCGTCGTCGGCGGCGTCTAGGTTTCGTTGGCTGTCAACGGGAAGGCAGCTAAGTAATTGAAAGTGCGACCATCAATTGAAGCCAACTGACAAGAACAACGGCTGTTCGCCTATACCGGAATTTATGTTGACCAATTCTAGTTCACGGCTCGCTGCCCCGCGGTCCCTGCCGATGGGTGTGGTGTCAGAACGGAGCCGAAGCGAATGTAGTTCCAACGGGGTCCACATTTGGCACAACAGAGTATGGCGAATTTTAAGTGCCTTGTTGCAAAACTTGATAAGAAACAGCATTTTATAAGTCTAAAAAATGGAATCAGTCCCCCCAAAAGGTTTGTGGCGACGCTGTCGTTACAGTGTCGTAATTAGAACAAAGCTTGAGTTTGATGAACGATGTGGCAACAAGCGGTGTCGACAGTAATTTTACTTGGAACCGGATTTGGAGAACGGTATCCGAATGGATAGAGAGCTCGGCCTGTATACCACGGAGAGTATGGGTTTGATCCTCCACTCAGGCGGTTGATCAGTGTGTATGACCTGGAGCAAGTCCTTCATGCACAAGTTGCACCTCACCATCGATGTTCTGCCGTATAGTCGTATGTGCACGTGCACTTCTGAACTTTGGATGGAGTGTAAAATCAAGTAAAGTTGTAGTGTAGCCTATTGCATTTATCTGCCTGTTAATAAAGTTCTGACAGAGTGCTTGCTAATAAGGTGTTTGCTGCAACTTAGCTTTCTTTTCGTGCTGTAGAAATCTCGAAACTACAGTACGATGACCAAGAAGCAGTTCTAATACTCTAAACGAATTTCTCCGCATTGGTCACGTGAATCACACACAATCTCTGAATATCGGAACTTTTTTTGCCGAGATCTGCTTTGTCTTGACACCGTCAACAAGGTGGGTTTTGGGCAAACGCCGTTAGGTTAAGCCGATCGGTGTCGTGCATGACGTATGACCGGGTGGTGATTGCCAGCGCCGTCGATCCGGCTGAGGAGGATCTGTCAGAGGGAAATTGAATGCCGCCGGTTGAAGGCGCCGTCGAAGGGCAACGAACGACTCGTCGATTGCTAGATTCTGTCCAACAAAATATAACTCATTTCGTTCGCAATTGTTCCTGACAAAGTGCAGTGAAGATCATTGCCAGCCTTGCACTCTGTTAAAGCCTACGACGACGTGTGTCCACTCTTCTTGATCATTCTAATGCTCACTTTTATTTTAGAGCCGATCGAGGCGGCTACACAGTTTTCTGATTTTATTTAGTTGTTTTTTTTATGTTTATGTTCCTTCAGGATTGAACATGAACTTTGGAGAAATTAAATTGTCTGGATAATAAAACCTTGTTATTTATCGATAGATTCTGAACATGACACTCTATTCAAAGATGTACTTATTTATTTCACATAGATACTGTCATTATGTACTGGGGTCTTGGGAGCATCAGTGTATGGCAGTGAGCAATAATTGTGTTTTGAGGACAGTGACCGCATTGCTCGAGGCTTGAGCATCAACACACCTTATAAGTTGACTGCAGTCTATGCCAATCAACCAGTTCCTGATTGCCTGGCTTCTGTAGATGGCATAGGTGCCCTTTAGTTTAATTTAATATGAGTTAATTTATGCCATGATTTCATTAGGTGTTGGCTCATCATTTGTTCTTGGCACTGTCTTCTTTTTCTGTTATATTTGTGACATTTCGTAAAGCAAAAATTTTCTTTCGGAGGTTCAAGCTATTCTATGTTGCCAGGA
Organism: Allolobophora icterica; assembly: GCA_963556255.1. Classification (NCBI taxonomy): domain Eukaryota; kingdom Metazoa; phylum Annelida; class Clitellata; order Crassiclitellata; family Lumbricidae; genus Allolobophora; species Allolobophora icterica. The sequence continues at coordinate 25,669,317 of OY744603.1, read as the reverse complement.
GAAGCTGCTCTACTTGAGTCACTCAACAATGCATCAACTACAGCTTGCAGAAATTATCTACAGCTGAAATGCAGCTTGTGAAATCTATGACTTGTTCAAGCTGATGAATTATGACTTAAAGTTGGGCCTACGCCTTTTTTTCTTTCCGTCTGAGGCCCATATGACCAGAGCTTTGGAAAAGACTTTTAAAAGCATTTCATAAATGTTGTGTTATTTTACATAACTTGGAATTAAGAAAATTAACCATGTGTTCAGCTATCTGTCATTTGTCTAACTTTCTCTATAGGAATTACTCTCTCAGAAAGGTTCATGACTTTTTTTAGGAATTCGTCTCTGAAATGACTCACCTCTCCGGGGGTAAACCATATATCCTGGGGGGGAATTTCCCTCCCCAAACAGGTCTCTACATTATAATATTACTGGCCTCTGGGGGAAACATAAATCCTGGGGGACATTCCCCCCCCCCCAAAGACGTCTAGATCAAACACTGTCTGTCATGATCCTCATAATCAACAATAACAAGACAGTTTATTGCATTATAAGACAAAATACGAGCAGTAGGGTCTAGATGCACTTAGAGTGGTAACAATCGTCAATTGATGCCTCGTGTATTGCTTTGGCAAAACTAAGGAAGTCCTCGGATTGTATTAGATCAGATTTAGATTGTGTAGTGAACTAATGACACTGTCCTTGTGTCTGTCATCGGCTGTTGTGATTACTATACAAGTTTTGTTTCTGATTCATATCTGACGTCAATCATGTTAACCTGTTATTATTCAATCTCTGATTATTTGATATTTATTACATAAATGATATTTATTATCTGATATTCCTATTCCACCTGTGCCCCTTGCCATCTGTGCTAAAATGAGTACACTGACCGCACACTGTCTGTGGGAAGATGCGGTGGCGAGGGAGAGGACTGGTCACACGCCCGCATATGCCGAGGCTAAGAAAAGTGAAGTCGCTAACACTTCAAACCCATGACTGCCTCTCGAGCTAGCTTACGGGACTGCTCTTCTTCATTATTTGATATATTGTACATTCGATGTTTTGTCTGGTTATATATTTTGCAGACAAGCCACCGTCTTCCAGCAAGAATCGGCTGCAGCAGTGGACAAGCAGTGGCAATGCAGGTGCGCCAGAATGTGATTGGCTGTCCTCCAGCGACCTTTGACCCAGACACGGACAGCGGATGTGCTGATGTGTCGCACTGCAATGACGACCTGAGCAGCGGATCTGACAGATCCAGCAAGGACATCGAAACAGGTAGACATCGTGATCTGTTGTGAGGTACACTCAACATTATACATTGTAGCTACCATCAGCACCCCAAAATATGTTGTAGCTAGAGAGTCCTGTATTAATTGATATTTATTACGTTGTTGATATTTCTGTGAGTTACTTAGGTGCTGTATAAATGCTCGATTACATTACAATATGACTTTTAAGCCCTACAATTCTATCAGTAAACTGATTTCCCAAAGAGGAAGTCAGACATGCTTATCGCTTTATCAGTCTTATGAAAGAAACTTTGGTAGCGACTCTGTCTTCCTATTAATGTAGGGCTTTTGACCATTACAACTCTATTATTAGACTGTTTCTGGTCGTTATTAGGGCAAAGAGTCAAAGAAAAGCGTCTTAAATTAATTGTTAAATTGCTTTTGTCTGTTTCTACCAAAATATCTACCATGCCCGAGGCAGTGGACGGACGCTCCTAGACAAGATACAGATGGTGAATCACCAAGACTTAGAACTCCGACTGCAATAGACTTTTAGTAGATGCCGACGCTGTGCTATATAAATTGTCTGTTATGTTAAGATTATTTCTGATGAGTAGCTTTGAAAGCGGTCTGGGTAGTGACTTGCCGGAGCATCGATAAGACGAATGGCTCGAGGTATCTTAGAGACTTGTGCCAATACTTAACCTCCATCGCGAGTTGCTTTATTGAGCCCCGAAGGAAGTCTATGCAGGAACTCATCTGGCAAGAGGCGAGGGTAGGTTTGACGGGGAGGGGGCTCGTCGTGAGTAACTGCGGGGTTTCCGGAAGCCAGACAATTACAGCATGTTGTGATTCAGTCTGCCTTCAAACGTCTTCACTTTCGTTGGCTACAGTCGAGCTTCTACTTTTAATGTCTGGTAACAGGAGACACTGACGTGGATATATAGGCCTACACCTTAGTTTATTAATGAAACCAGGCTCCGTGACCTGCAGTTAAACACTTTGGCTTGTGACAAACTCAAAAAGGCCACGCATGTATGAAAATACTTACTTTCCCAACGCAGACAGCTCAAGTAATATCTTAACAGTAATTAAACCGAACTCACATTAAGTTGCACCTTTTCAGATCATTTAGGCAGACATAGGCCTATTTAGCCCGAGTGCTGGAAGGACATGCTCAACGTCCTGTACGCAGTGACCTCCTGAGTGCAGGCTCGAACCCATACTCTCCGCGTTACAGATCGAGGACTCTCTCCATCTGGCTATACCGTTCCCCACATATGCATGCATTATGTGTAGCGTTTTTTTTACTGCTACGATCTGAGGTAGACGCAGGTACTACTTCGTGTGTGGTTTCTTGTGGACTGCTTTCAATATGCAGTCGGACCTGTATATATCTCTATGTGTGCATCATTACTCTTTGTATAGTGCTTTTTATGCACCTCACAAGAGTGCTGCACGCGTCTAATTATTCGTATAGCAAATGCGCCTCGAGATACAGTAGTTGGAAAATGTTGACTTCAAGCGGCAGTTAATCAGCTTTTATTTTCAGATAAAATCAACAAACATTCTGGCCAGACTAGGCCTAGTCTATGGTGTTACCAGACATACTTTAAACCAGCGGTTCTCAACCTGTGGTCCACGGACCACACTGGTGGTCCGTGGCCATCTGCCTGGTGGTCCGCGAGCAAGGCCTACAATTTATATTTTTTACAATTAAAAACATGCAAAAGACAAATTTTGTCAATTTTTAAAATCTTTGTTTAAACATTTATTCAAACTAATTGTAAATTATAAGTAAAACACTTAATCTGATCAAATTTATTATTTTATACTATAATTTTGTATAAATTTAATTTTTTAGGGTGGCATAGGCCTACGAGCGCCAGTGGCACAGTTTTAGTGGTGGTCTGCGACCGAGACACAAAATTTACAAGTGGTCCTTGAGTCTCAAAAGGTTGAGAACCGCTGCTTTAAACCATCTGGTCATCAAAAGTATTCTGCTTTTCTCTGCAGTTTTCATCGTCCTTCTCGGAATGTAGGCCCTATTTAGTCTACCCGTTAATGCTTGATTAGGCCTATACCGGTTTTTCAAGAAATGGGAGTTATTAATTAAGATCCTAAAGTAGGAGTTGTAATTTATACATCAGTTTTAGGCCTATATCATGTCAAAACTTTAATATCATAATCTACAACATTGCTTTTCGTTTTTGTTGCTATTATACTTTATAAACTATTATTATTATATATTCATTGAGCAGGTGTTCTTGTTATGTTATTACTGCATGGAGAAATGAGGAATCTAGTGTCTGTGCAATTTGTTTTCACTTGATATTAAGATGTTTTTTTTAAATAAGATGAAAAACTAGAAGGGGGCAGTAAGAGCCTATCACATCTGAACACCTGCACATTTTATGTATTCTCAAGTATCACAAAGAATTAAAACAAACAACATCGTTATTTGTATCTGGCTAGCACCAGCTGAGCAAGATGCCAGATCGTAAACTGCAAATAAGGGTTAGATCCAGGTTTTGAAGTCATGGGCCACGTAAATACACTGTACTGAGTTATGGGGCATACTGTTTCAGTTGACCTTGTGTGGATTATATTTTCAACCTACCTTCAGCTGCTTCTGTCGATTCAATATCCAGGTTATTTAGTCAGGAAATGGCAGTAGGCCTACTGACCCAAGAAATAATGGCAACACTTTCAAATAAATGGTTCGATTAGATACATTATAAAATCAACAATATACTAAACTATAAGTTTAGCACATTAGGCCTACCGTCATATGGCACTTCTGAGAGATTGTAAAAAGGTGCTAGGCCTATAGAAAGCGTTTTAATTAATGCATACGTACATAGGCCTACACCTACATAGCCTACAATGAGACAAATAGGAAAAACTTTAAGCTTTTAGACAGGGTCGTACGTCCATTACACTCCCCATTGTCTGGGACTGAAAACTAATAAGTTGGTCTTCTGCGGGGTACATGGCCTGTTGCCTTGTGCGGTCTTGATCCTGCAAATAGTGCGAATACTTCTGCGATCGACGCCCATTCTTCGTCTAATAATTGGCGTCAGTATATTCTATTGTCCGTTTCATAAATGGATCAGCGGGTGTATTCAAATAACAAGAGATGGATGATATTACGACCAAATGCTTTTTGCGTTTCGATATTTATTACCACAAGTCTTCCAGTTTCAAAATTAACGGCGAAGGCAGCTTTGGACGCCTACCGCCCGCCTAGAAAGGAAGACTCTCGACTCCGAGGTGGGAGCGAGGGAGAGGGTCGGGAGAAGCGATGTCCCGTAGACTACTATATGCAGGAATTGCCTTCCAGCGACGAGAGTAATATTGGACGCGTTCGTTCTTTGTCCGTCAAAAGATCAAATATGAAAGAAACTCGAAATGAAAGCCAGAAAGAAACACGAGCGAACGTCATAACATGCCAGGGATCCAAGGGATCATTCATTATGTGATGGTCGCTTCTCCGACGCTGCATGCTCGTTTCGTTCTTCAACTCATTTCCACTTCTGCCATTCCTGTCTCTGAATAGTAAACATTAATAACAGTGCTTGTACCAAAAGAGTTCCTATGAGAGCACTGTGCAACTATATTTCAACATTAGCTTACTACTGTGAGGGACTCGCAATGCACAATATCATGTTTTAAACATCACAATGTGTATGAGAGATGCATAAAAGAAATAGCTTCTGTCCGCTTTTGAGAGTGCGGGGCGCCAGTGGCCGGCTGAGCCAAAAGTTAGGAAAGAGGCAAACTAAGCAGGTAGTGCTTTATTTTGCAGCAAGTTTTAATTTTTTGTTTGTCAACCTTTTTGTTCTCTGCCATTTGTTAGGGTATTCTTTCACAACTTCTTTTGAAACCTCTCACGCTAAAGAGGAACTTACTCACACCAAAGCTATTAATTTTTCAGGTTAAAAGTGGGGCAGAGCACTTCAGTTCCGCTTCCACATTTTCCGTGGGGTCATGGCATATAATACCTCTGTACTAATGCCCTTGTTTTAAATGTTTGCAAACATTAGTTTGTTTGCTTGCAAGTGATGTTGTAGTGTACATTGTGCCATAGAAGACTTTTGTCTTACATTACAGTGAATTGTAACCTGTAGAATTCTTGTTGGTTCTCGTATGCTATTTTGCATATTTGGTTGACTGTTTGTAGTTCTTGGTACAAAAGATCGTTTGTCAACTTCAGACAATCATCGTCTTCCAACTTCTTCAACTGTCGTGACCTCGAGCGGTTGTCGGTACACGCTAAACAACATGATTGCAAACCCTAAAAGCGATGCCAAACCGTCTGCTACTCAGCCTCCGTATCCATCTTCTACTTTCTCATCTTCCACTTCATCCTCTCCAAATGCATCCCTCTTAAGCTGCAATCGAAAGTCTGTACGATTTGCAGATGATAAGTCGACTGAGGCGAAGAAATTCGTTAATTTAAGTGATTCCAAAGCCAGTGAAGGGATGAAGAGAGATGGAGGGCATGAGACAGGCAGTGACAGAGAACAGACAATGCACACAGATAAGGAAAGAACCAAGATTCAGACTTTCATTCACCAGTACCCAAGTCACCCAGCCATGACAACGTTTCTTCCCGAAGGTGGAAGTCTAGTCTGAACTCCTCAGTCGGATCCTCATCCTCATCATCATCATAATCCTCCTGCTTGTTTTTACTCTCAATCTTCCCATTTCTCCTCTTCCTGCTCCCCCTCCTTATCACATTCCACTCATCATCGCCTTCTTTCCTGGTGCTCTCTCTTAATTCCTCCTCATATTCCTCTTCATCATCTTGGTTTCTCTTGCTGCTAATTTCTCGGTTCTCTTAATTTCTTTTTTAATCATCATATTCCTCATTCCTTCCTTCCTGCTGCACTCTCTTGTCCTCCCTATTGTCTTCCTCCTCCTCTTCAGTGTCTCTGCTTCTGCATTTGTGACTCCTTTTCACCCTCTTCATCTGTCTCTTTCTCATCCTCTCCACATGTATGATCATCAGGACATTTTGAGTGTGATTCTCACTTATAACTATCGCTCTTTTCCTATTATTACTTTTTCAAGCTACATGTAGGCTACTGTGTGTATAGTTACATCAACGACAAACCTCACGAAACTGCAGGACTCTTTAAAAGAGCATCTGTTAAATATTATGGTACAACAGAGTCCGAAAACGATTAATCATGTGTGATCTTTTCAATTGGCTGTCATGGCAACAGAAGAGAGAAAGACTATAGGCCACAACGAATGATTTGCAAAGACTGAATGGCTAATGAGCCAGAAACTGCCATACGAGACAACATTACAGGTCTAATGTGTGTTGCAAGAAGTAATGTTTGCGTTTTTGAGTTTGCTTGGTTTCTGCTGTTCAATGTTTTAATGTTATCGTTTTTCATTTCCTACTTGTGAATTTGTAAATTTAGCATGAAAACATTCATTGCTGAAATTATTTGCATGTAATTGTGTCGATGTGTAGAGGATTTCAACGAAGTTCATATGGCCATGTAGCCTTTTCTGTATAAATTTGGTGTAGCCAGCTGGTTACTACAAGTAGTGGACATTGACATCTAACTACATGCTACTTTATCGTTCGTCAGAAGCACGTTTGGAGACTCCTGTTAATGTTAGACCTCGGGTTCCATTATTTAGTTGTAACTGTAATTGCAATTAGAATGGGAAAGGGAAACCAATTTGAGGCTCAATACGCTAATCCAAATGTTATTTAAGTTCTGTAAGAAGAAAAAAACGCCAATCTTTCAGAGCTGAATTAAATTTGAAATCCATGCCACCGTCCTACTTATTTTGAGATCTGTGCTATTACACCGGATGTTTTCGATTTGTCGGTACCTTTCTCAGTTTGTCTGCTTGTCTTAGACCCTCTCTGTGTCTACGGAATGACCTTTGTGTAGATGACCTGATTTCAGCATAATATGTTTGTTGTGTGCTGTCAGTTGATACCTCATACATTAGACATCTGCGCCTTAGAAGTTGTAATTTATTATTATACTACATGTATTTAGGATCATAGGTGGTTTTTATTATAAAACGGTTCCTGAGCGCTAAGGTAAAAGCATGGTTTGGAGCACAATCTCAAGAGGGTTCAAGGTATGAAGGTAAGATAGAGGAGCGGGTGGTATTGGACAGCAACCAAGTTTCTGTGAAACATATAGCAGGTCTATTCTTTCTTATCAGTTATACTTCATGATTATTATTATTATTATTATTACTACTACTACTACTACTACTACTACTACTACTACTACTACTACTACTACTACTACTACTACTACTACTACTACTACTACTACTATTATTATTATTATTATTAGTAGCATTAGTATTATTTTGTTTTTCAGTCCCAAATACACATGATCCATCATGATTACAGTAATTACAAGAGCATATTATTCAGGAATGGCTAATCTTCACAGATGGTTTATTGGTGGAGAATGTGCTGCGAAAAGTGACTGCACTGAAATGCTAGATAGCGCTGATATTATTATTATTATTGTAAATTTTCTCGAGGTAGATGTAATCCCATGGGATTGTAAAAAAATTATTAATTGTAAATATTATCATTATTACTATTATTATTACTACTGCTACTATTTCTTCTGCTGCTACTAGTAGTTGTAGTATTTAATATGTGGAGAGTGGTGGAAAAAGTGAACTGCAGCCAGTTAAGTTTCAGGTGCTCGTTCTTCTCTTTTGCCATTTGATGCTCCCCTCAACAGTGCTCAGTCGTTGTACTCATTTAATGGCCGGATTCGCCAGAGGGCACTAGCGGAACAGAATTCTTTAAATGACGTTCTGTCCTGGCGAGTAACGTATCACTGATAAAGTAGTAAAATCCATGTGGATTTTAACCAGATTATTATTACATTTATTATTAGATATCTTAAATTTGTTGAATTAACAGCTGAGCGATTCAATGGATTGGATCCTCTGTGTTGGCTGTTTGGGTAAATGAGACACAGACATTTTTCGGTTGTTTGAATTATCTTAACTAATTAGTAACTTCATGTTTATTTCTACTGTTGTCAGAAGACTGCCATTAATTCCAATCCAGGGCGTCGGCAGATAGGGGCTATGGACCAATTCGAAAAAGGATAAGAGGTGCTTTTTACACTAAATTTTAAAATGTTGTGTTTAAATATGCTGGCTGGGCAAAAAAACTGGGAGCACAGCTAGGAAGGCAAGGGATTAGATGTTTGCACAAAACAAGCACTACTAAATGTTGATGAATAAACACTTACCTATTTGCACCAAAACTGTTCGATGCAATCCCCACAGTCAAAATTATGCCGACTCTCTTGATTGTACACAAACAAGGAAGATGGAAAAAAACAACTCCATTGTTAATCCTGGTTTAAATAAGTTGACCTGTTGCCAATTTGTCAAAGTTAGTTAAGCGTAATCAAATTAATCAGAAGCAAGCAGTACAGTACTGGTCTTTGGTTACTCAGTTATGAATCGCAACTGAACAAAATTGGACTTTGGTAACCTAATTTTTATTAGTTTTGATGCAAACATAAACAGTACTGAACTTTGGTTACTTAATTATTAAACATAACCAATATTGGAACTTTGTTTACTTAATTGTGAATCAAAATAAACAATACTGAACTTTGGTTACTTAATTATGAATCAAAATAAACATTACTGAACTTTCATTACTTAATTATTAATCAAACTTACAAAAACTGAACTTGGTTAGCTAATTATGAATCAAACATAAACAATACTGAACTTAAGTTACTTAATAATTATGAATCAAACTAAACAGTACTAAATTTTGGTTACTTAATTATGAATCAAAATAAACATTACTGAACTTTCATTATTTAATTATTAATCAAACTTACAAAAACTGAACTTGGTTAGCTAATTATGAATCAAACATAAACAATACTGAACTTAAGTTACTTAATAATTATGAATCAAACTAAACAGTACTAAATTTTGGTTACTTAATTATGAATAAGCAAAAAACAACACTGAACTTTGGTTACTTAATTATGAATCAAACTTACAAAACACTAAACTTTGGTAACTTAATTATGAATCAAACAATACCAAACTTTGAATACTTAACTATTAATCAAACATAAACAAAACTAGCCTTTGGTTACTTAATTCTGAAACAAACATAAACAATTCTGAACTTTGTTTACTTAATTATGAATTAAATACACAATACTGAACTTTGGTTTCTTAATTATAAATCAAACATAAACAATGCTGAACTTTGGTTAGTTAAATGTGAATCAAACAAACAATACTGAACTTTGGTTACTTAATTATGAATCAAACTTGAACAATACTGAACTTCGGTTAATTAATTATGAATCAAACATAAACAATGCCAAACTTTGGTTACTTAAATATGAATCAAAATAAAGAATACTGAACTTTGGTTACTTAATTATGAATCAAACAAACAATGCTGAACTTTAGTTACTTAATTATGAATCAAATAAAAACAATACTGAACTTTGGTAACTTAATTATGAATCAAGCATAAACAATCAAGCATAAACAATCCTGAGCTTCGGTTACATAATTATGAATTGAACATAAAACAATACCGAACTTTGGTTACTTAATTATGAATCAAACATAAATAATACTGAATTTTGGTTATTGAACTATGAATCAAACATAAAGAATACTGAAAATAGTTACTTAATTATGAATCAAAATAAATAATACTGAACTATGGTTACTTAACTATGAATCAAATATAAACAATACAGAACTTCAGTTACTTAATTTATGAATCAAAATAATACTGAACTTTGGTTAATTAATTATGAATCAAACTTACACATTGCTGAACTTCAGATACTTAACCGTGAATCTGAACTTTGGTTACTAAACATAAACGATACCGAACTTTGGGTACTTAATAATGAATCAAAATAAACACTGAACTTTGTTTACTTAAGTATTAATCAAAATATACAATACTGAACTGTGGTTACTTAATTATGAATCAAACTTACACAATGCTGAACTTTGGTCACTTCGTCGCGAATCAAACATAAACAAACCTGAACTCTTTACTTAACTATGAATCAAAATAAACAATACTGAACAATGGTTACTTAAATCTGAATCTAACATAAACAATACTGAACTTCAGTTACTTAATTATGAATCAAAATAAACAATACTGAAGTTTGGTTAAATAATTATGAATCAAACTTGCACATTACTGAACTTCAGATATGTAACTATGAATCAAACATAAACAGTGCTGAACTTTTTGTTACTTAATTATTAATCAAGCATAAACAATACTGAACTGTGGTTACTTAATTATAAATCAAACTTACACAATACTGAACTTTGGTTACTTACTTATGAATCAAAATAAACAGTACTGAACTTTGGTTGCTGAATTATGAATCAAATATAAACAATACTGAACTTTGGTTACTTAATTATGAATCAAACATAAACAATACCGAACTTTTGTTATTTAATTTTGAGTCAAACATAAATAATACAGAACTTTGGTTACTTAATCATGAATCAAACATAAACAAAGCTGAACTGGTTACTTAATTGTGAATCAAAATAAACAGCATTGAACTGTGGTTACTTAATTATGAGTCAGATTTACACATTACTAAACTTTAGATACTTAACAATGAATCAACATACACAGTACTGAACTGTGGTTAATTAATTATTAATCTGAACCTAAACAAACAGACATAAACATACTGAACTTTAGTTACTTAACAATTATGAATCAAACATAAACAGTAGGCTACTGAACTTTGGTTACTTACTTATGAATTAAACAAACAATACTGAACTTTGGTTACTTAGTTAGAAATCAAACATAAACAGTAGTGAACTTTGGTTACTTAATTATGAAACAAACATGCACTACTGAACTTCGTGTAGGCCTACTTAATTATGAATCAAACATAGGCCTAAACAGTACTGAACTTTGCTTAATTATTAATGAAAAATAAACAGTACTGAACTTTGGTTACTAAATCATGAATCAAACGTAAACAGTACTGAACTTTGGTTACTAAATCATGAATCAAACATACAAAATACTGAACACTCAGTACTAAATAAATTTTGTTCAAAACTGACTATCTTGTACGGTACTTACGCGATCATCCAATGCATGAGGGGACACAAGAAGAGAACCTGGATTTAAAATTTGAGGACGAATTAAAATAATTGCTCTGGGTATTAATGAAAGTACGATAAAAGTAATTTGCCGAGTTTAGCGGCGTACCTTCACTCTCGATTCCGCCATTGGTGACAAGCCACAGTTCGAATCCTATCCGAGTCTGTCTGACCTGATACTGACCGACGTAAGCGGGATTTGGATGTCTCTTTAGCAATCACTCATTTTATCTGTTACAAAAACTGCAGTGTATAGGCATATTTATGGATACGAGTGATTATGCTAAACTCCTCCCCCGCTTAGGCCTACTGAATTGGCACCGATTAATAATATTGCGATTTAAGTAGCGCCGTATCTCAGCCGATGCAGAAAAAGGGCGCTGTGCAAGAGTTAAAAATTAATCAATGAAGTCATAGTTTTAAAAGATAGGTCTTGAGATGTGATTTGAATTCTCCAAACACAAGTGTAAACACAGAACCTGGAGCTTGGTTTACGGAGTTTTACGCCGCGCCAAGAAAAATCCAGGAGACCCCAGGAGCTGAAGTGCCCTAGGATCCTACGACTTGCACACTTGCCGAAACAAGAGAGACCGTGAGGTAGAAAGACGAAGCATCCACAGACCGTAGGTAGCTGCGTGTACGGCGCATTCACATCTTGTCACCGTAGGAATCTTCTTCATCACAATGCATGCCTGCATGAGGACATTAATAGCAAGTTCATTTAGGCCTATTCAGGTAGGGCCTACAATGCTGGACAATGCTGATCCAACATTACCCCCAATATGTGCAGACTGGCTGGTTAACAGCGGCACTAAAAGCTATGGATAAGATCTGGAGAAGCAAAGCCATAAAGCTAGGGGTCATCCATAACGGACGTCCGCAACGAGGGGGAGGGATGGGTCATCTAAATGCGGACAAATGCGGACAAGGGGGAGGGAGGGCTATGACCAGAGCGGACGTCCGCATCTAAACTTTTAAATTTTATAGTTTTTAAACACCACCTTGTTTCAACCTTCCCCGAATAGAAAGACGAAAATGTCTGTGAAGTGATTGCCTAAAACCTCATGCATGGTATAACCTTTACTGCAACCTTAAAGAGGCTTTTATTACTGCACATCCTGCGATATGAAACCCGAACTGTCACTTAAACGTGCACAGGAACTGTGGAATAATTGTATAAAGAATGATGATGACATTAAAAATTGGCTTAGGCATGCGGACGTCCGCATAGGGGGAGGGAGGGAGGGTAAGGTCCAATCCGGACAAATGCGGACAATGGGAGGGAGGGGTCCAAAGTAGGTCATATTTTACGGACGTCCTTTATGGACGACCCCCTAGAGACAAAACTGAGCGTTTTGCAAACATGCGTTGTCAGCGGCATGTTACATTGATGCGAGGCCTGGGTAATAATAAAAGACATAGATGTTTAGGAAGATCATGAGAATAGGAGGGACACAAAAAGTTAGTAGGCCTAATACAGAACTACATGACGAATACATCTCAAAGAGAACATGATACAGAAGATAATTCAGAGGAAGCTGGGATTGTTTGGCCAAAATATTATATGCAGATTGAGCAATGATAGGAAGATCAAGAAAATGGTGTTCGGAAAGCTGGATGGCTCAAACAAGAGAGGACGACCCCATAAGGAACGGCTAAACGATATCGTCGGATGGTGTGGAACATCGCTTCAAGCATCGCATTGGACATAGGGCCTATTAGGGTCATTATCCGAAATGTTACAAATTTCGTCTCCGAAAAACAAAAAAAATTTCCAACAATTGGTTGCAAGTGTTTTTTTTAGTCACGTACATAGTTAAATTTAAGTAATTTGAAAGAAATCCACTATATTTTGAATCATAAGTTAATTTTATTCAGAATTTATAAAGTCAAAACTCCTCTTTTTCATAACAGTCCGCCCTTTTTGTGTAATCATATTTAATCACAGGGACCTGAAATATTCCTCTGGTGCTTATAAAATGGCAATTTCTAAAAAGTAGATGATACCAGCATTAAGCAGGAATACAATAGGCCTTTCCTTCACATAATATATTAGTCTGGTGTCAAGAAATTAAGATATTTTTCGAAATTATTAAAAAAAAGAAATATTATTTTCAGCCATAAAAAAATCTATGCAGCATTAGCTATAACTGTATGTTATATGAATTAGATACAAGTTGAACAACATCTAAGAGTTGCTAGTAAATTCTAATTACTTGCAATTTATTTTTATATCAAATAATTCACAAAAAATACATGTAATTCACTCTGAGGAATGCGTCATTACCATCCGTGACAAGATGCGACTGTCATGAGAAAATAGCAAAAATCTGATGTATACGGATGGTAATGATGAAAAACAATCGCGGATGGTAATGACATAATGATGAAATTTAAAACAGCCGTCAAGCATTTTCACGTGAATTACTCCATCAGATAAGTAATTTCAATCAGTTCAACAAAAGCGACAAAAAAATAAGTTATCAATGTTGTAATCTACCTAAACCAGGAAATACAACACTAGATGGTAATTAAACAGAAATTTACTTTTCTTGTAATTTGGAACACACAAACTTAAATTACAAATAAAATATTATGAATTTCAACACAAATCTGTGTCATTCCATTAATAGTTGACAATATCTTGTTCCTGAGGTTTTTCTTTTAGTAAGTAAGCACGTTCTCTAAAAGTTATAGGCTTCCCAAAAATTGAGATGGCTATGATGCTTATTTGTAAGGACAAGTATACATAGGTCCCAAAAGAAAGAAATATAACGAAAATGAGTCTAAATGTTTTAATTATTGCATATGCTAGCTACTAATTAATCAAAATAATATACCTTTGTTACAGGTTGTAACGGAATAAATTTGCGTAAAAGCTGAATTTAATGTATTGTACACCGTCTCGGACAGAGGATGGTAATGATATTTTGTATACATTTAGTAATTTTTTCAAAATTTTCAAAATCTAGCAGCTAAAACAATGATGGGAAATGTTAATCTGCACATTATTTGAAGGATAGGCAAAAAAATTTGAAGAAATTATCGAAAAAACTCAAAAAACCAGCATGGGACATCAATTCTGCACTTTTCGGATAATAACCCATTACAGTGGAAGAACATAGTGAAAATGGTATCGGATACCTACGGGCGATGAGTCCATGGACCATGGTTACTGGTAACGATGATGATGATGATGATGATGATGATGATGATGATGATGATGATGATGATGATGATGATGATGATGATGATGATGATGATGATGATGATGATGATGATGATGATGATGATGATGATGATGATGATGATGATGATGATGATGATGATGATGATGATGATGATGATGATGATGATGATGATGATGATGATGATGATGATGATGATGATGATGATGATGATGATGATGATGATGATGATGATGATGATGATGATGATGATGATGATGATGATGATGATGATGATGATGATGATGATGATGATGATGATGACGAGGACGACGACGACGATGATGATGCTGATGGCGATGATGCTGATGACGATGACGATGATGATGATTAACAAAATGGCTTACTATTAGTGCAGGATAATATGGATGAGATATTCTTAACTTCAAGGGTATTTAATGATTCTAGACTATAGACTGTACAATTATCAAAACATGTGAGGTCTTTGGTATACATGTAATTAATCCGTCGAATGATCATTTAGTTATTTTTCAATTTGTGTTCAGAAGGAAAAATTCTTACGTCTGACTTTGAAATTCTTCTTTCTTATCGATGGCTTATCAGTTCGAGATGGTGTCACCATGAATCAATTCAGTGACTGGTTGATTTGCGCCTTAAAGTAGAACAGTCAAACATCGAATTTCTGGCATATTTCTTATCAAAATTTTCAGTTTGTTTTAAACGACATTTCTTGTCTTCGTTTCCAAATTGACTTTCGAAATCGGCTTGTCTCCATGAAACGGAACAATCGCTAAAAAAATTACGTCATCGAAACAACAAGCGCAAAGGATGACGTCATCGTCCACCAAGAAGACTAAATGAGTAATGTAGTGTTATGTAGCGCAAAGTTTGTTGACCATTGTTGCCGTGGCAATCGTATTATTTACTTGTCCAAACGATAACTTTGTTTCTGTAAAAAAATTGTCTGGTCCCTGCCGGTTTGCCGACATGAAGCCCATACAGAACTCACATTACCGCGCGGACCGTTATTATTTCTGCATTTAATCAGCGTTTAATTATCAAGTATCAAGCGATGGCGCTAAGTGGACCTAAATTGTGAGTGAAGGACTAGCTCAAGATCCCTTAAAGAGTAACAATCTCACAGCAACATCGAACCCGTGCTATACGCGTAACAAGCCTGAGCTCTCTAACCACTCCGTTGTACCCTGTCCAACAAGTCCATCAATTGTGTGTTCCACCAAATGTTCATGGGCAGAGGTACGATACCGTGCATTGTAACGTAAATCGCAGAAACTTCTCAACACGACACAAAAGCTACGTCAAGGAGACCAAGTCTATCATCGGCTTTAGTCAAATCCTTTTCTTACAGCCAAACCTTTGTATAAGAAAACTGTTAAGGCGAAAAATCGCCGAAAATGTAAATGTTTGCTGTTTTCTATACCGACCCTAGACCTCAACCCTGCTGATTTTTCATTAAATTGATCGAGGAAGATAGCTTAGTACACCAAGGCTGTCTGTTTGAATGGGAGCCACACTTTTAAGGTGTCTGACTACGGACCAGTGCCGTCTTGACAGCATTGTGGGCCCTGGGCAAAGCAATGCGCTGGGCCCCTGCCCACCCACAGGGATAAAAAAATTAAGCCTATAGATTTGTTGGTACTTTCAACATTCACTAAAGTTGTAACAAAATGAATGTTTAAACATAATGAAACATACTGAAAATTGAAAATTAATCAACATAAGCTTTTGAACAATTATTCAATATAACATCAGCCTTGTAAAGCACAAATATAAACATATAAATTATAATTAATTGGTACACTACACAGTATGATACAGACATAGGCCCTATGGTACCGTATGAATTATTTATCATTAGGCCTAATCAACACAAACGTTTACGAAATTTATTTGCGGAGAACCGAGTTATAATTAATTGGCTTGAAGTCAATGGTGTGCAGGATGTCATTTTCTATGCACATGAGTGAAAGCCAGTTCAAACGCTGCTGCCCCATTGTGCTGCGAAGCTGATTCTTTACAAGTTTCAATTTTGAAAATGAACGTATCCCTGTACACTTGCTCACCATCATGCACATGAACACTTTGAGTGGAATTTCAACATTGGGGAACACAGATTTCATGTTGTCCGAAATTATTTTTCTGTACAACGCATGGAGAGTCTCGCAATTTTTCATCAAGAACCATGTAGTGCTTGAGATGAGTGCATTCATTTAGAAGGTCACCATAATCAAGTTTACATTAGCCATATCTTCACACTTTTTGTTTAGCTCAGCAGAACCAATTGTTTTCAAATATTACACTCAATAAAGCTCAAATTAACGGTATACGCACTGGCGTAAACTTGTCCAAAATATTGGTGCACATGGGGCATTTGGTTATTCATTCTATATTTGTTGCATTGGGTGCACAGTCCATCTATATTATTGGGGAGGCACGTGCCCCGGCTGCCCTCCCCTCCGAGTATACGCCTATCATGGCTATATTGTAATTATTAAAGCAGACGACTGTCATTTGCTTCCATAGACGATATAAATAATAGACTCCTAGAGCAATACCATAGAGCAATAATTAAGGGTGTTATTCCTAAAAACCGTTTGCCATCCCTGCATCAATAGCTAAGAAGTCTCACTTCTTTTGCGCGTGGAGGTCATGTGTGCACGCACACATAATTTTTTGGGGTCTTTTGGGGCCCCCAGAAGCGTGGGGGCCCTGGCGACTGCCCACATTGCCCATGCGTTAAGACGGCACTGCTACGGACCTAGCTAGCCCGAGATTTAAATCTCTTAAAATTTGGAGACATATAAAATATATAGTACAAGGTTAGGTTTGCCCGGGCCGGGCCGATTGTTAGTTGCCTTTTAACGACGCTGTTCATAACAAATATGATTAGCGTCGCCATCCTCCTTCTCCAGGCTTGGGACTGGCACTTGGCCTACCAGAGTGCGAGTAGTGGCGGAGTTGGCACGGACCGACAAACCACGTTTAGCTTCTAAGCTAACATAACACAACCAATGTTTTAAGTGCTTCATAAGACAGGTATTCAGATATATTCCGCGATGCCATTGTGTTGCATGTTTGCAGTTTGCACTGACATAATTTACAACTTAACATTGATATAGCGTCTACTGAGTAAACTGGGACATAATAGGTGCGCTCATTAGCTAAACGTATTAGGTCTAGAGGGAGACGAAAAATTGTATGCAGTCCAATTCGCTCAGCAGTACTTTATGCATTTGTTCGTCGCTCAATCACAAGAGGCGCCACAGTCGCGGTCACTCTTCGCTTGTGTAGGCCTGTCTAGACACTTTGTTCCCGCCATTGGATAGAGACAGGAGATTCATACAGGCAGGCAGGCAGACAGACAGACAGACAGACAGACAGACAGACAGACATATTATGAGAGACTAAGAGAAAGAGTGAAATTGAAAATGCCGAGAAGAGAAAAGGAGAAGCGTGGTTAAACATAGAAGGGAACAAGGAGAGGTATAAAGAGAGAAAGATAGAGACGGACAAACAGACATACAGATATTAAGACACACATATACAGACAAGCAATGAGACCAATGGGGGGGATGAACGAAGACTCGCTTATACAACATTGGCTGAACATGACAAACATTGCCTTCAGAATTGGCCTATAATCATTAGGCCTATATAACTTAGACCACGCACTTTCTTTTTAAGTCATTCGGCTTTCGATAGGTCCCTTATATTATTAAGCCTCTTCATTACAGGTGACTATAATTTGATCTAATTAGCAATTTAGTCATTGCACATCCGCCAGAAACGAACTTTCTGCTTCTGTATATATATTATGCAGATTATGTAGCCTATATATGTAGGCCTATAGATCTAATTATAGCTAAGTCCTTTGTAGGCCTATGTCTGCTTCATTGTTCTGAAGGTTAGTTATCGCTCTGCGATCCATGTGGTATTTCCTGACTGTCGTTATAAAAGAAATTCAATAAATTTGAATAGCGAATATTCTTCTTTTGGAGGATGTCGTCGAAAGGAATGCTGGGAGCTTTCATTCTGTGTTCAATGGCTTCACTTCAATGTAAGTTGTAGTTATACCCAGCCAAACAGCATATCATGTGTAGGCCTACATTTAAAAAAAGCAAGGGATTACACCAGCGGTAACATGCGGGTGTGATATGATATGGACCTATGAACATGGTTCTCTTGCAATGGGAGGGAAAAGACGGAGAAGAAAATAGGGGTGAACAGGAAATGAAGAAGGATGAGCGGGTATAGTTGCTATTTAGATCAGTACCATTGCACTGTTCACATTACCTCATTCTCTGATTTAGCTAAAACGGTAAATTCTTATGCTTAGGCCTATAGGCCTACAACTCATGATACGTTTATTGAATAAAACACGTGAAACATACAAGATTGAAAGCTATAGTCTCAATATATCTGAGAAAGAACTTATCGTACATCATGCATTAGGGTGCAATGACAGTCTAATGATAAATATTGGCAGTTATTACTATTATTATTATTATTATTATTATTATTATTATTATTATTATTATTATTATTATTATTATTATTATTATTATTATTATTATTATTATTATTAACTTATATGAGATAGTCGATTAGACTGATGGAAAATGGGCCCCATTAATTTGTGGGGGTAAACTGAAATCGTAGAGGGTAGGACGAATTCGCCATCAAGCTATCCTCAGGGGTAACTTGAAATCGATTTCATCCTACATCCCGGTAATCTGAACGAGATTTCAAGTTACCGTGGGGTAAGGTGACGTAGGTGTAATCAGAAATTGCTACACCGGACAAAGCCACGCACATTTCCAGAGCGGTAGTGTACCAAAAGTTCTAGGTCCCAAAGTCTGTTCTAGGTCCAAAAAGTTAAGATGTAGTTCACAGGTTTTGTCTTGAATAGTTCATAGTTTTTGATGCTATTTTGTAGCTATTATTATTATTATTTTTCTTTGAGTTCGTGGTTGCTCGTCGTTGATTGAAACACAGAATGTAGCCGCAGTGATTGGTCAGACAGTCGATATTATCTGCAGAGAAGTAGGAGAAGGGGAAGGAAGAGAGGTAGAAGGAGACGGGCAGGGTGAAGGAGCAGAAGGAAGAGCAAGGACAGGAGGACAAGGCTTCGTTGTGGGTGCTGTAGATTGGTACCACTCGCCACTCGGAACTGGTCGACTGAACTACATTGGACAAAACAATGTAACTTTAGCAAATATGTCCACAGAAGATGGATTGGGAAACACAGGAAAGCGGAAGAAGAGGGAGCTCAACCGACGCAGAGGATCTGTTGATGAACCTCTGCTGTATCGCGTCCACATCGAATCCGTGCAGAGGAAAGATGCCGGTCGGTACGAGTGCCGCATAGAACAGGAAGTGAACGACAGTGGAGAAGTTGTTGTTCAAATAAACTCCTTTGCGTCGCATCTCATCGTTCTTGGTAAGGTTTATTTCCATGTAGGCCTACTTATCAATCGCTTGCATCCTCTTTCTGTCATATGTCTTCAATCCTGCTGCTCAAACTCCAATTTTATACTCTCTCTGTCATGTTTCTTCAATGCTACTGCTCCTATTTATACACCAGTCTTATTTTCTCTGTCAGGGCATGTTTTAAGGAAAATTTATCACTGCACACGGTGAGCGCCAGAACGCATAAAAATCATAAAATAGTTATGAATTACAATATGTTTTCATGCACAAACAGCAGTTAACAGCCTTTCATCACTGCACATTTTGTGTATCACTGCACGTTAAAACAATCCCTGTTCTCTGTATTCATTCATTCATTCATTCATTCATTCATTCATTCATTCAAAAATTTATAAAGCGCCGCTTCAAGGGAACTACTCAGAGGCGCTCCCGACTCCAGCACGGAGTATCATAATTATGTCTTCAGTCATATGTCTACTTTATCAGGCTATGAGCGGGTCCACCTTTCTCAGATCCGGATCCAGGCCCTATCTCACAATTGAGGTGCATGCGGTACCGTAGTTACGCGACTGAATGTCAAACAGATCGAGTCTTCAGATAAAATAGATTCTGCTGAATTTGTGCCCTGTGTCGCCATCGAACTCCATTTCTGTGTCTGTTTCAGCTTCTGCACCTGTATGTCATCGCGTGGACCACCTGTTGGAGCACGCAGATGGTGGAATCACTCAGGGTAATATCATCCAGCTGCAGTGTTCCGTCGGATACAGAGGCAAATGGGCTCCATATATGGAATGGGGTTTGGAAAGGAGAGGACACACCAGCCCCAGATCAGATGGAAGAAGAGGAACAGAAGAAGAAATGGATATGGAATGGAGAATATCAGATGGAATCACCAACTCCAGCACCACTAACGTTTCAGTGACGACGACATTTATCATTAAAGCAACGGCTTACCTTCATCGGTCACGGTTGGTTTGTCGGACACGCTTCAATGAACCGAAAACGTCGACACCTAGCGAAACGGAGCTTTTACCAATAAGTGGAAGTCGAACGTCAGCTGCAAACATACCAAGTTACAGTTACATCTGGAAATCAGAAGAGTTCAACATCTGGTGTATGGTCATTTGGTCATTTGGTCATTTGGTCATGTGGTCATTTGGTCGCTTGGTCATTTGGTCACTTGGTCATTTGGTCACTTGGTCATTTTGTCATTTGGTCACTTGGTCATTTTGTCATTTGGTCACTTGGTCATTTGGTCATGTGGTCATTTGGTCGCTTGGTCATTTGGTCATTGGGTCGTTTGGTCATTTGGTCACTTGGACATTTGGTCATTTGGTCATTTGGTCACTTGGACATTTGGTGACTTGGTCATTTGATCATTTAGGGGTCCGAGATACTCTAGTGGTTAGTGTGCTGGACTGTCAGCCGAGAGGTCGGGGGTTCAAATTCCCGCCAGGGCAGAAATTTGTTTAAAGATTTCTGCTCCACCGACGCCCCCAATCCAACCCAGCTGTAATGAACACAATGACCTTACACTCAGATGGCGACGGAGAGGACTGGCCGCCGCCCTCATATACCGAGGCTAAGAAAATGAAGTTGCTAGCACTTCACACCCATGCCTTTATAGTTTATAATTGTTTATAATATGTAGTTAATAATTGTTTTATTTTTTTCATAAGCAAAATTATAGTTGTATATTTTTTATAATTACTATCACTATTATTATTACCACTATTATTATTATAATATACGAATTTATTTCTTCATACAACCAATACACTCATATACAGACGAATTATTTACTGTTTCCAGTCACTGTATCTAGGCTATAGGCCGCCATATAGTCCTGGCTGCACCGTCTCCTTATTGTTCAAATCGGAGGTGCCTAGAACAGATAGGGAGTTTCCAGTTTGTAGGGCGACTGATAGGCGCTGGAGCAGATGGCTGGTCTCACGCTGGTCACCTGTCGCTGCTTTTATCTTGGCTCCAAGTTCTTGGACGAAATCCAGTGATTCAGCATGCCAGCTTCCTGAGGTTTCGACTGCCACAGGGATGAAGTGGTGCGATTGTGAGATGGCAGCATATTTGCTTTCCTTATTATGGGCTGCTCTTTCCGCTGCGGCTCCTGCGTTTTGCGACGTTACATGTTCATATGATGCCGCAAATGTATCTGGCACCGTGACATCCCACGCTAGGCAACGCCCTCTAGACCAAGGTATTATGGTGACCCCATCAGGCCTTTTGCCGTCAGATCTGGAGAGGCCATTGGGCTCTTTGATGGCCGGTATTTTGGCTCTGGTGAAAGCCCTCCAAATCACGTCATTAATCATGCTATGTCGTTGTTGCCTTCCCGCTCCTTTGACGCAAGAGAATCCGTGATGACCATTGGGTTCTACTGTGGCGCCACATCTACATGTGTGTTTTTCACACAACGCAGTGCCAAGCCGGATGCCGGATGCTATTCTTAGTACTTCCCCTGGCATCCGTAAACCTGCTGTTGTTATGGGAAGTGCGTGAAGCCAGTCTCCTGAGTGTGGTGATTGCGCAGCTAACAGTCTGGCTTTAGCAGCAGAATCTGTAGCTCTTTCTGAAAGGCCTTCAAGTGCACCCGATATCAGTGCACTGTCCCATTCTCTTTGTGCATGAGCCTTCTGTTCGATGGGAGAAGGTGAGTTCGATCTCAAAGACCACGAACTAGAAGCCTCCTCTACCAATGGATCTGTGAACGTTACAGCGACATTGTGCAGCAGTTGGTCTTGAAGGCTTCGCGTGCCAGCGGCGGATGCCAAAAAGGCGGAAGTTGCCAGCATATCGGCACTACGAATGCCAAGACCACCGTTTCTCACAGGCAAAGATGCCTGGATCCATTGATCGTCGCTCATGTGAATGTTGAGAAGGCTACAGAGTCCTGTTCTCAAGACATCGTCGAAGTCGTGTAGAAGTCCTTCGTTTAAGAAGCAGGCTGAAGTTCTTAATATGTATAGCAGCTTCGGTATGCTTAAGCTGCACCTCAACAGGGTAAATGAGTCGTGTGGATGTAGTGTCTCAAGTCTTGTGATGACTTTCTCCAGATCTTTAATCTTTTTCTGAATCGATGTATCGACAGCTCTGCCTGGAAGTAGCGGTGCACCCAGCAATGTCAAATCTTCAACGGCCACATTTTCAAACTCGGCAAAGGCCTGACAATTGTTTGCTTCATCATGACTTATAAAAGATGCTTCGCATTTTGCTCGATTCAGCTGTAGACCATACATGGGCGCGTATTTCTCTATCAAGTTGATGTCGTACTCAACTTTATCCATCGGTCCAGCGAGAGTGAGATCGTCCATGTAGCCAACATTTAGTGGGGTTGTTAGACTCTCGAGAAGTGGTTGTATCGTAAGGCAGAACTCCAATGGTCCTAGGGGATCGCCTTGTTGGGTGCCTTCCTCTGAAAGAATAGTGTGCTGTCTGGTCTGTAGTTGGGGTGCGTAGGCATAGTTGTCAAATACGTATCTGTATATTTCTGGAGCCTTTGTTGCTACCGCCTCTAACATTGAGTCTCTTCTCAGTGCATTGAAGGCATTCGAGAAGAATTAGAATTATAATTGTTATAATTGTTATAACTTAGAATTATAATTGTTATCATTTATTATTGATATCACTTTTATTATCATTTATGTGTTTATTTATGTTATATATTATATGCCCACCTAGATGGACCCCAGGGCACGATGAAATCGCCTGGTGATCAGATCCGCTTTCAACCGGGTGATGTTCTTGTCTGTTCTGCTGACTCCAATCCGGCTCCAACACATTTCCGGTGGACGGACCTGAAAATCGGAAGTGAGGTGGCGACTGGACCACATCTGACGATCAGCAGGGCAATGGCTGCTGACGTCATCTACCGATACATGTGCACGTCAATCAACGCCAGAAACCACGCCCACTCGGAGAACGTCACCATCGAATTCATCGTCGTTCACAGTTAGTAGCAGCCTAGAATGAAAACGAAAAATCTCCTAAATTAAAACCCAAGAAGCTGTCATCATCGTCTTCTTCATCTTCGTCTTCTTCTTCTTCATCTTCGTCTGTTTCACCATCATAGTCATCATAAGCATCATCTTCTTTCTCTTCTGCATCATCAACATCAACATCAACATCAACATCATCATCATCATCATCATCATCATCATCATCATCATCATCATCATCATCATCATCATCATCATCATCATCATCATCGTCATCATCACACCATCTGATGGCATATGATGGCGAGTGGCCATTCCTTTCCTTCACCGCCTAATCCTTTCATGCACAACGTGCAGTCGATGTACTCATAATGTTGCGGTGCCCTCCTCACCTTAATCACCTCGGGCCTACTCGTCCCTTTACCACCTTCTAGTACCATGCACCCAGGATGATCTGACCAGTGCCCTATATCGGCGAGAGTTCAGCTTCCGGGTTCTTTCAGAATGCTTAAAATCAGAACTCCCTGGTAACGTTTTACACCCGATCTTTTTTAAACCAGCACCGTAATCGTAAACATTTTAAAACCAGTTACCGTTGTCCCCATCAGTTAAAAACCAGTTACCGTTGTCCCCATAAGTTAAAAACCAGTTACCGTTGTCAAAATCATTTTAAAACCAGTTACCGTTATTAATATCATTTAAAAACCAGTTGCCGTTGTCCCTATCATTTAAAAACCAGTTACCATTGTCCTAACCAGTTACCATTGTCCCTATCAATTAAAAACCAGTTACCGTCGTCTCTATCTCGTTTTACATGTATCCTGAGATGCTGATTCGCTCTATTTGGACAGATTCTGGCGATCGTTCGTCCTCCTCAGCATCTCCATCATCGATGCCAATGATTCCGATTATCATAGCAGTCTCCACATCAACCGTAGTCATCATCTGCATCGTATCTATCTTTCTTTTTTACGGTCTCAGAAGAATCAATCGCTTGACTGATGCCACATCAGCAGCAGCAGCCACTCTTACAAAAGCACCTGGGACCACAGGTAGGATACGTTCCTAGGTACGTTTGATTGTCTGGCATAAGATTTACTACTACCACTAACACTACTTCTACCAATACTTCTGCTAGTAAGTAGTAGTGTACTAGTGGTAGTAGCATTATCACTATTTTTACTACTATTGTTGTTGTTGTTATTATTGTTGTTGTTGTTGTTGCATTGTTGTTGTTGTTGTTGTACTGTTGTTAGTGTTATTGTCGTATTGTTGTAGTTATTATTGTTGTCGTTGTTGCCGGATTTTAAGAAGACGAGGAAGAGCAAGAGGAAAAGAAAAGAGGAAGAAGAAGAAGAAGAAGAAGAAGAAGAAGAAGAAGAAGAAGAAGAAGAAGAGGAAGAGGAAGAGGAAGAGGAAGAGCAAGAGCAAGAGCAAGAGCAAGAGGAAGAGGAAGAGGAAGAGGAAGAGGAAGAGGAAGAGGAAGAGGAAGAGGAAGAAGAAGAAGAAGAAGAAGAAGAAGAAGAGGACGAGGAGGAGGTAGAGGAGGAGGAAGAAGTAGACCGCCTGGATGGTCTCAAACCCATATTCGACGCGGCGTATTAAGACGAGCGCATTAACCAAGCATCTACCGAGCTCCTTACGTAGAAGTCATTTTATAGATAAGTTCGCTAGAGGGCTCAAGTGGAGAAGGAATCCTGCAACATATTTCTGTCCTGTCGAGGATCATGATAAATGAAAATGCCAATTAAACGGAGTTATAGTCTTCAGTGTTTGGCTCTCCTGACTTATGCCTTTGCTAGTTGAGACTGAACGTTAATCATTATCCTGGCACCGAATTGGGCTTATATTGGCACCAACTTGGACTTATCCTGGCACCGAATTGGACTTACATTGGCATCAAATTGAACTTATCCTGGCACCGAATTGGATTTACATTGGCATCAAATTGGACTTATCCTGGCACCGAATTGGATTTACATTGGCATCAAATTGGACTTATCCTGGCACCGAATTGGACTTACATTGGCATCAAATTGGACTTATCCTGGCACCGAATTGGACTTACATTGGCATCAAATTGGACTTATCCTGGCACCGAATTGGACTTACATTGGCATCAAATTGGACTTATCCTGGCACCGAATACCGATGGATGCCTTTGAGTT
This sequence comes from Allolobophora icterica, assembly GCA_963556255.1. Classification (NCBI taxonomy): domain Eukaryota; kingdom Metazoa; phylum Annelida; class Clitellata; order Crassiclitellata; family Lumbricidae; genus Allolobophora; species Allolobophora icterica. The sequence goes on along the minus strand of OY744603.1, from coordinate 25,643,164 downwards.
AGTTTGAAGGTCTTTTAATCTCGTCATTGTTTTATAGTTGTTATGTTTCGTAAAACCTGACAAATTGGTTTTAATTTATGTACATGCGCTTGTCAGCTGCAAATAAAGGCTACTCACTTACTTACCGGCATTGCACCAAAGAATCTATATATTTGACTTGTGAAAATACTATTATTATATATCAGGTTGAATCCTTACCCTGAGGTATCCTTCCACTTCAGGTTTTATGCCTGATATTAAATATGATGCTTTAAGTCGTCAAGGCAATGGTTAACTTTACAAATGTAACTATTTGCGTATCTTTCATCATAAATATAAATAACTAATTGCATTTGTTATATGAACAAGACGCGGCTCTTTCCAGTCCG
>OY744603.1:25630296-25632796 GCA_963556255.1 Allolobophora icterica | reverse complement strand
AAATATATAGTAAATTATTTTATATTATGTAGTTGAAGAACTGGTCAGCAAGATGAGAGACACGATTCGTAATCTTAAAAGGAAGACGGGACTCATGGAATGCATCCAGTCTCAGCATCTTTCATTAGCATCCCAGGTAGAAACTGATCAGACGTCAACCGATTTTCACCTGAAAACGGGAAATGTTTTCGTCGAAGAGTTATTTTCGTAGATCTGTCTATCTGCGTATCCTTGTATCCTTCCGTCCTTTCGTCCGTCAGTTCTTCCTTCCTTCTATCCATTCTTCTTTCCAGCCTTTTTTCCTTTTTTCCTTCCTTCCTTCCTTCCTTCCTTCCTTCCTTCCTTCCTTCCTTCCTTCCTTCCTTCCTTCCTTCCTTCCTTCCTTCCTTCCTTCCTCCCTCCCTCCCTCCCTCCCTCCCTCCCTCCCTCCCTCCCTCCCCCCTTCCTTCCTTCCTTCCTTCCTTCCTTCCTTCTTTCATTCCTTCCTTCCTTCTTTCATTCCTTCCTTGCTTACTTCCATCCATCCTTCCTTCGTTCGTTCGTTCGTTCGTTCGTTCGTTCGTTCGTTCGTTCGTTCCTTCGTTCCTTCGTTCCTTCGTTCGTTCCTTACTTCCTTCGTTCCTTTCTTCCTTCCTTCCTTCCTTCCTTCCTTCCTTCCTTCGTTCCTTCCTTCTTTCCATTCTTCCTTCCTTCCGTCCGTCCGTCTATCTACGTGTTTCGCCGTTCTGTGTCGGAGAGCTTCCGTCAGCGTGGGCTCAGTCAAGGGCTCCCATAAATTAACATAGACTCTTATAGATTAGACTGATATGTGGGATATGTTCATGGCTCAATCTGTCGACCGATGGGAGATGAGCCTCAGGCCAATTGATAACGCTGTCGACACCTATCAAGGTCAGCGTGGTTTGACCTTGTCAGGTCATAAATCGTAGAGTTCGCGTATAGATGTCGCCACTGTCGATTACAGGCAGCCACCTACCGACCGCCCGAGTAGCTATGTCACAGCAAACACAGGAGGAGGAGGCGTCCAGTGATCTACAGCTTCATCATCAAAACAGACCTACATCAGAACATGTCTTTAGTTACACAGTAGAACAGGCAGGCAGGCAGGCAGGCAGGCAGGCAGGCAGGCAGGCAGGCAGGCAGGCAGGCAGGCAGGCAGGCAGGCAGGCAGGCAGGCAGGCAGGCAGGCAGGCAGGCAGGCAGGCAGGCAGGCTGGCTGGCAGGCAGGCAGGCAGGCAGGCTGGCAGGCAGGCAGGCAGGCAGTATAGACAGAAAATAGACAAATATATCCTCAAGAGACAAATAGGCAGGTATATAAACAGATAGATAGACAGACATATGGGCAGATAGACAGAAAGCCAGGCAAGTAGAGAACTATTGCGCTTGAAAGAAACAATGTAGATTCATCCGCGATAAAAGACCAAAACTCCCTTTCACGAGAATCAGGAGCCTTTGACTATAGGCTACCCACATTTCGCACAGAAGTGATATCGGCAAAATAAGGAAATGCAATCATATCGAATAAAGAGAAACACGCACACAGATAGACACACAGGCGGACAGACAGACACACAAGCAGGCAGAGATAGAGTGAGATTTAAATAAAATAAAATAAAATAAAATAATATATGTCGGCAAGAAATCAGACAGTGCTATTAGCATATCGACATCAGAAGTGATATCGGCAAAATCGTCAGTCAGTCAGTCAGTCAGTCAGTCAGTCAGTCAGTCAGTCAGTCAGTCAGTCAGTCAGTCAGTCAGTCAGTCAGTCAGTCAGTCAGTCAGTCAGTCAGTCAGTCAGTCAGCCATTAGGTCAGTCAGTCAGTCAGTCAGTCAGTCAGTCAGTCAGTAAGTCAATCAGTAAGTAAGTAAGTAAGTAAGTAAGTAAGTAAGTAAGTAAGTCAATCAGTCAGTCAGTCAGTCAGTCAGTCAGTCAGTCAGTAAGTCAGTCAGTCAATCAGTAAGTCAATCAGTCAGTCAATCAGTGAGTCAATGAGTCAGTGAGTCAGTCAATCAATCAGTCAGTCAGTCAATCAGTAAGTCAATCAGTCAGTCAATCAGTGAGTCAATGAGTCAGTGAGTCAGTCAGTCAATCAATCAGTCAGTCAGTCAGTCAGTCAGTCAATCAGTGTTCGGTCGGTTTTTTCGGTCTGTCTCGCTTGCCAGACTTACTCTGTCTTTTACTGCGTAGTTTCTGTGCATTCAGACATTACGTTTAGGTGTATTATAGCCAAGAGAGTTCGAGGGTGTGTGTGGAACCACTGTGGTTGAGGTTCCATCTGAGGCATCACTCGTGGTTCCACGCAGTGGCTTCTATCCCCCCTAAGCAACCGGGCTCAATCCCTCTCCTCCCCCCTCTTTCACAGAACCCCTGTAATCTGGAGGAAATAATTCCCCCTTGCTGTAAAGCCCTTCCATACCTCGCCTTCCCTTCCTCCCCTATCCCTCCCCAACCCTCACCCCTTATCACCTCCACTCTCCCTTTACCACTCCTGTACCA
>OY744603.1:25337796-25625296 GCA_963556255.1 Allolobophora icterica | reverse complement strand
ATCATCGTCAGTCTTTCTCTCTTCGCCCGGATCATCCAGGTCTCACTCGACTCCCCTCCCTGGCCAGGCACCGCTTCCGTCTCCTCCACTGAGGATATGATCGATGACAACAGCAAACAGAAGACATCGGCGGCACGAGAGACAGGCACGGACAAGGCCAACGGAGGGACAGACATATACAAGGCCAACAAAGGGACAAAAGACGCGGGGAAGGCCAACCGCAGGACAGAAGACAAGGCCAACCAAGACCAGGAGGATATGATCCGTCAACTGGAACAGAAGGAAGAGGAGATTCGTTTTCTCGTTAGACAAAGAGATCGACTCCGCAAGGACCTCGTTCGACTGCGAAACCAGATCCAACATCTAAGGTAGGACCTATAACACTCGGATTGTCATCTCTACGCGTCAATCAATCAATCAATCAATCAATCAATCAATCAATCAATTTTCGTTTATTCCTCAATCAAGCTGACAGAAACGCAACTTAGTAAATGTGTGCGTGGTTCAGCTGTATGTAATGCTGAATGACGAATAATATGAGGTTGTTTGGAAATGCGGCATGCTGAAGTTAAGTTCCCTGATTACATTTACATTGCGGCAATGATCGGGAGAGATCATTCACCACAGTTCTGGTCCGAGGAGCTAGTTTAGATGATGTGGGTAAAGAGTCTTATGAAAGGTTTTTTAAAGTGATCGTCTCAGGAGAAACTTTTGCTTTTTTGTACAATAAGGCCGGCATTTAGAAGTCATGTGCTTCACAGATCGATCGTATAATCAACATAAGCAATCACAATTTTTCACTTAGCCATAGTTGATTGGTTGGTAATCGAGTATGTTTACCGTTATCTTGTTAAACTCTTGCAAATTTCAGTGTCAACGTCAGTGGAAGAACAGAAAACGAAACACAAAATCACAACAACGATGACAACAGTATTGTTGACAACAAAGACGACCATGACGATGACTTCTTAAACATATCGCCAAAGCATCACACAGTCAGTGGCAATTCGTCAGCGGCACAAGAAGGACTGCTATCTGTCGATGATGAGCAGCGGACAGGGAGACCTCTGGACGTGGAACACAACGAAAACTGGAGCTCAGCAGAGGGAGGAGTTCGTCTGACGAGCGAACACGAGGTCATTCCGTACACGAGGTTCACCTTAACGCGGCTCTACCTTTTGGAGTCAGGGCTCGAGCCGAGAGTTGTCGAGAAACCAGCTGGGCACCGGAAGAAAGCTATCGACACAGTCATCGAATACTCCTTGGCGAGACTCAACGAAAGGAGATTGAAGACCAGTCAGTACGTTAGAGAAGACTTTCTCGAAGGAATATTCCGCAGTGTTCCGGGTTTCGGGGAACAGTACGAGCTGTACTTCGCCGATAAAGAACTTCCGAGGTACAACCAGGTGTCGATCGTAAGGGTCCTTGCTCCACCGGTTGTCGTGTCCAAGAGGACTGTTCAGATCCGCAAGGATTTCATCTACACGGTCGTCCCTCTGTCTGGAAGGATCGACAAGTTCCGGAAGTTCTTAGAGCGGTTCGTCCAGGTGGCGATCATAGGCGACAACAAGGTCTACCTGATGGTCGTCTACTTTGGACCGGAGGGCCTGAGCGAAGTTCAGGACATCTTGCGGAAGACCTCCACCGATTACCACTATCCACACATGGGCGTTGTTGCCCTCGACGGCAAGTTTTCCCGCGGCAAAGCCCTGCGAGAGGGGGTTAAACGTTGTCCCTTCCCAGGCGACATCCTCATGTTCTTCTGCGACGTCGATATCGTCATAACAACCGACTTCCTCGAAAGATGTCGCCTCAACACGGACAAGGGTCGACGTGTCTACTACCCGATCGTCTTCAGCCTCTACAACCCCCGTCTCGTCTCGTCCCTGCAGGCCCGCTCGCTCCTCGAGGCACCCGCGACAGCGCCGGCTGCCAACGAGACCCTGGTCCTGTCAGCGGAGAACGGTTTCTGGAGGGACTTTGGCTACGGGATGACGTGTCAGTATCGATCCGACTTCGAGAAGCTGGACGGTTTCAGTGAGGCGATACAAGGATGGGGACTGGAGGACGTCCTGCTCTACCGCAAGTACCTTCGCAGCGAGGTAGCGGTAGTCAGAGCCACTGACCCCGGTATCGTTCATCTGTGGCACGAGAAGACCTGCGACCCAGCACTCCCTGGAGACCAGTATCGCGGCTGCATACGATCCAAGGCGCTGAACGAAGCGTCGCACGCCCAGCTGGGAATGCTCGCCTTCGCAACGGATATCGATCTACACAGAAATCTAACCAAGAAACGACGCAATTAGTTACAGCAGGACTTGCGTGTCTTGGATTTATAAGGACGCAGTCTTGTTGTCAAGACCTTAAACCTCAAGACCAAGGCCAAGACTTTGAACCTCAAGACCAAGACTTCGAACTTCAAGAACAATACCAAGACCGAGACCCAAAAAATCATAATCATATCCAGACTTCTATTCCTTACTAAAAATTGTCATGTTGAAGTACTCGCTATTTTAATGAAAACATGAGTGGCTTTTATTTTATTCAAGCAAAACTCTAATTGCAGACTGCATAGAATTCCGAATTCGTATTTACAAAATGCTATTCCAAAGGCAAGTTGCATTTTATAAAACCAGTTCGCTCAGAATTTTCTGACCAAGACGTGCCCTATGGGGCCTCGTAAAAATTCCGCCATGTGAAAAATACGTTCTGCCTGGTGCTGAAGTTGCTGGCACACACAGCAGCTTTTCAAGCACTGGATCTAAATGTACAAATCGTGGGTCTTTTTTGTAATCCTCCCATGGTTTATCAGGCCGTCTGGCTTCTGAAACAAGTCTCAACTAAAGCAATTGTATTAGCAATAATTTGATAAATTTTTAAAATTCTGCGTTTAGTTAATGACTGTAAATATTGTGGGGCGCGGTGGCTCAGTGGTAAGTTCGGCGCCTTGTGACCGGAGGGGTGCAGGTTCGAATCCCACTCTAGCCACTGCACACGGACCTTTGGCAAGTCCTTCACTCGCAATTGCTCGTGGCTCTTCGACGTGAAAACTCCGACACAGTATCAAATGCTGTAGTCAGGAGCACCTCTGAGTAGTAGTAGACTTGAGGAGGAGCTATAGAAATACCCGAAATAAATAAATATTGAAACTCCAGTCTCGGTCTTGCAAGACCAAGACCAAGACTCTGAACCTCAAGAGCAACTCATTGAACTTCAAGACCAAGACTTTTGATCTCAAGATCACGACTTTTAAAAACGAACTCGAGTGCAGTCATGTCAGAGATAATGATCTCCGATGTCACACAAAGTTCAACGTTGTGGGGCGTGGTGGCTCAGTGGTAAGTTCGGCGCCTTGTGACCGGAGGGTTGCAGGTTCGAATCCCAATCTAGCCGCTGCGTAAGGACCTTGGGCAAGTCCTTCACTCACAATTGCTCGTGGCGCTTCGGCGTGAAAATTCCGGCACAGTATACCAATGCTGTAGTCGGGAGCGCCTCTGAGTAGTAGTTGACTTCGAGAGGCGCTATAGACATATCCGAAATAAATAAATAAATAAATAAAGTATAATACCAACTATGTTGACTTTACATCATGGCACAGGATTTGCAGATGTGAAAACTTTCCCGTTAGCCATGCAGCCATAGTACCATCTCTTGAAGTAGAGCTAATGAGTAATCTGGTGCCCTGCGCTTATCTTTTATGTAGCGCTTCAATTTACATTACGCTTGGAGCATGACTTTGTGCTCTTGGTGACCACAGGTGTAAGTGTAAGACTAAAACTGAGGAGTTTGCATGAATACTCTGGATTGGATTTCCATGATTGTGTGTACCCTAACATTTGAAGTGCCTTTATCATGTCCCTAAAAGTGAGCACTGTGAACATCGCTATCCAAGAGATCTGAATTGGTGTACAAGACAGAAAGAAAGTGCAACTTAACCTGAATCTCAGAGAACAAACAGTAGGTCTACGATTTGTATTTGGCAGAGAGCTAAGGTCAAAATGTACCATAGGGATGTAAATCTTCAGTTGGAGCTAGTGTTTCCAGTATTTAACGACATCTTATGGCTGCCAGGGCCATTGAAGTCACCCTCCTCCTTTTTCCAGGCTTTCTGGCATTACCAGAGTACGGGCAGTGGCAAAGTTTAGCTGCACAGACAGCTACATTCATTGGGAGCACTGTAGACTCACAAGAATTGTTGGTGGCCAGCTATAGGCCCACAGAACATGGCTGTCAGGGAGATAGTACTCTGAACCAGTATGGAACTGGAAAAGTTTTCCCTTTTCAAAACACACATTCAGTATCACGAGTTCACATTTAGCCCACAGAGTTCTTGTACATGAATGCATGCATTTGTTTATGTACATGAATTTATGTACATGCATGCATGCTTGAGTATCTAGATTTGTGTATGTAAATGAATGTCTGCCTATATGCATGCATGTCTGTAAGTATATCTATGTTGTACTACATATATACATTACATGCACGCATGTAGGAACCATGATCTAAAACAAGAAGTAAATAAGAATTAATGTTGACATCCGTTATTCACAGTCCTTCACGTTCCGCCTTTGGATGTACTTATCAATTCAACTGAGCTCTACAAATAAACCTACATACCAATTGCTAACAGTTGCATTGACGAATTTCAGCATTCCCTCCCCAGTCACAAAACCTTTAGTGTACACACAAATTAAACTTTTAAAGGTGCTTTTAAAGGTGCGTCAAATGCAACACGCACATGCACTGATTACACTATTATACAGCGACAACACGCACAAGTTGCGACAACGCGCACATGTTGTGACACCACATACACGATTACATTACGTGTTGACTGGACATGAGGTGATACTCTATGTAGGTTTATATGTATGACCATGCCTATCAGCACTGGTAGAATGTCCTCCAGTTAACTATCAAGCCGCTGTTGCAAAATGATGGTGAAAAAACATCCCAAATTCTGACGTTGAGAACAGACTGCAAGCCTTGCCAACAGCTCGGGTGTCGACAAATACAAACCCTACTGCTCTAAATCTGTGGGTACACATTTTATGATGATAATGATCGAATTATGGAGACTTCCATGCGACAGTCCCCCACAGAAACGCCTAGAGTTTGACAGATCCTTCAGGTAATGATGTGCTGCACAGATGATAAAAGCGAAGGTCATTGGCGAATGACTGAATGTTCTGAACAAAAGATGGCAGATCCTACAACAGAAAAACATCCATAAATTATTTCATATGTTTTCATATGTTTATTATATTTCAAATATTATATAATACTATATTATATTTTCATCAACTCTGAATTTGGAGAGCAAAGTATCATTTCACCAACATTGACCAAGAAAATGACTTGGATGTAAAATATGGAGAGCAAGGTGACATTCCAACTTCAAGCAATCAAAAATTCATCAAACTGCTTCTCTTCTTATCAAAACGTCAAATAAAATTAGTTTTAGCCATATAAACATCAAAGGAACATCAGAATGGATAAACGAATATGAAAATTTTTAAAAATTCTCTAGAATTGGAATTTGAATATTGCACAAAACAAGTATTACATTTACAGTCCCTTAAGCTGGCCCTGAGGCAGCCATGGTATGAAGCGTCAGCGACTTCATTTTCTTAGCCTCTGCATATGAAGGCGGGTGACCAGTCCTCTCCCTCACTGTCTCATCTTCCCAATGACAGTGTACGGTCAGCGTACTCATAATAGCTGAGTTGGCTAGTGGGCGTTGGTGGAGCAGAAATGTTGAACCAAATTTCTGCCCTGGCAGGGATTTGAACCCCTGACCTCTTGATTGAAAGTCTAGCACGCTAACCACTACACTATCGAGCACCCCCGTATATAATTATAATAACAATAAAAATGGTAATAATCTTAATCAGGTAAATAATGACAACATACAAAATGCAGAGTGTGATGTAGTAACAACTATTCCAATGATCAGCACATTTCTGCAGAGCCCCCTCCCACTGATACTATTCCAAAAGCAGATGCAACTCACAGTTTCCGAGTGAAATGTAAGGATGAGAATGGCCCTTTGGTGATCGCTGATCCCTTTCATGAGGCGCAGGAAATCAGGAATGAAATGTCCGTAGAAACTGCTGAAGTCGACGGAAGCCATGTGGTAGATGGCAGACGTGATTTCCTCCTGGAGGAGGTTATGTGATCCCTGTAGAAGGGTCTGAAGTAGAACGGATATGAACTGGTTCAGCATCATCTCATGGAAGATTGGCTGAAACAAAACAAACAACAACTATGTATTAGCTGGACATTCATATGGTACTATTAAAAAATCCTCAATAAACATGAGTTGCCAACTCTGGATGGCTGCAGCTGTGCTCACTGAGGCAGAAACAATCACTTGCACTATTCAGCATGTCTATACTAATCATGCAGGGAAAAATTTCTGCTTTCAACATGCCATTTGGTTTCCTGAATAATTCATATCAATGGCATCAGACTGCCTTGTTATCTTTAGTTCAGAGAATTCTTATGGCAACACTCCAGTCTTCTTAGCCTACACCTTTTCAGCCTTCTTCTTATGAATAACTTACAAAATAAAAAAAAATATCTCGTTTAAATTCAGGGGTGAATATTAATTACTGATAATAAAATCTAATATACTTTAATAACTTCTACAGCACCTCTATCCTGCTCATAAAGCATCAATCGCAGGAGAAAGTTATCAATCAGCGAAGTGCATAGAGTAACAAATTTCTTTAGTCTTTATGATTCAACAGAAATTACACAGTCACACTGGTGGGTTGAAAGATATAATGGCCCCATTAGTAAGGTGACTGTTTAATTAACTTTGAATGTGGCCTAAACACAATTATGACTCACAAGCATTTTATCAGACAAATGATTTGTTATCCAGACTGATTTTTTATCCAGTGACAGAGTGAGTGGTAGCTGGGCGCTGCTCAGACTGAAATATGGTACCTGGGCCGTATCTTACCAACCTTGATACCCCCTACTGGATATGGCCAGTGTAATTTGAGAAGCCAGAGAAAGCGGATGTCAAGCTGTGGTGGGTAAGCAATAAAATGAAAATTAGCAATCTGCTTTTACAGCATGCATCAGAATTTGAAAGAATTATAGTATTTTGTACAGCAGTACTTCTCTATACAGAACAAAGAAAAAGTAATGAACTCTGTCAAAACTCAGATTTCTGTTACTAATTCAGGAAAAGAAAACTGTCAGTCTCACCTTTCGGTAAAGATTATGTTTGCTGTTTAGAGATCGGAGTGATTCTAAATTCTGGCGAAACAGAGAAATATCCATTTGCAGAAAGGACTGACCATAAGCCTGAAATCAAAGAGAAACACCAGGAAAAAATTTAATATCCATCCACAACAGAAAAGCAATCAGTTGTTATAACAGACTGTGCCTGAAAAACCTGGCCAGTCAGAAAATCAACATACGAGAAATACACTTTGAAGGTGATTGCGTAGCGCGCATAAAATAAATGAGAAATAGTTCTGTACATAATTTTCACAGAAATACCTAACAAATCACTTAAAAGATCTCATATGAAAACTTTAGGCTACATAAATAATTGTGCACAAAAAAATCTATTTAATTTATCCAAGACAGCTAAATTAAAATACAATTTAACTCGTACTTTTTCAAATGTATTTGCATGGAGAAGTACATCGTACCATATTATACATTTACAACACTGTAATATTTGAGAACAAACGTGCTTCCCCCTAATTATTCAGCATTTCCAGTCTTATCCAATGCAATATAAAACCAAATTAAATATTTTCTGACTTCAGCTGGGTTTCCTCAAGCACAGTATTAACTTGTAGGCAAGGGGTATGACTTAATGAATAAGCTGGAGCTGACCTGCATTATTTGGATGAACTGTTCCTTATTTTCCACCTTCTCCAGAGCCTGGTTGTTGACAGATTCCAAGATGGATCCAGGGAAGAAATACCTCCAGTTGAGTTGCAGAAACTGGTGTAGCAGTTCAAACAGAGTTGGCTTCACGTCTGGAGAATCCCTCTACAACCACCAAATCAAAAACCATCAGTTCGAACTGGTACGTTCAGACAGAACCATCAACAAATACTAAAACATTTTCACATTTAGGCAAGCAACGACAGTTTGCAGTTTTGATCAATTTTTATCTGATCTGCTGAAGAAGTTTAACCCAAGATGCTAAAACTAGAAATGTCTCTGCTGGTGCCAAGTCAAAATTTAATCTATTGACAATGGTTTCCAGTGCTTAGCACATGTTAATGAAATAATTTTAAAAGGCCATTTAAACAACACTGGAAGACCGTTAGTCATCTTACAAGGTCCCTAAGTACTAGACTCGAGTGTGCTCAAAGATTACCAGTATGATTTTAAATGTTTTCACTGGCAGCACCAATTGAATGATGCCTTCTACAATGTGTAACGTCACTACAGAAGTCAACAGACCAGATAAGAAAGTCCCAATGGATGATTTCTACCCTGGGAGCTATAAAATTACTTCAGGGGTTTCCATAGGAAAATTTGGAAACAACTGATATAAATAATCTCATTTGGTAACTGCTGACAAAACTGTGAACATGGTATAATACTGTGGTTCTGTTTTCTCAAACCAATGATCTGACTCAAGGTCACAAACATGAGTCAGTCCCACAGAATTCATAAAATTAAGCAAAGCAATGATGTCGCAGGAAAAATCTGATGAATTACACATACCACGCTTAGGACGGGATAGATCTGAGAGAGGCAGAGGTCGAGAATACTTGGAAGCAACTTCTTAAATGATGAACCTGGTTCTTGCACGATGACCAGCAACAGCTTCAGAAACCTAGCAAACAAGAAACATTTAATTACATAACATAAAGTCATCAGACTTATAAATCTAGAGCCATTTTATTGTACTGCTTTGCATATTTTTGAATTCATATAGCACTGCTCACAGAAGAAAATATCATTGAAAGTCATATTCTTTGTTCATTTCTAAAGACCCCTACATAAAATTCACTTACCTCTATGGAACATAACATTACATTACATTTCCTCCTGTCTATCCTAATGCACCAGATTTCATTACAACATAAATTCTGACACATCATCGAGACATGGATCCTAAAATTAGTTTACACCAGTCTTGTTATAAGGCAGTTCTTGTTATGATTCCTAAAGACAACGCTATAACGAGTTTCTGGTGTAATAAACAGGTGATTACATTAAGTAATGTCAGATTTCCTTAGTTCAGTTCAATCAGTGCTTTCGTAACTGCTTAATTTTTTAGATACACTGGAACCATACTGTAGTGCTACTATGAGAAGCCACATCAAGAATCATTATTATGATGCATACAATTTCAAGGGCACAGATTAACTTGAGATCAATGTGCCCAGCATAGTTTTACTGCAATTTGCATTACATTGAGGCATGCTATAAAGGAGATCCAGCCTAATTTAATAATTGAGAACAGTTATGTACCTGTATATACTTGCCTATAAGTCCAGAAAATTTGGACAATTTTGAAAGTGCAACTTGGAGGGTGTGCCTTATATGAGGGTCAAGATCAAAAGACACATCCACATGAGATTGTCACAACACACTCACACTCACAGGGTAGTCATAAACACCAACATGAGTCAGACAACACAGAGGGACCCTTGTATATCATGATGAGGTACTGGTAAACATATCATAATTAGTCCCTCTGCCTGCAAACACATGACATGATTCACCAGTAATTATGATCTCTGCTCTCTACTTGGCAGTGTCAAAGCACCCCACCCATTAGCACAGTTAACCCTGCAAGATCAATAGGTATTAGTACACTGCCACTAAGAGGAAAGCCAGGGAATTCCAGATGCAGGAAATGCCAACAGAGAGACTAAGAACCCAATGCAGGTCAACTTATACACAGGTCAGAGACTTTTATACCTTCCCAGGTATATAATTATGAGATCGACTGATAGGAAGGATTGACTTATATGCGAGTATATGTGGCATGTACAAGTTACATATGTGTATACATGCATTTATGCATGAACGTATGCATGTACATACGTATGTATGTGTGCATGTATCTGTATCTAGACATAGTTAATTCATTCATTTAGTTAAATCACTTGTTACGTACGTAAAGTCTTAAATTTGAATCTGAGGCACAGATCTTCAATAGGAGTGAAGACGCAGTCATACAAAGGCCAGAGGAGACAGACTCATACAAAGGCCAGAGGAGACAGACTCATTCAAAGGCCAGAGGAGACAGAGTCATACAAAGACCAGAGTACCTGTGTGCTGTACCAATACCTCAACACAAATTAAATAAAATTTCTGATGGCAAAGTTTCCAGATTGCAGTTCACTATTTGTGTTACAGTTGGAGTTTTGTAAAACAAGAACAAACAAAAAATAATATGCATTTAAATGAATAGGCAGATACCTATCGATTAACTGATGACCATATGCGCTGTCCTGATGAAGACTGTCCAATATCAACTCTCTAAATGCACAAAAAACTCCATTCTCAATATCAGCTTTACTGGTAACTCACATTGAAAATATTCTAAAGTACTGAGAAGAGGATACACTTCCAACACAAGTTACTTTAGAAATACCAGATGTTGCAACAAACTCTGATCAACATGGTAGCACCTCTTTCTCTTTAACTGACTCCCATATAATCTTGTTAGCAACTACAAACAATTAAAAGTCAAGCAGAGCTTCTTTAATAACATTCATACATAAATGAGAATTTGTAAAGTGCAGCTTCAAGGAAAAAACTCATCAGTAGTGCTCCCGACCAAACATGGAGACCCCTTGTTCACAAAGAACGAGGGTTCAGACTCAAATGCTCGTGGAACAAAGAAGTAGATAGGCTAACGAGCTCAGCTCTAGTTTTATGATGGAAGGTTGTTCCAGGCCACAGGACCAACGTAAGCAACGCTTCTGTGCCGAGTTGTAGAGGAATGAGCCTGGGGGATAAGAATAACACCCTGATCAGCTGAACAAAGGGGCCTTTAGCCAGGAACAGACAATGCAGAGATGCACAGTGAGCCAAGAAAATATGGGGCAATTCCCATCAAGCAGTTCCGCAAAAAGTTAAAATCTTAAATTCGATTGCTATAAGAGCTTAATAAAAGCTTGTGACACTTTATTTGAATTAATGATCAGCTGAACAAAGGGGCCACTACCTGGTGAAGAGGTTTAGAAACGTCTGGATAACCTTCTCCACGAATTCTGATCCCATCTGGAGTCGAATAATTCGGAACAATGCCAGAAAGAATCCAAGAAACTGGAAAGTTATTTCTGAAATCCAGACAGAAGAAACACGGTCACAATCTTTCTGAGTCAATCGAGTACTAATGGATTAGCAAAGGTCCTATTGTTTACAAATCATGGTATTAAATGCATATCACTCCTAAGATAAGACATCTGTTTTAATTACATATTAATCCTAAGAAGAGTGGTCTTGTGGATAACATGAAGCCAATTAATTACAGATTAGTATTAAGAAAAGTCATCCAAAGCCTAAATTACTTCCAGCTGAAGTGGACACGAAGCAAGTTATTTGACAACTATTTTTTAAGGTATTAACCATTATGTTTGATTATGGTTTTCTAATGCCAGATGAGAAGAATCACTGATAAATTTCCCCTGAGGAAGCACTACATGTCAATGCAGGATTATGATTTATGTGTCCTCTTGATAACAAACTGCCAATTCCACATGAAGCAATTAGATTCAATCCAAGGAGACAGAAGCAATAGTTGAGTGAGTAAGTAAGAAATGCAACAAGGTACAATCAAAGAAATCAAAGACATGCAAAATTATTATTATTAATTTATTAAGCACCACAATCTAATGGCACCGAGCAATTGTGAGTGCAAGACTTGCTCAAGGTCTCTACACACTAACCATCTCAAAGGAGCCCTGAAACTATACCCTTTACGTTACAAAGAGAATGCTCTGTCCCAGAAACCCTGAAACATCATCGATCAGTCACTGTACCTGTAGAAAATGCTATCAAAGGTCGCTTTATTGCATTTACAGACACAGTAGAATGTTTGCAACATGAAGTGACGATAGTCCTACCATAGTCTTGTACATATATCGGGACAAGGTGGAGAGCGATGTGGATGTAGTCCCGAAGAGCGGCATGACACATCTGTTTGCTACGACTGACGCCCTCAGCTGACAGATTCTCCACGATGTCTGTCATGATCGACAGTGAATGACTGATGCACCACCTGGCTGTTACACACACATGCACACATATTCACTTGCCATATAAATACAAACTTTGTTCATTTCATAATTCTGCCATCATGCACTGTAAGTTTCCTCTCGAACTGTATTCTAATACAGTTTATGCTATCATTTGATTGTTCCTTTGATTGATTGATTGCTAGAAACATTGCTGACTGATTATTTGATTTTTACAATTGTACTGTATACAATTTGATTGTATACATTGAGCTTTCATTTTTTTTACTGATTTCTATGCAGTATTTGTAAAGTGTGAATTTTGTCTCATACTGATTATTGTATTGTATTTAAATATTTCTAAAGCACCTCTCTCAGTACAATCTAATCAGAGGTACTCCCAGTGTGAGAAGCCCCGAGGGAAAAGGAAAGATTTAAGCTAGCGGACAGAAGCAGAGAGACCCCCAGCTAGAATCGTAGAGCGAGTGGAGGGAGAGTATTCCAAAGTGAGGGACCAACACAAGCAAAAGCGCCTTTGATTAAGAATATTTGCTTGCAACCTACTTACATAAACATCTAATGTTACCCAGAAAAGACTGATTTACTAAAACCGATAAAGTAACAAATGAATACAGACGAGTTCATTTAATAATAATTATAATATTCGCGTGAATTGACAAGCTCACTAACAAACCGACCGCAGTAAGTAACATTGAAACAAATGACAGTACAATAATCAAGATCTTATAGAACACACGTCTTGGCAGCTTGTTAGGCACCTGCTCATTTTACTGCACACCCTAGTTTGGTGATGTAATCTTAAATGGAAGCTTACACTACCTAGCTGAGTTGACCTATTGGGAGCTTATGGGTATCATATCGCGTCTTTCAAGATCTTATGTTCTTCGAGCAAAGCGTTACCATTCATCTATCCCCCTTGGCAGATGGAATTCTGTATTGTCTTTCTTGAGTAATTCCCTCCCTTATATGGCACATTTTCAATTGTATGAACCAAATGACACAAGTAACAAAAACATCTTTCTGCCAAACAGTATATCCATTTAATTTAACTATTTAACCTGTTCTTACATCAGCATTGTTAGCATTCATAAGTCACCATAATTATAAATAGCCAGATACACATTAATAACAGTCGTATTATAGCAATTTCTAGATTAAAATACAATATATTGTATAAACAAATCTCCAAGTAATCTGCTAGAACATAATAAAAAAAATTTTGCCGGTTACTCAAAAGCCCAAGTAGTTCAAAAGCAGGAGAAAGCGTGTAACAGAATACCATTCGATCGAGCCGTTGGGTTGTCCAGTAGTCCTGATGTTTCACAGAGTCTCTTGAGGTCACCCAATACCTGCCCAAGAAATACTGTCAGGCTGTGGCTTCTTGTTTCCCAGTCCTGCTTTGCCTCCTGGATTCCTGGCCAAGGCAGCATCAGGTAATGTGACAGAGAACGAAATGCCAACAGCTCTACCTAAAATCAGAAACATTCAAACAACCAACCTGCATAACATGTGGTAATGAAAAGCAGTACTGACTTTTTAGTTATCTGATGATTGTTTGCCTATAGGGAAACCTTTTGTACCTAATTAACTCCTAGCCTTGTCTAGACAGTGCTTTTGTAAGATACACCACCACCACCACCACCACCACCACCACCGAAACATCACCAAACTCTGCCACAAGTTGCAACTAATTAAAAAAAACTATATTCTCAGCTTCTTTAAATATTCATCGAATAAATCAAAGTACCAATTCAAAGATCACAGCATCACTTTAATCAATGACAGGCAACTACAAAAAAGTTTTCATAAATGTAATTAAGTAATTCCGTACTGATGCTCTTTGATTGATGCATTCGGCAGTGTGCTATTGGCCCTGCTGAACCCACTGCATTAGCATAGATGAGTTTATAAGAGAACTACCGTATACCCATCTAGACATGTGGTCAACTAACCTCTGGTGGACATGAGCTGACCTTTACACCTTCCCGATATAACTTCTGTATGAGAGGATTGTGGTAAAGGTAGGCCGGCCGGACTGTGGTACAAAGAGACAGCAGAAGATGACAGGCCGAAAGCAGGAGTTTCTCCGGAACCTGTACACGAGAAACTTGCCAATCAGCTAGTGTTGCTTCAACATGTATGCATGTTTCTAAACACTTAAAATAAATATCTTTCAAAATATCTTTCAAAAGAACTATTTTAAAATAAATAACTAAAAATGTTTTGTTAATCCACTCTAATTCAAATACTTTTGTAGCATAAAATAACTAAATAGAGTTCTTACAGATTCTTCGAGTAACAGTGGAACAACAGTGTCGACTATTCCCTCGATCATTCGATGACATTGCGTTCCTCGTTGTTCATCGGAATGAGAATGCTGATAGAACTGATTCAGCCAACAACTGTATGCTTTTACAACTCCCATTGCCTGAGCATGCCTGAATTAAAACAAACACCAAGGCCAGGTCAGGAATGGTAATGTACAGCCAGAGACAGTAATTAAATAAAATTTGGTAAGGCAAGGTAACATAAGGAAAGTCAAAGTAAGATAAGGGAAACTAAAGTAAGGTATGGAATGCTAAAGTGAGAAAAGGAGAGCTAAAATAAGGAGAGCTAACATAGAGTAAGGAAATTTAAAGTGAGGCAAGGCAAGGTAAGATGCTTGCTCAAGAATGTTATAACACAGCCTCATCAAGATCTCGCAAGTCTGAAATCTACAGTTCTCGATGTAACAGATTCCTTGGCAGAAAGACATGTGAAAGCAGTGTAATAAATAACCAACCTCATCATAATTTTCCCAGGTCAATAAGAGAATTTGTTACCAAGAAACAGCAAAGGCCAATAAACAACCTAAGAGATCTTTGCTAAGCTCCTTGCGACGTTCACAGATTGCTGTGTACATCGGTGATTTAATGACTGATTTCACAGATTATAATTATAAGTTATCTGCACATCAGAAGAAATTCACCAAGTGTCAACCTTGAAAGGTTTGACATGGCTTACACTTCAATGAAATCACCCTCCAGAACATTCTTTATGGTTGATCCGATTTCATATAGTTTCATTTTGGTCCCATAGACACCAGTATGTATTAGTCTGTAGAAGAAAGAAATCGCTTTAATATTTTGTCATTAATGATTCCAATACAATACAAGAACCAGTGAGAAAATACAACAAACCCCCAACAGACCAATGTTACCAAAGCTGTTCCTATAATATTGAGTAGGAAATCATCAATGAATAGTATTGAAATTTAAAGGCTTTTTACCCTTAAAATTCTAATAGGAAAACAAGACTCCACTGGGTGGAGTTGTATAAACTCTTATACATTTCTGTTACACACAACTCAAGAATTTCTTAGGATTTTGCATAATTTTATGGATTTCTTAACATTCCTACACGTTCGTAATGTAGTATCATGCAAAAGTCTACTTCTTTCACAAAGATAGGTAAGCTAAGGTACTGCAGCAAATCATTAGCAATCAGTCCGAAAAAGGTAATTTCAGCTGTAGCACAAGACACAACACAAGCACAAAACACATATACAACAACAGCTAAAACTACTGTTAAACAATTTGGCAACGAGCCATCAATTTCACATGACCCAATAAGATTTGTACCTCATCAGCTGAACAAATCTTTCCACCTAAGTAATTATGTACATAAAATATCTCAACACCTAATGCAACACCTTTCAAGTATCACATAAAAGTGCTGCTCATCTAGCTTAAAAGCCATTTTAAAGTCATTAGGAATAAACAGTCCATCAATATAATAGACCAAACAATGGTTATCTTAGCCACACTGTACTGTACTGTAACGTTAATTAACAGTACATAAGATTTCTATAGCCTTACTTTTCTACAAGAATGCAGCCGTCCTGCATAGTCTGCGTGAAATTCTCGCCAGTGAAGTGACAAGACAGACGACCATATGCCTGTAGAAAGGACGAAAGGTCACGCAGTGCACAGTGTAATCTACGGCAGTCATTCTCGGCAGTGACATTGAGCTGACGTTTCAGTTGTGAGTCTGTTATGTATCGCTCCAGGTCAAAATAAACTGTCATGTACTCTTGGAATGGCTCATACTACAACATACACCAGACACTCATTATAATGCCGTCTTTGGCAAACATATGACGAACTGCCTTATAACAAGGTCGGTTATAATGAGTGTAATTTCTACAGGTGAATTAATTTGAGATCTACATCATGAATGTATTACATCACAATTCATGTTTTAGTTAAACGTTTTACAATGTCTTTCCAGTGCAGATACAAAAAATTTAACATAAACAAATACTAAAATATCCAGAAATGCACCATATTCTGCTGAAGTCAGTCTTGCAACACAAAATACTGCAACCGAAATTGCAGACTAATACTAATGCATACAACAGAGTTGAACAACACAGACTTATGAAACCAAGACTTGTTGAAAGAAGACTCAAACAACCAAGATTATGCAACAAAGACTTCAACAATAAATACTTATGCAATGGAATGTAAAGTAATAACACAATATTATAATCCCAGTGTAAGGCAATATATGTTATACCAGCAGGTTTACCCGGCGTTGCCCGGGGTTATAAGGCACCACCACCCCCACCCCCACCCCACCCCCACCACCACCACCACCACCACCACCACCACCACCACCACCACCACCACCACCACCACCAGTTAATGTGAAGTGAAATCTCTACGGCGAATCTTTAGAAATGCGTGCCGGTGACAGAGAATTTTCGGTGAAAGACACAGAATCTTCTCGGGTGGCACCATCTGACGAATGAAAATAGGTCGACTCAAATTTGTAAGAAGTGGGGGTTTTTGAGAGGTTTTCGCCCGTTTTCACCATGGAAGCGGTGAAAATGGGGGATGCGAAGCCTCACACAGTGAGTGTGTAATGCCCACCCCGAGACAGTAGTGAAGGTTTGGAGTGAAAAGGTCCAAAGGTGTAGAAATGCATCCCGGTCAAAGATCTGTGACAGACAGACAGAGTTTCTTCTTTATATATATAGATATGTAATATAAGCTGATGTTGAAAGGCAAAGGTCTGTGGTAAGGCTGGTAAAGCAGTTACCGGTCTACAGCAATGGAAAGTTTGAGAAGCACTGCTCAAAACAATTCTTACCAGAAGAGTGAACATCTGCAGTGGATACAACTGTGTCACCTTGGCAACTGTTTCCAGGCATTCAGCGAGAAAGTACTGCCACTCCGTCTTGAACTGCAATAGGTAATGAAGGTGTCTTTTATATGAGAAATATAAAAAACAACAAATTGACTAAAAGATCAAATCTAACTCAACTTTTTATACATAAAGTATTAGCAATGATCTCAGCTAAAAGAAAACCCATTCTAC
This sequence comes from Allolobophora icterica, assembly GCA_963556255.1. Classification (NCBI taxonomy): domain Eukaryota; kingdom Metazoa; phylum Annelida; class Clitellata; order Crassiclitellata; family Lumbricidae; genus Allolobophora; species Allolobophora icterica. The sequence goes on along the minus strand of OY744603.1, from coordinate 25,607,729 downwards.
AGAGATACAGTTCTAACTCACTCAAGTGTACGTTTGAGTTTGTCAGTCACACGAAATTTGTACATCATAAAAATGTGGCAACGATTAATTTAGCAAAATTCTCATAATCCAATTTCAACCATTTTCTCCTGCAAGGTCTTAACAATCGAGACCCCAAATGGCATTGATATGCTACAGTCTTACCACGTCATCAGGAATATCCATCAATTAAAATGCAAGTCAAGCAGATGAACAGCTGCTTACATCATCATCGAGAACGTCATCATCAAGAAGATCGAGCTGTGATTGATTGTAACGAAACTGCATTTTCTTAAGAATGTCGGATGCGAGTGAAATCAATGCTTCTTCGTATCTACAATCAAACACAAACATAACCCAGATATATAACAAAAATTATTTTCTACGATCAAACATACACAATAAGCATGTTTAATCCTTAAAAGATGAAAGGGATTAGTTTTCCATGCATTTTAGTACATGCTAGTCGTTAAAGGGTCAAAGTAAAACTTGTTTTGAAATGAGTGAATTTGATGCAAGAAAGAAATAACAGAAGAAATTGGTATACATAAAAGTACAAACTTCTAATATGTAAAACAAATGACCATGAGAGAAATATCACAACAACAATCAGATTAGGATGATACTGGAAAGTACAGCAGCAAATATTACTCTGAAATGAGGCAAAATGTAGTTTACTCCATTAAACTGGGACTGATATAACAACACACTGAGGTGTTTTGACTGAGGTACTAACATTTGCTCAAACAATGCCAAATAAAGTACAGACTGTACTAAAGTACAGAAATGAAAGCATAATACTTTTGTAAATATGCATTCTTGTCAGTCAAGCGTTCATCCAACTTGACCGTCAGATAGTCCAGAAATTCACTCCATACGGCCAAACAGTTGAAGAAGCTTTCGTTGGTCGGCTAAAAACAAAACAAACTCTTTAACAGTTACAGTACAACAAATAAGCCAATAACACACACATTTACATCACATCAACATTTACATCTGATTAACAGTTATAAGAACTCTTTCAATATCCACAAGCCAACATCATAAGAACTATTGATTGAACAATAACATTTAAGGGTATCTGCAGAAGTGCAGAATTCTCTTAATAAAATAAATAATATAACTAACAAAGGACTTAATACAACAGTCAAGACTTTAGCCAGTCAAAGGAAGCTACACACAAACAACATCAGCTAAGCGTCATCATTTTAGAATAGAAGAGAGCAGAATTGAGCCATATTTTAGTTGTATTGCATTCCGAATTGATTCAGCAGATTCTACAGAATGACAGATCTCAAGACAAAGCCTTACTTGTTTGAATGTGTATCTGAACACCAGACCCAGGAAATTTAAAGTGGGAAACTGAGGATTCACTTCAAATCGACTTAGGTGAAGGCGCACGAACAGATTCAGAAACTCGGTAAACTTATCCAGGTAGCTGAAATGGAATAACAAACAATTAATAGTCAGCATTTGGCTTCTCTTAAGTTGTCTGGCTTTGCCAGGGACAGCTGCAGAATCGTCAAGTGCATGAGCGTGGTCACCTTTTGCCATTCTACCCTATCGACACAACTTGGTCCAAAGACTCTGAACATCCAAGCCATCATTGGGTGGTTTCACATGTGTGTATAGGTCCCCCACTGGTGACTCTTCCATCATACTGTGCATTGCTTTGCTAACTGATGTAATATTCTCGTTATTAACAACGCTCAACATCAACAGACCAGCACAGCGAGCACCTCCGATTTCTTTTGCTCTTTGAGTGGCACTATACAAATGTCCAATAACAATTACACAGGTCTGGGTTCATGGCAACTTTGACAGGCCAGGCCTCAGCACTGTAATCTAATACATAGACATCCATTACCCAGCTCAAAATTAATAGTATAGTAAATTGTTACAGTGAGGGTGAAAGTTTCAGCAGCTCTAAGGTTTTCCTTTGCCTTTATTCTGTAGGCACTTGAAAACCATTCTGCTTGATTACTATTTTAAGTTGTCAAGTGCTTCCAATGAGTTTCTCTCTCAGAATCGATAAAAGAACAGAGGTCGTGGGGTAAATCACTCCCTCAGAAATCTATAAAACTCCACATAACTGAGTACAATAACTTCATGTGCTTACTTTTCATCAAGAAGTTGCATGCTATTGCCCGTCGATTTGGGATCGTCATCTTTCGTAAGGCACTGAAGCAAATGCAGCGTCTGATTAAACATCATCAGAAGGAATTTCTCAAACTCCGGAGGAACACAGTTCTTTGTCAGCAACTCATTGATACAGTTCATTGCCAGCTCCCCCAACTCTCGCTGGTTTTCGTCGGCATGACGCTCGCATCCGAACTCGGCAAACCGGAAGATGACGCGGAGTATGGATGGCGTGACCGAAGTGGACAGAGGTATCCAGCTGAACAAGTGTATGAGGCAGCGAAGTGCCACAGAACAAATTACGTGCGAATGTGAATCGAAGCGTTGGAGCTTTACGGATGCACTGAGGAGAGAGGTTGCCGCCACGTGTGACTTGTGGTGCAGCATACCTGAAGACAGAACCAATTCCATCACAACGGTTACATTCATTGAAATCAATACAAACTTAGATTCATTCACCTGTGTTTATCAATTAAAACCTCACAAATATACTATTATTATTATGCATTTATTAAGTGCCACTATCTAATGACCATGCATCAACTGATTGTGCCGAGCAATCTCGAGCGAAGGACTTGCTCAAGTTCATGCATGTAATCTCACAGTAGCCATCTCATGTAAGACTAGAACTCCTACTCTTTGTGTTAAAACACGAGCAATCTAACCAATCGGAAACCATATCCAATAAAGATACAGGTTTAACGTAAAGTAAACAAGTTATTGGATCACAAATGGCAGACACTGAAGGAACCTAGTCCTTTCTGCCATTGATTAAATTCAATTTTAACTAAGCTGAAAGGCAATTGCAATATAACAAAAACAGAAGTAATTTCATTAGCTAAAGCAGTCATCATAAACAACAAATAATAATTCAAATACTAATTATGTTTTATTGGAATTACTATGAACTTCAATGGAATTAATAAACTAAAACACATATATTTCAATGAAAAGAAACACATCACATTTTACAGTAATTAGAAAATCATAGCATTTTCTGTTCAAGTTCTACAGTAGGCCTGTTATACTGACATCGACAGCTAGTTGCTGAGTCAGCTATCTTGTGATGAGATGACAAACCTACCATGCTTAATCGGCGTTGATGTGTGTTGTTTCTCTGTTGAGTGTTGGTTTGTAGGTGAGGGCGGAGGTGTAGCGGTCACTGTGGCTTTGTGTTGGTCAAGCGACGACTCAAGCAAATCTACAACATTTACACACAGTTACGTACATCTAAATCAAAGTATTAGTTATCATAGTATGCTCGATACATCAATAGATCATTGCTTCTAAGTAAAATTACATTCAAAAAGCATAATTCACAGGACAGCTGAGATCAGAAAATAAGTCCTCCCAAACACTGTACTGTCATTGAATATTTTTGGCCTACTGGTACCTAAAACAGACTTGTTTAGATCAGTCCGATGGCCGACCATCTACGCAGCATCCGGCCATCTGTACAGCATCTTTGTGACAAACCTAAAAGGCACTATATTAGGTGTCTTGAAACTAAATGGTACATACACACATACATACACACACAAATACATATATACACACATAGATACATACACACATACATACATGCATGCATACATACAAAATGCACATTCTACTACTTGTACGACTAAACACCTGTTACACCAGATGAAATTGAGAGTTTAAGAGCAACACCACTTCATCAGTGACCCACAGAATTAAGCTTTTTATTAGAACTATTTGTGTAGGAGGATACACCTTACGAGTAGCTTCACACTGGTGCCATTCAATTGTATTCCTCCACTTGTACCACCAAGCCTGAGCAAAATAAATTCTGCTGCATAAAATACCATATATTTTAGCTCTTTTTAGGGAGTAAGTAAAATAACAAAGTTCTCACTGGAGTCAGCAAATCAGAAACTCCCAGATGATCAACTGATGAAAATAAAGATAATTAATAATAAATAACCCTTAAACTTTTTTAAGAACAATGTGTAGACTAACTGGTGAGCAATGACAAAACGTGTGGCACTTGGTGGAGCAATAGTTGGAGTAGTTCCTTCCTTCGTGATGTACTCAGTGCCCCTTCTCTTGGACTGGCCAGTTCTTCTGATGTCAACTGCAGCAAAATGAGACTGAGAACCACCGTCTCCCTCTGGTGACTTAGCTGAACAAAAACAATCATTCACTAGCAGCTGCATCGATAAATATCAAGCCAAAAAATTCAAAGTCCATATCCTCATGTCAGAACCACGTCAGAACCCACATTTCTTTTCTGAAAGTGTGTTTGTCTCCATTTTTTACCTTTCTATTGTGGAACACAGTAGCCAATTCATCAGAGTGCTTGCCTAGTAATGTGGAGTACAGGCTCAAGCCTCCCCTGGGATGGTTGCTGTGTAGGGACCTTGAGCAAGTCTTTCATTCACAATTGCTCAGTGCCATCGAATGATGCCTGGTCATTTGATAGTGGAACTTAAAAATGTGTGATAATAATAATCTAATATCTCTCTGTCTGTCTTTCAATTCACACTAATAGTCTCCCTTTACAACTCCTCTCCTTCTCCAATATATCCCTCCCATTAATTCACTCATTCTGATTAATTCACTCATTCTCATTAATTCATCCACCTATCAATTCAACCTACTGTCCATCAATCCATCTATCCTGTCATTCAGTGAGTTAGTCAGTCAATTCATATATGACCTCTTCAAAACATTGCGCTTACCGATAGAATGTTTGAGAAGAAGTCTGGAAACGCATGTGGCCAGTCGAGGCGAGCAATGAGGACAATCACTTTAGCCATCTTGTTCCTGACAAACCCCGAGACATTTGAATGCGTCAGCAGCAGCAACTGATAGATGGTTGTGCGGATCATCAGGCGATCTTCCAGCTTCACTGCCATCCACTGTTGATTTATGATGTTCTACATACAACAACAAAAACCACTCCTAAAAATACGGAACCTAAATGGCTAACCGAGAGTCTAAAAAGTAACAGATCTCTCATTCACGACTCCCAAAAACTTGACATAAATTCTACTAGAAATTTTTATAAGGTGGGCGAGACATGTTCATACGACACTGGCAGTGACATTAAAGAGAAATCAAGATTGGTTATTAGTTATATCATGGATGGCCATCCGTGAAATACCACACTACCTACTAGCGCTATTGTGAGGTACTTAAAGGTGCTATAGTAAGCATCCAGATACATTCCAAGTTGCATTAGCACTTTGGTCATGGGTGACCATCTGTAGAAAACCATACCACCTAGCTGCATTAGCACTTTGGTCATGGGTGACCATCTGTAGAATACCATACCACCTAGCTGTATTAGCACTTCGGTCATGGGTGACCATCTGTGATAAACTACACCACAACCCAGCAGCCCTTCATCGGTCAGTAAATGAGTACCTATGCAAAAACAAGGGATGTCAAGAGAGACATTCTGTTGCCGAATTACTGTCGTTGTGTTTGTGCCACAGCCAAATGACCCTTCAACCTTGGGACTATGCTTCTGTAGACATGTTAAACAGGTGGTTTAAACAAGTGTGTACCTTTATTGTTTGTCTTTTACAAAACCACTCGTTCTCTCACGTGGTTTATCCCAACAGAAATTATGCCACAAATGGTAATACAATTAAAACAAAGTTGCAACAAACGTTGAAATCTATTTTGAAGTTTATTATTAGTTTTAATTATTACACTGCATGTATTAATCTCAGGGTGAAGGGTCTACAAAGTAAGCATCTCAGGGATAGCTCCAACCCATACTCTCAATGTTACAAGCTGATTGCTCTAACCAATCAGTAACCATGCCAACAAATGCTTTGTCACATTTTATTCCTTAGTGACCATGAAGCATACAATGTTAAAATAAGTTCTTTAGCCAGATTTCACCTTAAAAGTGTAAACTTCAGTAGCATCACGTGCCAAATGCAGCATTCTACATTCATCCAATATAAATTCTCAAATTCTGTCTATGAAAGTCAAAGATATGTCCAGCCAAAATTTCTGTTACAGAGCTAAACATTGGAAGGTAGTTATTATCATAGGTAGGAAGGTATTTATTATCACAGACAGGAAGGTATTTATTATCATAGATATGATATTCATACATACCTCAATCACGTTAAGACAAAACATGTGGACATATTCGTTGCTTGTGTTTGTCAGGAAGTATAGACAGTGCTTCCATGCCAAATGTTGCTTGGAGAAATGGGTCAAGGTCTCCTCTGTGACACAAATAAATCTCTCACATCAAATGAGGCTAGACTAAAGAACGGGAACCACACTACAACGGATACTTTAACTAAACAAAAATCAAGTATTTACGCATGTAGCTGAATATTAATATAGCACATTTAAAGAATAACTCAAATAAAATGAATGAAATATTGCTATAGATGTTAGCTTTCAGAACTCGACTATAAACATTCCAGCAACACAACATCTGTTGCCAAGAATATCGTGGATGCAGTCTTATCGGCACCATACTTCGAATATGTAGACTTTGCATCATTGGCTACCAATGAACTCACCATTATTCAAACAGTTTACAATCGTGAAGTGAGCGCCATAAGCACTCATCGTAACTTCTAACAGGACTTTCCTGATCCAGTAACAGTAACATTTTACATCAACTATCTATTTTGTAAAATATGACTGTTTGACTTGCATTATTAAAAGGCTACCTACTTAAGTACATACTTACTTATAAATCGGAATTCTGTGAATAATCTGGTCTCTATGATACACCTTTTGAGTGGCGCAGAGAAATTTCAGATAATTACATAACATCACACAGTGCTTTTGTAAGTACCATGCACTACAACAAGTGTTCTGATACACACATACACGTAAGCATTTTTTCATAACCCTATATCATAATAGTCAGTATGATTTGTTCTGTTAATTTTTATTATCTCTCATAACAATCATCAAACACCTTCTGTTATAATCATCAGTTGCTGGCATTCAACACCATCTTCATCACTAAGATCATCATTATTATTATCATTATTAGCACAACAGTGCAACACCAGCAGAAGGGAATCATCCATAAAGGATGTCCGCAATATATGACCCACTTTGTACCCCTCCCTCCCCCCTTGTCCGCAATTGTCCTTACCCTCCCTCCCTCCCCTTTGTGGAAGTCCGTAAGCCTAAGCCAATTTTTAATGTCGTTGTCATTATTTTTACAATTATTCCACAGTTCCTGTGCATGTTTAAGTGACAGTTCAGGTTTCATACTGCAGGATGTGCAGTAACAAAGCCTCTTCAAAGTCGCAGTAAAGGTTACACCATGCATGAAGTTTTAGGCAATCACTGACCATTTCGTCTAAAGTTCGGGTAAGGCTGAAACAAGGTGGTGTTTAAAAAACTATCAAATTTAAAAGCTTAGATGCGGACGTCCGCACTGGTCATAACCCTACCTCCCCCTTGTCCGCATTTTGATGATCCCTCCCTCCCCCCTCATTGCAGACGTCCTTTATGGATGACCCCCAGTACATATACTTCCAACTACGCTGCTTATAATTCAGGAATGGACGATGAGCATCTTTATCTTACCAATTTGTTTCTTGCGCAGATTGTCAGTGCTTGGAGCATAGAATTCCTGAAGTAATCTCTCCAGAGCAACCAGGGACTCAGCATCCGTAGACTGAAAAAAGTTACCAAGAAGTTTAAATATCTTTCAAAAAATATCACACATCTGCAATTACATGTTGATACATGGATGACACGGTATGTGCAGGAAACCACTTAATGCCTTTCCATTTGAAAATAAATTTATAAATGTGACTTACGGGTTTCAGACTACCACATGAAATGACATTCAGTGCCTGTGCATCGTTTATGACTTTTCACGTTGCTAGTTGTTCTGGTGCATGATACTCCAGTGGTTAGCATGCTTGACTATCAACATTGAGGTTCAGGTTTAAATCCCCATCACAGCAGAAAGATGTTACAACATATCTTTACACTTACACCTCCCCCCCCAGTGAACACAACTATACAATGAGTATGCTGACCATACACTGCTAGTGGATATGGTGACAAGGAAAAGAGTTGCCACCAATTTCAATATGTCGAGGCTCAGAAAAAAGAATTCACTAATAATTAATAAACATGGCTGCTTCTTAAGGCTGGCTTAAGACTGCTTTTCGTAGATGCTAGACATAGCTTCTAGTTGCTTTCCACGCAAATGTTCACTTCTGAAGGTAAGTTTGCACTTAAATGGTGTTTATGAAAGTGTGTATTTAATTGGCATTGATGAGATTTGCATTTAAGTCATGTTTCTGAGACTAGCATGTAAGTAAGTAAGTAAGTATGTCCTTTATTAGACCACCTGCAAACGCACTGTGGCTTACAAACAGGTTATACAGAGAGGTGGAAGAAACTAAATTATAACATTAGGTAAGCTAATAAGACAAAATTCAAAACAGCTGTCCATGCATGGACTGCTGTATCTACATTGCCTCAATTCATTCATTCATTCATTCATTGAGCATTTATATAGCGCCCCTTCAAGGGGGCTACTCAGAGGCGCTCCCGACTCCAGCACGAACGAACAAAGCAGTTTTTAAGGCAGTATAGAAATACTCAGATTGGATTTTAGGAAGGAGACGCAGCGCCAGAGGTAAGGCATTCCATAGCGCTGGGCCAACCACCAGAAAGGCTCGATTTTGCATAGTTGCAGTACGAGCAATTGGGACCGCGAGTTCCCCCCTCTCTGCAGAACGAACATAGTCGGCCGCGGGTCTCGCTGACAATATCAACCATCAGCATGAGTATCAAACACTTTAACAATGAGATGTAAACTGTTTATAAAATAATTCATGGCATATCGAAGGAAAGTAAACCAGTACTAACCATTTCAGCTTATGTCCTGGACAGTGAATCTTCAAAATTCTAAAGTAAAAAAACTACATCAATAAATAATTTGTAAGCACTTATAAGCATATCAAAGCACTAATTCTGTTGCACTAATTCTGGTGTGAACGAAATGTTCATTCTGCATACAGTTCAATGATGCATTACGGTGCCCTTTTACTGGCTGGGCCATCTACCTCGATAGCCTCCCTCTATCTGTGTCGCTCCAGCTCTGGACACTACCTACATCTCTAACCGACATTTGAAAACCGTTCTTTCACCAGGCTGGACAGGGAGTGCCTCTGTCTATGTAATTGTAAACTTCAAATACCTGACGTGCCACTTGAAAGCTTAGCACAGAGCACCAGAGAAAATCTTAGGAATCAGGGCAGTTCAAATACACCGGAACTTCTTTGCCTGGTTTGTCAAATTTATCTTAACTTCTAACTAACATGTAGTCATTGAGTGTTATTTAATTATCGATTCTCACACGTCATCGTGCGCATTCAAAAAGTACATTAATTTTGAGGTTATGAGGTTCTCAACTCAGTCGCTATGTGCGAAACATTTTCTTCCTAGTATTTAGTATCAGGAAACTAACTGATGAAATAGATCGAACAGCGGGGTAGCGAGTCGTTCCTGGTGATAGATTACTGCTGTGATGATAAAGCAACGGGAAGCCGATGGGGTGGCAGTTTCGTACGATGGATCCCAAGCCAATGGTATTACATGTTATTTAATTAACCACTGCCCATAATACACTTATAAAACACTACAAACAACGAATCCGTTGAGGACTTCGTAGATCTTAGACAAATTCAACTTCCGGTAACCTTTAACAAGTGGGAGCTATCCAATATTTACGCGTGCAGCTGAATATTTATCGTGCGCTATTATAGATCAAAAGTATAAGCTAAAGTTAAGTCGTGATTCTGACCACTGTGACCAGGCATCGAAACTTACCATAATGACCAAACGATTGACCTGGCTCTACCGGACTTGATTTAATATAGCGCCGGGAAATTAGCTGTTGCCCTAGGACGCAGTTTTTGTTTTGCGCTGGGAACTATGGGAGGAGGAGGTCAGAATAGACTTACTTTACATTTATAAATAGCAAATTAAGAAACTATAGATGTTATATTGGCTGACTGAAGTTGATGTTTATAAGGGCGCAGGCTCTACGGATATAAATAGGCTCTGATCGAGGCAGTCGACCATGGGTTTGATGTTTTAACGACTTCAATTTCTTGGCTTCAGCATATGAGGGCGGGTGGCCAGTTCTCTCCATCGCCGTCTCATCTTCCCACTGACAGTGAACGGTCAGTGTATAGGCCTATATAATACCATACTCATTATAGCTGAGTTCGCTCGGGGGGTGCAAATGGAGCAGAAATCTCGAACCAAATGTCTGCCCTGGCGGGATTTGAACCCCAAACCACTCATGGGGGAGTCATGGCAGTCCAGCACGCTAACCACTACACTATCGAACACACTGAATGAATTGAATGTCAACTTGAGTTTATGATTAAACGAAATTGTTTGATTCATTGATTGGGCAGAACACCCTTGTCTGCATTTCGAGACCCCTCCTTAATTCCTTCTATTTGCGGATGTCCTTCTAATGAATAACCTCTTATCAGCTTTGCTTCTGCCAACGAAACCGCTCGTAAAGGCAGGGTGCCAGCGCAGTGAAATACATATTCAGTGTGCTAGCGTACAAGAGAAAGACCACAGTATAAAATAATAAGACCACAGTATAAATAATTACCGAGCAGAAACCAACGAGGCAGAAACTGCGGTGATCGGATGTGGGGAGGAATCATAAAATATAATATCTATGGGAGGTTTGTTGTCGTTATCTGAAATGATTCTGGCCGTCGTTCATAAATAAAGCAAAATTAAACTTGCAAGGTACAGTTTAAAACAATAGCCTGCAAAATGGATGAACTTTAAACTGTCCCACACCACTGGTCGTACCGCTTCATTAAATGCGCTGAGTTACGGATCGTCTGTAGCACAGGCGCCGACCTCTTGGGTCAGTGCGAATGCACCCAGAGAGAAATTATCAGCCACGCACCCAGAAGAATTCGGACCTTAAATTCAATTTTTTTACACCTAAGAAATCTCAGGCAAACATTTTGCCTAACCCTAGCCCTGAATTTTAAATTCAGCTTTCACTCGCAGGTATCTTTTTAGTCACACAAATACATAGGCTACATTAACCCTAAGCCCTAACCGACCCTCACGACGCTTACCCTGACTCTATCCGACCCTCACGACACGTACCCTGACCCTAACTGACCCTCACGATGCAAAGACACCCACCCAGGTAGTACATAGGCACCCCAATTGTAAATTTTTGCCATCTCACAACTTGAGAAGTACAACTACAACACAAATACCCAACATTGCTTGATCTCACACTCACAGCCCATAAATAAATAAATTATTTGTGACGATCATGTACAATCGGGGTGCCTGAATTTTAAAATCCATCCTCCACTCGCAGGTATAGCTTTTTTAGTCGCACAAATACATAGGCTACAATGTTCTCACACTCACAGCCCGTACATAAATAACCCTAAGCCCTAACCGACCCTCATGACGCTTACCCTGACCCTAACCGACCCTCACGATGCAAAGGCACCCACCCAGATAGTACATAGGCACATCGATTGTACATGTTCGCCTTATTTATTTATTTATTATTTAAAATAATAAATAAATCATCACTGGAATGTTCGAATGTCACCGATTTCCAATACTTCAAACCTTGTGACCTTTGTCAAGAAAGCAATTTGCTTTCCCTCAAAATCCGCTAAAACTTACCTACCTAAGGAAGGGGAAGGGAGGGGAGGGGAAGGGTGTAGGGGGGAAGGGAGAGAGAACCCATGCACCCAGAGACAAAAGCAAAAGTCTGCGCCTATAGTCTGGAGGCATCGATAATATACAATACAGTTATACACACATGCATACATATAAGTACATACTATACGTGTTTCGGGTGCAGTTTGTGTAGGGTATTCGATATTTCAGGATTTATTTTGCATACAAAAAAATAAAAAGTAGAACAGAAATTTGATTTGGAACACTTTATGTTGTCGTGCCCATTGCCTTTGGGCTTGTTAATATTGTGGCATGCACCAAGATATAGGCAATTGCACATCTTGAACATAGTTGGAAGTGCCTTGTAGGAAAAACAGAAGGTGCTAACAGAAGATGTTAAGATGCAGTGCTGACGGTTTCAATTAAATCGGTTGACAAAATTGTCATTTACTATTTTGAACACATGCAAGACGTGAAGCAGTCTGCTCTATTTTACAAAGTCTAACAGTGCATTTTGCAATGTCTAACAGTAAAATGAAAGTTATATTAACGTGGAAAGGTCTGTTGCGATTAGTTTTGTTGTTTTGTTGGCTATCACCTTGTCACCTTGTGCTGTCAACTCCTGGAGCTCTAGCGATCGCCACGACACACATTTGTTGGCTATACTGGTGTATATTTGCTTTTAGTTACATTTTGAGGGAAGAGTGCACAGTTTACCATGTCAGGAAGTTATTACTTTGTCATCGTTGGCCATCAGGATAATCCAGTCTTTGAGATGGACTTTCTTCCTGCAACTAAAGTTAATGACCCAAAGGTAACACTGGATGAAAATATCATGTATGAACATAGATTGCATGAGCTCAGTTGATTTATTTCATGTCTTTGCGTAGTTGCTATGGAGATTTCAGTAAACAGCGTTAACATTAAGTGTTGTAGTTGCGTCTGTGACAACTGTATGATGAATGAACGAAAATTGATTGGTTGATTGATTGATTGATATAGTTGCAGTGGATATTTAGGTAATTGCTATGGAGACTTTTGTGTAGTTGCTATATGAAAACTGTATTTTGGAATTATTTAAATCTCTTAACACCCCAGGTTTTGAATTACCAATGATGATAACGTGTTAAACACTGAGTGCGCTGCAGTTTTAGCTGAAGTTTATGTGGGTCACTGAAGCCGAATGGATAGAGTGTTCATCCTGTAATGTGAAGAGCACGAGTTAAGCCTCCAGCTGGTGGTCACTGTGTAAGGACCTTGAGCAAGGTCTTCACCCACAGTTGCTCAGCACCATCGATGTTCTGTAGTATGGGCATGCGTGCGCTTCTGAACTTTGGAATGAGGACAACATCAAATGCCATTGTATTGTATTGTATATTCAATTGTTTTGTTTCTGTTGCGAACAGAGAGATGATCACAGACACTTGAATCAGTTCATCGCTCATGCAGCTCTCGACTTGGTCGATGAACAGATGTGGGCGAGTAACAACATGTACCTTAAAGTCGTTGATAAGTTTAACGAGTGGTTTGTGTCAGCCTTCGTTACTGCTGGGCGTATCCTTTGTTGATTGTTATAATGGATTGCCTTCCTCTGGTTTACCTAAAATGAGAACTGTTCTCGCTGAACAAGATTTTTCAGTTGCTGTATCTAGATTTCAGAATTCCCTTCCTGTATCTCTTCATTCTGCTCAGTAACTTGTGTTTTTTGTGCTAACTTAAAACCTATCTTTTCAAACTGCTTATCAACTATATACATTGTCTGTCTCTTGGCAGACTGATCATCTGGATTTTGACCTGGTTACGGATTGCCTTTTATTTGCCACTGGTTGATGCCAAGTGCATTAGACGCTATGGAAGTTGCTAATGAATAATAATTATATATTAACAACTATTATTCTTGTACTCTAGCATCTTTGTTGTTATAGAAGTCTTGTATCTGTTACTTCTTGAAAGGTACAACAGATTTACTAACATACATGCTTAAATATGCACACATGTACTGTATGTATGTGGAGCTGTATCTGTGTGCCACATCATATATAAATACATATTTAAATACATATTTAAATTTTTTAGATTGCCCCTACTTGTCTTGACACTATGAATCTGGTTTTGTTTAAAAAAAAAAACACTGCTCACACTTGTACACCATACCAGCATCATCAAGGTGCAGGAGAGGAGATGCTAGCAAATGTGATGGACCACAAGGCTAACCAAAACTAGGCCAAGACTCCTCAAAGCCAACTCCAAGTTACTCGGTTAACCTTGATTCAAATCTTACATTGAACCCTGTCCCTGGTGTTGATAGAAATCAGTGCTTTTTCTTAACCTTGAAATTGACAGGAATGCGGTTTATTATGTTGCACGATGTAAAAAACGAGGATGGAATCAAGAACTTCTTCCAGGATATGTACGAGACATACATCAAGGTTTGTACCAACATCTCAGCCATGCTAATGCTAAGGCTAGTTAAGAGGCAGTGGTAACCAGCTGCTTGCATGAAAATTTGGTGTAATTAAAATTTGTATTCTGATTAGGCAGTTATAATTTTATTGTATTTACGAATTTATAAAGCGCCTCTCGCAGTACAGCCTAATCAGAGGCACTCCCAGCGTGAGGAACCCCATGAGAAGAGGAGTCAAGACAGCGAAAAGTAGTGCAAGCAATGCCCCTGAGCTAGGATCTGAGAACGAGTCTTGGAAGGAAGATCATTCCAGAGGATGGGCCAACAGATGAATAGGCACGGTGTTGAGCCATAGAAGTCCTGGGCCAAGGGACCAAGAGGTCATGTCGGTCTAAAGAACGGAGAGGACGGCCAGAGGCAGCCAAAAGTGGTTGACCGATAAGATCACAGAGATAACGAGGACCTTTGCCCTGGAACGCTCGAGAGGGAAGGAACAGAATTTTAAACTGGATACGAGTTATAATAAATATTATAAGACGTCACTTCATTCAATTCATGTTTGGTTAGTTTAGCAATCAATTTACTAGAATTTGTGTTTAAAAGGGTTCTTAAATCTAATGCATTTCGTAGAAGTAAAATATAATTTCCATAAGTTGTATATATTAGATATAAAACATAAAGTTTAAGGAAATTTCTTTTAATAGATATAATTGCATTAAAAAATTTATATATATATATATATATATATATATACACATGCAGTCAGATTTCAGAATCCATCAAGAGTTCTACTGGGTATATGCTTACATGAGTATGAAACAAGCAACTTTGTAGATTATGTAGATATAGAAATTAATTTCAGTCAAGCCAAAATTATAATATTGTCATCAGAAGGTTTTAGAAAGTAGTATATAAATACCAAACTACATAACAAGCATGCATACAGTTTACATTTATGTAGCAGAAGAACAGGTGGCAGCCATGGGTATGTAGGGAGCAGCTTGTGTAGGTCAATCAGTTGAATTGTTTTTCATTTGTTTTAGTTTTCCATGAATCCATTTTACAAGTTTAATGGTCCAATCAAGTCAGCAGCATTTGAAAAGAAGGCGCAGTTCTGCGGCCGAAGGTATCTCAACAACTGAAACATTAACCTTCTAGCTTCTTAAGTAATAATCTGGATGTGTGCAGTGAGCCGTTGGGAACACGGGTCTAGAATTTCACCTCTGTGTTGGATGTTATGGATTCACACCTCCTGATCAGCACCATTGGAGATGTTGCCGGCATTCCTGGAATTTTAAGCATAGGTCAAATTCTGGCCTCAAAGGCTGAATATAAATATTATAACTGTATTATAATTGTTCAATATTAATAATAATATTATTATTACAGGCATAATAGTTTCTGTAAATAAATGTGTCACAAGTCTGCAACTTAATTTTCAGGACTTTGTTTATGAAAACAAGTTTTGTGACAGTATGTGACATTTATGTTAGATGTGTTTATTTTCTTGGCATCTACGTACTCCTGAAGGAATTTGATGCTTCAAACCATCCACTTTAGTTGTTCCTTATTTTATGCTATAAAACATGGATTATACAACATTCTGTGTTTCTGAGAGGTCTCGAAAAACACTAGACAAGTCCATTTATATAAATCTTTGTACATTTAACTACATAACATTTGATGTGAATAGTATATAGAAGTTCAGAGTGCAGAAACACATCAAATTCAGTTGACTACATGACATTGTGTCCACGCAAATTAAAGTAATAAAACAAGTCAATTTTGCTGTAATATTTTATCTTGAATTTTGCAGGTCTTGGAAATAAATTACGATGTGTAGTTGCATTTTCTAATAATTTCTAATTAATTCTTCTTGCTACCATAGTAATTGAGAAAGGTCTTTGTTAGGGTTTCTGGAAATGTTACACAAAGTTTCTGTCTGCGATATTTGAACCTGTGGACTAAACTATGCATGTTTAATGTGAAATGCAAGAATGAACCATATCTGCAAAATGATTTTCAGGTGGAACTTGTGCTTGTTATGTATGGCTGCTTGTGGGTGTGTGTGTGTGTGTGTGTAGGTGTGTGTAGGTGTAGGTGTGTGTGTATGTGAGTGTGTAGGTGTTTGGTAAAGTGATTTGCGATCATATTTCTGCTATTACACTGTCGTCATCATCATCGAGTCCTAGAATGTTTCTCTCAAAGTTCTCAATGTCCTGCATTGCTTCTTGTGCAGTCACTCTGCGGTCCTCGTAGTCGTCGCAGGTAACAGATCGTAGTGATGAGTCTTTTTTAGTTCTTTTGATCTTTGGTAACTTTTTCCACGGAGTACATCTCAAAACCATTTCTTCTTTCTGCAATTTAAATGTGCAGTTTGAAGATATTCTATAACTAGAGCTCTCCTGAATGGTTTGTAAAATGCATTATAAATGTAACTGGTTACAAACATGGCAGAAATCATATATACATACTATGCATACTCGTACGTACGACTGTAATTATGTATACATCCTAAACATTTTGTTTAGCAGCTTTTGAGAATCTCTCTAAGGTGCTGAATATATACATACCGGTATATGCATCGTATATATGTATATATCTACTTATCGTATATATATATATAATTATATATATATCTACTTACGGTCTTAATAATAATAATAATCTTCGTTTAATTTCAAAATGACAATTACGCAGTATGGTTACCAATCAGTATGAACGGATGATCACAAGTTATTACAGGAGTCAAATTTAACTATATACGGCTGCCTTGCAAGGCGCCCATCACGTCGTACATCTCATTTTCACAAGCGCGCCATCTCGCGAATGAAAGGCTGAGTGGACCTTCGGAGGGGTGCGGGAGGCGATCCTGCTACCTACTGCACTTCACGCCAGTGATGTTACCACTACTCTCTGGACCCCCGGACTGATCTGGATATTGACCCAATTATGGCTTGGTGTGCCATTGGTTGATGCATTAGACACCGGTGCAGTGGAAGTTACTAATTACAATTACTTGTGCACGTAGTAACTGAAGTGCAAACCCACACAAGTGATTTGCTCATGCAGGTGGCAGGGTGGCAAAGTATGAAGAAAAAAAACAAGTTCCCCCTTTGCCTATGTGCCTAGTGTTTGAATCCTTGTGTGACGTGTAAGAGTAATAAACTGCACAAGCACCTTTGCTGGAGTAAATCCATGTTTGACAAGCAAGAGTAATATATTGTTATTTTGTGTGTGTACTACAGAAGCACCTCTGATACCTGTATTCTGCATTGTCTATGCTTCTCCAGGAGGGCTCTGTTTGCTTCTCGGATGTAGGCATATCTCTCAAGTCTTTCCAATTCATCCATTCTCCGGAACTCAAACAGTTTTTGAAGGAACTCTGCTTGCTTTTGTTCTGTTCAAAATAAAGCACAAATTAAATGAGTATGGCAAGACTGAACAGAGCTATGCTGTCAAATTGTTCCAGAACTTGGACAATGAATATTTAATTTAGATTTAGTCCTCTTGGTCATTTAAAACCATGCACAGTATATAAATGATCCCAGAAATATAATAAATAAACATATTAATATTAGTACACTACATAATTATTAATATAAATAAACTAATAAGTTACAAGTTTCAACTACAATTTCACCTGAGTGATGGCTTATAAATCATGGTAAGTCAACAGATTTACAATGCATTCACAATACAATACAGCATTGTGCACTTCTAAACATTGCGTGAGGATTGAGGAATCATCAAACTTCAGGTGTATTGTGTTGCACTGTAAAGATTAGGTGACGTACATGTATCTGCCTATTATAATATAATAGGCAGATACATATATGTGCCTTTTAAGAACATCCATAGGTGTAACTTTGTAAGGGGTCATCCATAAAGGACGTCCGCAATGAGGGGGATGGAGGGGTCATCGAAATGCGGACAGATGCGGACAAGGGAGGGAGGGGGGTTATGACCAGTGCGGACGTCCCCATCTAAACTTTTAAATTTGATAGTTCTTTAAACACCACCTTGTTTCAACCTTCCCTGAAAGACGAAAATGTCAGTGAAGTGATTGCCTAAAACCTCATGCATGGTATAACCTTTACTGCGACTTTAAAGAGGCTTTTATTACTGCACATACTGCGATATGAAACCCGAACTGTCACTTAAACGTGCACAGGAACTGTGGAATAATTGTAAAAATAATGATGATGACATTAAAACTTGGCTTAGGCGTGCGGACGTCCGCAAAGGGGGAGGGAGGGAGGGAGGGTAAGGTCAAATGCGGACAAGGGGGGAGGGAGGGGTCCAAAGTAGGTCATATTTTGCGGACATCCTTTATGGATGACTCCTAAATATTGTGACTGTGGTGTCCGGTCACCACCACTCTTAGAAGTCACAACTCAAAACGACATTTTGGCCCTCTACTGAACTATTGTTTTCAATACATGACATCATTATTTTGGTTTGAAGCAAGTTCAAGCATTGATTATTAATGGAGGAGGGTTATGGTCACCAACACTTTGTGGGGCAAAGTTACACCCTTAACCTCATAAGGGAAATGCAATAAGGTTGCTAACCTTGTAGTAATTCTTCCGTATGTGCTGTTCTGTTTGAAACTGAAAAACAGCATAAACAGAATTAAACAAAAATTGCAGATGACAATTTAGTTCAAGCTTCGAGTAGAGTACTAATAATCATTTCAGTGAGCTCTGCCACTTG
Organism: Allolobophora icterica; assembly: GCA_963556255.1. NCBI lineage: Eukaryota > Metazoa > Annelida > Clitellata > Crassiclitellata > Lumbricidae > Allolobophora > Allolobophora icterica. The sequence continues at coordinate 25,588,777 of OY744603.1, read as the reverse complement.
GAAAACCTGGTTGTTCTTAGGACTGTCTGAATTTTCACATTGGCATAAACTTCCCTTAGTTACCAGGCGCTCAAAGGCTTTCCCACGCCTCGTACAATGCTACCATTCTAGAGGGAAAATTGTTTGCTACATGATTAAAACTGGTCAGTACCTCAAACGCTTCCTTGTTGATGATGCGAATTAATGGAAATTTTAGGGTAAACTGAAACATGTTATTGCTGACTAGTATCTGCAGCCTCTTAGTGAAAGCACACTTGCTAAACTGGTGGTAGTAGCACTGATACTCCAGAAACTTGACAAAGTATATGGCCAAACTATGCAAACTTCATTATGCAGAGTTTTCGGCTCACTGCCTGTTATTTTCGACACATCAATGGGCTGACTACTGAATGCACACTGCTTCCAAATAATACAGGCTTCTAGTTAGTTCCGATCTGCTTTTATTTGGCCTGTTTTCACAAATTGAAAGTCTTAATATTTTCTAATATGGAGAATAAACAGAGGAGTTTGGACATTAGGGACTAACCAAGCGTACATCACAAGTAAGGCCGATGTGAAAATCTTTTGCATTTTAAACAGAAGTGCTTACTGAAAGGCAGTGGTGGCGATCTTGTCTGAAAGGTGGGGGGGGGCAAAGTCGGCCACGATCTCGTCGACGACCGTTTCTGGAAAATGTCCCCCAAAAAATTTTTCTGCCACTTCATCTCCGAAAAATTTCGCTTTCATCTCCAAAAAAAGTTGATAACCTTTTTTACTCATTCGCCACGTTTTACAGCTTTTTCCCGTCTCCCAACAATAACCTCATAACCCTTTTCTTTTTATGATTTCGTCTAAAAACTTAATTCTTTTGACTTTTTTTACGAATTCCTTCTCCTTTCTCACAATTTGGGGTGGACACTTCTGATAAAAATTTTTATTTTTACCTCGTCTGGTCAGAAACGCTGCGAAAACCCTCACGCGCAATTACATTTCTCCGCCTTTTTTTTGGTGTTTCTTCAAAATGTGGGGGGGGGATACAAATGTATGGAGTGTCCCCCCACTCTTAAAGGTGGGGGGACATGTCCCCCCGCCCCCCTAGATCGCCGCCCATGCCAATGTACAAACGCCTTGCAGTGAAAGGCGTTTGTACATTGCACACAGTCATCAACAATTTAAATAACGTTTGACGTACCATGAGTACTGTTGAGTGGTGCGGAGCGTAGTCTCTGTTTGATGTCGGTTGATACTAATCTGGATTCCATGTGTGGAACGAGGCTGACCGACTGCCAGAACGTTTTTGCAAAGCCCAGATCATCATCAGAGCTCCCAGAAAACGTAAGTTTTTCATCGCTTATCCCGAAATCCTCGAATAAAGACGCCATTTTGAGGTCCGTTACTATTGGCAACAGATCAAACGATGTTCTCGCTTCTTCAATCCCAGGGTAAAGCCAGCACGAGACCACCGTGAAGTAAGGATTGGTCTTTAATTTATTTACACTGATTTTACCTATAAAAATAATTATTGAGAGGCTGTTTTCAGTAATTAATGACGTTTTGTGGATGTAAGAGCCGTTGGTTTCGACATTGCATAAAAATAAGGAAACAAAGTAACGTACGTGGGGCTCACTAGAGCTGTAATTATTTATACTGTGGTTTTAGTGAAGATCTTAATCCGAAAAAAAAAATTTCGGGTGGAAAAATATTTCACACAACCAGGGGCGTAACTTTGGTCTAAATAGGAAGGGTGCCAATTTCTTACACGAAGCAAGGTGGAGACTGCTATCTCTGGGAAGGCTAAAATATTGATTGGCATGCCATTGTTCAAAAAGTGTGAGGGGGTACGGTACCCCAGTCCAAAAAGTGGAAGTACGGGTACCCCTCGTACCCCCACAAATTACGCCTATGCACACAACCCCAGGGCTCCAGTTAACAAAGTTAACAAAACCGATCAAATGTAGGCCTATATATGTAATTTCTGGAAATTCTCTAGGCCTAATGAAATCTTCTAGATGACCCAACGAAAAAAATTATAGAAACAAAATAGGCCTATTATGATATGTAAAATGAAATATTGTGTGGCGACCTTAATTTAGTCTAAAAAGGTAGGGGGTAGAGAATGAGTGATGTGGTCTCTAGGGCCAAGGTTTTTAGCTAGACAAGCGCTGCGGTGTGGATAACAGAGCTAGGTAAGCGGTTCAAGGGTAGTTTTTGATAGTCTAGAAAGCACTGATCAATTAGCCTACAATAGTCGATCCTGGACATGACAAGTGAATGGACCAGGACACGAAGGCAGCGTTAATTTAAACAGCGTTTGATTTTTGGCGAATTCAACGGAGACACAGTGTGATTCTCCTTACAGATTTTATTTTAGTTATAGTTACAGTTATAGTTAATGGTTTTTCATTTTAGTTATAGTTACAGTTATAGTTAGTATTATTTTTTAGTTATAGTTACAGTTATAGTTACTGGACTTTTATTTTAGTTAATTTTAGTTAGTACATAGTTACAATTGGCCCCAATGGCGCTCTGCCTGGTCCCTATGGGGTAGAGCCCTGCGCCGACGCGCCGCGCCGCCGCCGCCGCCGACATTTCGTGGGCGCCGCCGTCGCTGATTTTGTTTCTCGGCGCGCCGCCGCCGCCGCAGCCGCCGACAATCTGTCGGCGCGCCGCCGATGCCAGTTTGATATGCTTAGTTGTTGTTGTTGCATATTTCATGTTTTGCATGATATTGCAAAGATAAGCAAACTATTCTCAGAAATGGCACTTTGAGTGGTAGGAACGCGTGAGTTAATGAAGAAGATACAGAGTGAACATAGCTGATTACAATGTTTGTGGTCTTTTTCTTGATACCAAAAATGCATTGTCCTCCTGACTAAATTCGTTTTCCTTATACCTTTATGATCTTGTCTTTGTGCCATGATAGGCACAGTCATTTAAAGCGATATCTTGTTACAAGTAACCATTGTTTTGATACACTTGTTCCTGTTGCCATTTCCTTACTACCTTGACAACAAAAGCAATATGCAATGCATGTCTTTGTATGTGTACTACAGTACTACACTATTCCCTCATTCGTTACCTTCATGTTGAATAGCTTCTATAACTTATTGATTACTGTCTTTGATGTCTGTGGTCTTATTACAATGGTGTCAATTTTTGGCTTAATGTTGTAAGATTAGAGGAGTGTATGAGTGCTATTAATATCAAGATATGTCATTTAAGTAATAATCCTGCAGAAGGGAAGGTATAATTAATTAATACTTTTGGCTGGAATCTATTCAGGTAAACAGTATCAGTTGACACAGGTTTTGACTTAGTACGTATAGTATCAAGAATGCTCTTTTTCAGTTTAGTCTGATACAAACAATTAATGGTCTATATTGTGGAAACTTTAAACGGCGTGGCACCAATTCAAACGGGCAGCAGACCACCTGGTAAATTCATTGAAAAATTAACAGGAGTGAGGCCACTCGGCCAGTGTGTCACCATAGGAAAACGTATATATTTACATTTCACTTCATGGCTTCAGCAGCCTCTCTTACTGGGAGGATGCTGTTATCCAGCATCTGCCATGTGACCTGGTGTGTAGGCCTACACTGTACCAGTGCATATGCAAGTGTATTCATGCAATATGCAAATGCATGTTGCTTCATCTGATTACAATTTTCCAATACTATACAGATGTGCAGTGTAATTAAGGATGTTCATAATTGTAAGGCAAATGTCTGAAGGTGTCTTCTCTTTCAGTCCCTTTATATGTAGTTGAGCTTCAGTGTGATGGAGTGGCTTTAGAGAACTTGGCCCTTTGACTGGGGTGTTCAACTCTCATAGTGACTCACATGGGCATCCGGAGGAGGGGAAAAGGGGATTTGCCCCCCGGGATTTTTGAATAGATTTTCCATGCAAAAACGTCATTTTGCCCCCTGGAAAAATGTTTCCCCCTCCGGAAAAATTCCTACGGATGCCCATGGTGACTCATGTTTCTGACTAGGGCACGCCGCGCCGACGCCGACATTTTGTGGGCGCCGCCGCCGCCGCCGATTTTTGTTCGTCGGTGCGCCCATAACCTTTACAGTCATAACCTTTACAGTCTTTAAGTTTAGGCCTACAATTGCTGATCAGATATCAAGGACCAAAATACAGATTTCTTAATCAAATAATTATTGTAGGCCCTATAGGACACAAAATGCACGTGATGAACATCGGTTCTGTGATTGCATAACGATTGATGACGTCATCTGGTAAAAAACAGGGTAGGCCTACAGATGACGTAAATCCGTTGCCTTGGTACTGGTAACGATCGTAATCGTGTGTTTTAAGATTTCTTTTGAAATTTCATTGAAAATGTCGATTTCAGATTTATTTTCCGCGTATTTTAGCAAAAGTGACAATTAAGCCTGATGTTTAGAAATAAGAAGATCAACAAGGTGATCGATAACACAGGGTAATAAGTTAATAACATATTGTATCTTTCGTTATCGAAATTTTCGATGAAAACGCGTCGGCAGAACGGCGAGAAGAGCTTACGTGCATGTATGTGGTTTATTTCGATGGTAATGACACACTTTCTACCACCCAAACATTATAATTAATAAATAATTAAAATCCTTTGCAGAAATTTGAATTAACAATTCGCCTAAATAAATTGAGCAATACAAACAAAAAGCTGTTAAGACCTAGGCCTATTGCCTCAGGCAATACAAACACGCTAATGCAGTTAGCCTATGCTGAATTTTTTGCATACATATACATACATACATGGATTATGGATATAATTTTATACATAGGCCTACATGCATAGGCCTACATGAATGGTGTATTTATATGAAGACAACTTTCGATTGTTTCAGAGTTAAACCATAAAGAGATCATGCTCTAGAGGAAAACTCGCTCAAGTTAATCGTGAGAGGCAGGTATACAAACATTTACTGTATATAATTAGGCCTATATTGTAGCTGTTAAAGTGGGCCTATAAAAAGAATGGATAAAGAATGCATAAAGCATTAGAAATTCATTTCGCGGAATGAACAGGATCGAGGCAGAAAGCGTGTACGGAAAAATAAGTTGAGCTTTGCAGTGCTGTAGTGGTAAAGTTAGACTTGAGGATACACGCCACCGGTTAGTTTTCCGAAACAAATTAGAGGTGAGTAGACCTATACGCCACAGTATTTTGTGAGTATATGCTACAGTATTTTAATATAAATAAATAAAACTATTTTGTGAGGTGACTACTGAGTATACGGTCTCTAGAGGTGAGTACACGCTGTATACCGGCGTATACCTCGACTACAGGCCTGGAGCTTTGTAGGCCTATATATGAGGAAGTTCTCTCCACTGCTTTCAATAATTATATTATCTCCCATTGAAGAATAGACTCTAGGCCTACATTTACCCCATACATTTTGATTCTGCCCCTACATTTGTCCCATACATTTTTTATTCTGCCCCTAAATTTACCCCATACATTTTGATTCTGCCCCTACATTTACCCCATACATTTTTATTCTGCCCCAACATCTGCCCCATACATTTTGATTCTGCCCCTACATGTCATCTACCCCATAAATTTCGATCCTGCACCTACATCTGCCCCATACATTTCAATCCATGCCCAATGTAGGTCTTTCCGTCTTTCAACCAATCATAAATTGCACCCAGGGGCGGATCTAGACTTTTACTTTACGGGGGGCGATTTCACGGACGTCCAAGGTCAAAGGAATTAAAATTAAAATTACTTTTGATCAAGTTTAGAACATGATTAAAGCAAGGGCGCGTAGAGGTAATATTCAAACTGCGCTGTAGATGCGTAATAATAATCACATAACATTTATCCTGTAGTACAGTATAGTATATCAAATTTTTAAAGTTAAATATAAAAAACTCTTTTTTGGACTCTTAGGGGGGCGATCGCCCCAATCGCCCCCCTCTGGATCCGCCACTGGTCGGCGCCTATGGAGCCACGTAGGCTACTGAGACTGAAACATTTAGCTTCCTGATGTAGGCTATGTGGGTTCGTTGCCGACAAACGAGGGATGTAATGTTTTATTTTTGTGCTTCCTATATTGATACTAGAGCCCTGCGCCGACGTCATAGTGTCGGCGGCGGCGCGCCGGCCATTTTTGGTCGGCGGCGGCGGCGCGCTGACGAACAAAAATCGGCGGCGGCGGCACCCACAAAATGTTGGCGTCGGCGCGGCGCGGCGTGCTCTAGTCAGAAACATGAGTCACCATAGGCATCCGCAGGAATTTTTCCGGAGGGGGCAACATTTTTCCAGGGGTCAAAATTACGTTTTTGCATGGAAAATCTATTCACAAATCCAGGAGGCAAATCCCCCTACCCCTGCTTCGGACGCCCATGTGAGTCACTATGAGAGTTGAACAGCCGTTGGTCCTGTGACCAGTCAAAGGGCCAAGTTCTCTAAAGCCACTCCATCACACTGATGCTCAACTACATATAAAAGGACTGAAAGAGAAGACACCTTCAGACATTTGCCTTACAAATATGAGCATCCTATATTACACTGCATATCTGTATAGGTATTGGCAAATTGTAATCAGATGAAGCAATGTGCATTTGCATATGCACTGATACAGTGTAGACCTACACACCAAATCACATGGCAGATGCTGGATAACGGCATTCTCCAAGTAAGAGAGGCTGTTGAAGCCACGAAGTGAAATGTAAATATATGCGTTTTCCTATGGCAATACACCTGCCGAGTGGCCTCACTCCTGTTAATTTTTCAATGAATTTACCAGGTGGTCTGCTGCCCGTTTGAATTGGTGACACGCCATTTAAAGTTTCCACATATAGACCACTAGCTGGTTTATCCGGCGTTGCCCGGGTTTATAAGTTTCAATCCCTGTAGCGAATAAGCAACAAAAGTTAATGTGAAGTGAAATCCCTACGGCTGCGCCATCTGGCAAATCTTTAAAAATGCTTGCCGGTGACAGAGAATTGGCGGTCAAACACACAGAATCTTCTCGGGCGGCGCCATCTGGCGAGTGAAAATAGGTTGGATGTAAGTTTTTTTAACAGCTAAAAATGCATTGCCCGGGTAGGTTTTGGCCCGGGACACCATGGTAGCGGTGAAAATGGGGGACGCGAAGCCTCACACTGGGTGTGTCATGCCCACCCCGACACAGTAGTGAAGGTTTCGAGTGAAAAGCTCCAAAACTGTAGAAATGCATCCCGGTCAAAGTCGGTGTGACAGACAGATTCTTCACTTTATTTGTATAGATTGTTTGTATCTAAACTGTTTGACTAAACTGAAAAAGAGCATTCTTGATACTATACGTACTAAGTCAAAACCTGTGTCAACTGATACTGTTTACCTGAATAGATTCCAGCCAAAAGTATTAATCAATTATACCTTCCCTTCTGCAGGATTATTACTTAAATGGCATATCTTGATATTAATAGCACTCATAAACTCCTCTAATCTTACAACATTAAGCCAAAAATTTACACCATTGTAATAAGACCACATACATCAAAGACAACAATCAATAAGTTATAGAAGCTATTCAACATGAAGGTAACGAATGAGGGAATACTGTAGTACTGTTGTACACATACAAAGACATGCATTGCATATTGCTTTTGTTGTCAATGCATTAAGAAAATGGCAACAGGAACAGGTGTATCAAAACAATGGTTACATGTAACAAGATATCGCTTTAAATGACTGTGTATCATGGCACAAAGACAAGATCATCATAGCAGGCCTATAAGGAAAACAAATTTAGTCAGGAAGACAATGCATTCTTGGTCTCAAGATAAAGACCACAAAATATTGTAATCAGCTATGTTAACTCTTTATCTTATTCATTAACACACGAGTTCTAACCAATCTAAGTGCCATTTTTGAGAACAGTTTGCTTATCTTTGCAATATCATGCAAAACATGAAAAATGCAACAATAACAATTTAGCATATTAAACTGGCATCAGCGGCGCGCCGACAGATTGTCGGCGGCGGCGCGCTGACAAACAAAAATCGGCGGCGGCGCCCACGAAATGTCGGCGGCGGCGGCGCGGCGCGGCCGGCGCAGGGCTCTAATTGATACTTCTGTAACATACCTGTAACAACGTGTAATAATAATCTTCATGATTTTACTGTGTTTCTATAGGTAACTATGGCTGGCGGCGATGATTTCGACCTTGGCGAGATGGGATCGATCGTGATGAATGTTACGGTTGCGCTGTGGCTCTGTGTCGTTGGGGTTGTATGTGTGTGTGTGTGTGTGTGTGTGTGTGTGTGTGTGTGTGTTTGTATAGGTGTGTGTTTGTGTGTGTTTGTGTGTGTTTGTGTGCGTGTTTGTGTGTGTTTGTGTGCGTGTTTGTGTGTGTGTTTGTGTGTGTGTGTGTGTGTGTGTGTGTGTGTGTGTGTGTGTGTGTGTGTGTGTGTGTGTGTGTGTGTGTGTGTGTGTGTGTGTGTGTGTGTGTGTGTGTGTGTGTGTGTGTGTGTGACCTGCTGGGCCTCTGGCGTGGCTTAAACTCCCGTAAGCCCTTGTTGGCAGGCGGGCCTCTGGCGTGGCTTAAACTCCCGTAAGCCCATTGTTTGTCTGTGTTTTGTGTTGTGTATTTGGGGTTGTATGTGTGTGCTTGTGTGTGTGTGTGTGTGTGTGCTTGTGTGTGTGTTTGTGTTTGTGTGTGTGTGTGTGTTTGTTTGTGTGTGTGTGTGTGTGTGTGTGGTGTGTGTGTGTGTGTGTGTGTGTGTGTGTGTGTGTGTGTGTGTGTGTGTGTGTGTGTGTGTGTGTGTGTGTGTGTGTGTGTGTGTGTGTGTGTGTGTGTGTGTGACCTGCTGGGCCTCTGGCGTGGCTTAAACTCCCGTAAGCCCTTGTTGGCAGGCGGGCCTCTGGCGTGGCTTAAACTCCCGTAAGCCCATTGTTTGTCTGTGTTTTGTGTTGTGTATTTGGGGTTGTATGTGTGTGCTTGTGTGTGTGTGTGTGTGTGCTTGTGTGTTTGTGTGTGTGTGTGTTTGTGTGTGTGTGTGTGTGTGTGTGTGTGTGTGTGTGTGTGTGTGTGTGTGTGTGTGTGTGTGTGTGTGTGTGTGTGTGTGTGTGTGTGTGTGTGTGTGTGTGTGTGTGTGTGTGTGTGTGTGTGTGTGTGTGTGTGTGTGTGTGTGTGTGTGTGTGTGTGTGTGTGTGTGTGTGTGTGTGTGTGTGTGTGTGTGTGTGTGTGTGTGCTGTAAATGAGCCGAGGGATAAGAAAGAGGCTGAGAGAAGATTAGAAGGAAGAAGAGCTGGAAATGGAAACGATCGAGATGGACGCAAAATCAGTGCTCGTCAAGGGGGTTTTAGGGGTGAGCCGCTAAGCTCCCCTCCCATAGAGGAGTCTGCCAGGCGGAGTCCTAACATCAGTGAACAATTTCCGCAACGCCGAAAGTGAGTAAGAGGTGATGGAAATGTATATCGATGAACTGCATTTCAGACTGAACTATACTGTAGTAATTAACGCATTCATTAAAAAAAGGCCATATTTAATGTTTCGTGATCAAACGTTTTAATGTTTTACGAAATTACGATGTTCCCGATATTGTTCAACAGTTTGGCTAAAAGTTGAATCACAGTTATCTGGTAGATTTGTGCAATATCAGCACTGCAGTGCAATATCAGTCATTTCAGGCACTCGTATCTACACAGGCGTTACCGTAATTAATGTCTCAAGTTCACCCAGTTCAGTTTAGCCTAAAGTATACGAAGCTTAAGTTTAATGTTCTCCACAAAAGTTACTATGGCAGGGTTTTAATGAGGCAAGCCTACGTATCAGATAAAGCACATTTACGATTAAACGGTAACATAATTATTAAAATTAACGGATACATGTATAGGGACCTATACTTCGTATAGCCTATCTATTGGCAACGCGCTTGGTCGATTATGTTGTGAATGCTGGTTCGACTCCGTGTGATCGCAGTGTAGGGTTACCATATTTCCGCAGAGGAAAAAGAGGACAAAAAATCAAAATCGTATCGGCGTATACGGTGTACACTACCTGGCTATGATTTATTTTATACTGTCTAAATTTGAACTGCAGAAAAGTAATGTAAATGGCTTAAGACTTTTAGTCAATGAGCACGCACACAACACAAAACAGACTTACAGTAGGTGGTTTTTCTTGAGACAAGAAGAAATACTTCAAGACTGGAAACATCTGAAGCAACCGCAAAATACCAGAAAATAGAGACAGCCATCGAGTTTTGCTGTGATAAAGTAGCTTACGATACTCAACTGCAACAAATTCGCAGTAGGGCCTACTCCTTCAGGTGTTCAATTCTAACCGTATAAATTGAGAAATAGTTGTAAATTTTCATGTAATTGACTCAATGTCAAGATCAAGTGTGTCAGCGCCATGGTGCAGAGCGTAATTCAAAACACGAGCTGGGCAACCAATACGAACTAAAGCTCCACTGTTTTGCCTTTTCATCTTCTTTAAATTAGCAAACACATTATTGCCATCAGCTCTACGTTGAACACCTCCGAAAATTAGTATTGCAATTGTCTCTGGCAAAGGCTAGCCTATACACTTCTGAAATAAGTGATGCCTGTCCAAGCTGCAGGGCATATTTTAACTGTATAACTAGTGGGACAAATGTCCCAGTAGTCTTAGGATTTGTCCCAGTAGTCAAAGCGATTTGTCCCAGGCAATGTATGTAAAAAGTACAACTAGTGGGACAAATGTTGCAAGAATTTAAAGATTTGTCCCAGTAGTGTAATGAGAAAGGTATGACATTATTGAATGACCCCTTGTTATTGGTTGAATTTTGAAATTTTTTAGAAAAAGTCTAAAAGTTGTAAGTTTGTGCAGATTAATTCCTTAAAAAGTTCTTCGACCAGATAATGGCCGACTTTCTCCGACCCACCTCTGAGAGACGAGTTCCAAAGAAAGATCATGAACTAGACCCATGGCTGATTTTGTCCCAGTAGTCAAAATTCCTTAAAATATGCACTGCCAAGCTGTCCTTTATGCATCTCGAAATGGTGTCTGCAGTTTCATCTGGAGTGCTGTGCACGTCAATGTGTTTCAACCGTAAACCACCATTCTTCCAATCAAAGTATTGAATTAGAATAGATAGGAAATAACTTCACAGACCCACGATTACTACCGTCTGTTACAGTAGCAGCACCACAGTAACGTACAGTACACGACTTATTGCTTCTACAACCATCTGAACGCAATGCGGTACTGGATTCAATGGCTTCTTCTTCTTTATGTTCACTGCTCACCAGCAGGTTCGTATGACCAATGACGCCATCGTTCTCTGTCTTGTGCTCTTCTCTTCAGTCCACTGTATCCTTCTTCTTTTGTTATCATCCAGTCTAGCAGCATTGCCCTCGGTCTTCCTCGCGTCTTTTCCCCCTCCATTCTTCCCTCCATGATGTCTCTTAACAGTGTCTCACTCCTTAGGATGTGCCCGATCAATGGCTTAGAACTAACAAATACAAGTTGGCGCGTTTCTGGTCATGTCGCTGTTTTAGGCTGCCAGTAAGTCAGTAAGAAAGTATGGGTTCACCGTCCAGGGTTCCATGTAAGAAATTGTAGAGTGGAAAACCCGGACAAATGCCCGACTTCTGGAAAACCGCCCGGACGCCCGGACAGAGGCCTAAAAAGAGGACATGTCCGGGGAAACCCGGACGTATGGTAACCCTATCGCAGTGGGCAAGTTGTTTGCCCACGTGTGTCTGTCACCAAGCAGTGTAGGCCTACTGTGGTTGGGCCTAGGCCTACTGGCGTAAGCTGGAAGAAAAAGGCAAGCAATCGCCCCGTGTCCAGGACAGCGTGATTCTCGTTAACGTTAACGATAAGGAAAATGTTCGTTAACGAAAAAAAAATGATTTAGCTAACGATAACTAGGCCTATAACTGTAACTAAAAATATTAACTATAACGAAAATAACACTAACGAAAATTCATCGCTATTTTCGTTAATGATATAAAAAGTGCATTATCAATAAACATGAGTGGGCTACGTGTCTCTAAATATCTTGAGCGGCCGCAGGCTTGGAAATGCTGTCTAGAGTCATTTCAGGTAGACCCTACGAATCAGTCAAAACCGTATGTAGTTGCAATGGTTATTATTATTATTATTATTATTTTTTTTTTTTGCCCCAAGGTATGATCCCTCGGGGACTTAAATATTAATTAAAATAAGTAAATCATCTGGAACGGCCTATTATTATTATTATTATTATTATTATTATTATTATTATTATTATTATTATTATTATTATTATTATTATTATTATTATTATATAAACAAATTTTATTATTTAAAATGAACCATCAGACACTTTGAAACTGTCTTAGAAGCGTTAAGATCCAGAGTTTAGCGGTCCTCGTCCACGATTAGCTGTGCAAATGTGCCTCGAAAAGCGACGGCGTTAAATCGTTGAGTGCATAATTATAGAGAGGCGCTGGAACAAGTGAATTGTCTCGAGTGGGTCACTCGACATTGTTGTTATTATTATTATTATTATTATTATTATTATTATTATTATTATTATTATTATTATTATTATTATTATTATTATTATTATTATTATTATTAATTGTTGTTGTTGTTATTATTATTATTATTATTATTATTATTATTATTATTATTATTATTATTATTATTATTATTATTATTATTATTATTATTATTATTATTATTATATGCATTCTCGCAAACGGCGTCGTTATAATTAGGTCCATTTAACTAACAGTCGCGAAGGGAAACGATGCGATGATATTTGGTAGTTGATACCCTAGCCTAGCCTACCTAGCTGCTAGACCAAAGTTAAGCCTCTGGAGCAAGTTCGCGGAACTCTTGGGTGCGGCAGCATCGAGACGCCGTATCAAATAGTTTTACCATAATTATCGGAGCCAATATGAAGCCACGTGAAATTTATTAGAGACGGGCGATATCTGCCATAAATCGGCGGCAGTTGGAGACTGGCGCTTTATTAGGACCCAACGCTTGAAAGAATTCAGTTATTGCGGTATGAAACACCAACAGCCACGTTCAATGAGTCCAAGTTAGGCACATAATATCGGGCCACCAGTTTCCTCCGCCGGCACAGCGCGGGCCAGCTCTGGGTCCAATGATCGAATGTGGCTGGGCATACTGGCGATCAATTAGCAGGTAGGCCTCTAACTTTAAACTCCCATCCCTCATTTACTGATATTGCCGAATGGGTTTGCTAACTAGATGGCGCAACCTATTCAACAAATGACGCATGCAACTCGTTTATGGCGTGAAGTGAGATGCAAGTAGGCCTACTGGGATGGATCAAAACATGTGTAGGCCTACATTTTCAAGGGTAGGCCTAAGTAGTCCGCTTTAAATATCTTGAATTTTGCGCCTTTATGTCTTTGAGGCTTTGTCTTCACGTTATTCTACATGGAAGTCGTATACATGAACAATTTTATATTCTCAATAAATTATTGTAAACATTTGCAGTAATTATGCTGACCAGGCACAATATGTATATATCGAAACTCAAGACGACTGTCTAATTAAGCTAATTTAATTTTACAGTTATTACGGCTGTTAATGATCGGTGATGAATATCAATTACAATAATTATCAAGGAGCCTTCAAGTGGTGGGTTAGTCCTTCGTATAGCCTTTCTTGGCCACGGTTCGCAGCCTTTCGCCGGCCAGGTAGGGGTTGGGGGCCCTCTTGACGTCAGCCAGCTTCTTCAGTTCGTATTCGATCTTGTCGTTCGATGCACTCTACAGCAGTAACAGTTATCAGCTGCATTTAGGAATGTCGTCCTGAATAGGTGGCGCTGGGGTGAGTGTGGCAGTGCATATTTTAAGGAATTTAGACTACTGAGACAAAATTTTGGAACTCGTCTCTGAAAAACTGTTATGACCTTTTTTCTGGGAATTCATCTCCCCGAAAAAGTTGATGACTTTTTTAGGAAGTCAACTCCCAAAAAAGTCATCTCCCGAAAACAGTTTATGACCTTTTCTTTACGAATCCACCTCCAGAAAAAGTTTATGACCTTTTTTAGGAAGTCATCTCCAGAAAAAGTCACCTCCCGAAAACACTTGATGACTTTTTCTTAGGAATTCATCTCCCGAGAAACTTCATGACCTTTTTGGGAATTTACTACTGGGGCAAATCTTAAAACTCTTGCAACATTTTGTCCCACTACTTATACTTTAACCATACATTGCCTCAGGGCATGTTTTAATGAAAATTTATCACTGCACATTGCAAGCGCCAGAACGCATAAAAATCATAAAATAGTTATGAATTACAATTCTTTTCATGCACAAACAGCAGTTAACAGCCTTTCATCACTGCACATTTTGTGTATCATTGCACGTTAAAACAATCCCTGCATTGCCTGGGACAAATCAGCCTAACTACTGGGACAAATCCTAACACTACTGGGACATTTGTCACACTAGTTATACAGTTAAAATATGCCCTGGAGTGTGGACCTTCAGCAATCCACTTCTAACAATTCTTTACCAGTAGGCCATAATCGCAATTAGACTACCAACAGCATTAGGTCAGTAGGCCTATCATTAAATTTCTTATGAATCTATCCAATGCCTCCTAAACACTGGAGGCAGTGATCTATCAATATTTACTTGTTGATACAAAGCAGTCCGGAAGTCATAAAAATGCCCACCTTCACAAACGTGCAACCTAGCGGATTAATGCAAGATTAAAGCGCTGGAGTAGGCCCTACTTTTGAAAATGAGCCAATCATCAGGCCCTTATGCAATTTGTTAGCTTCAGTTTTTAAGTAAATCGTATCCAAACCCTTTTGATTCTGGGAGATTTCTTAGCAACAAGAGTTTTTCTTTTCTGGCCTCCAACGTACGGATTAGGAGACTACAACAAATGAGCACAATATACAACTGCAGTGAATTCGCACAAAACGACAATGATATATTCCTATGTTTTGACTTGTTCGAACTATATATGCCTGTTTAAAATGACTGTAATGAAGTGTGGCATAACTCGTTGAATTGCTCATAAGGCGAGGTTGATAGAGAGATCAAGGGAGACGTGTAGTAGGCCTAGAGCTGTATCGATAGGCCTACGTCTACCCCATTCGTAATCGGGCCGATTATTAGAGGATCGATCGGGCCAATTTGCATCGGCAAAAAATAATCGGCGCCGATGCTAATTATTTTTATAATTAACGTTTTTTTTGCACAATAATCGTTAAGAAAAGAAATATGAGCACAAATATATATCTTTTGTTTCTTATTACTGATTTATATTTAGCACTGCACTACTTACTAGGCACCGTAGAAACCAAGGACCTATTATACACCGGACTGGAAACTCCTTAATAACCATTATACAACGTCGTTTGCCTAGTTTTTGGGCGATAACAAAATAATCGGACTCATACGCGGTATCGGTTATTTCAATAATCGGCTATACGCGGAATCGGAATAATCGGCAAAAGGGCTATCGGTACACCTCTAACGTATAGGATAGACAGGGAAGGACTAATAATATGAAGAAAATTAAGCTCGCTTGTTGGAGAGTGGCTGGGCAGACGAAAGTAAAAATTAGGCCTAATATACAAATTTACAGGTTTTTCTATAGCGATCGTATGGTCTCGACCCTGCGCATTTTTCTTTATTGTATTATATCTGAACATTAATAAAGCGCCTCTCACAGTATTCGCTAATCAGAGTGCGAAAGACCCAGTGAATAGAAAGTGTTTGTAAGACAGCGGAACGAGGCACTTGGGCCACCAGCTAATAAAGAGGCAATTAAGTGTCAATGGAGGGAGTTGATTCCAAAGAGCAGGACCAATGCAAGAAAAGGCTCTAGTTTTGGCCATAGTAGTTCTGGCCCGTGGGACAAAAATATCATGGCGGTTAAGCGATCCAATATGTAGCTATATAGAACTATGCCAATTAATTGTTTGTATTTAATCATTGTACATTATAGGCCTACCATGTAACCCTGATCGTTGTTCAAGTATTCTTTGACGATGTCGTCCGTGCTGGCACTCAGAAGGTCTCCCATACCATCGTCGGTCGGATAGTCCTTGCTGTTGGACGCCTTGGGACAGCTGAACATGTGTTCTTCGTCGCATTTGCACATTCCCGATGCCTGCATCCGGCCAATCCACTCCTGCTGTGCCTCAGCCGTGTCATCGATGTTCTCAAGACAATTGTCCTTCGCTGTAAAACGTCGAGACATATAGGCCGTCAAGTAATCAAGCAAGGGCTAATGAAGACGTGGTCCCATGCAAGACTGCATGCTAGATGTTGTTACATGGTGTGATCTACAAGGCAAGGGAGTTGAACTTTATCTTCGCTGATTTAGACTATTCCTATAAACTGAGATGGAATTTACAGTTCCTCAGATGTAAGCCAACTGCATATATATCATGACCTGAAGCAAAGTGCCGGGTTTAATATGAATTTTAGCACGACGACGCTTATCTTCCTTCCCTGCCTCCGTTCATCCGTCCGTCCGTCCGTCCATCCATCCATCCATCCATCCATCCACCAAAAAAAACACGCAAACCCACCCATCCATTCATACATCTATGCAACAGTCCATCCATCCATCCATCCATCCATCCATCCATCCATCCATCCATCCATCCATCCATCCATCCATCCATCCATCCATCCATCCATCCATCCATCCATCCATCCATCCATCCATCCATCCATCCATCCATCCATCCATCTATCCATCCATCACCCACCCATCCATCTGTCCATCCACTCATCCACCCATTCATCCACCCATAGGTCCTACATTCGCCCATCTATCCATCCAGCCTACCCGTGTATCCTTTGGGACATGGGTTTGGCGGGTGGCAGTAGAAAGGCAGAGATTCGTCTGACTTGACTTGTTGGATGTTCTTGTACATTCCTTCCGGAGTCAGATGTTGCATTCCTTCACCGGCGCCACCTGGAGACAAACGCAAAGAGAAAAAACGCACACAATGACGTGACCATCACGCTGCTGGATTACAGCTGTCTGTTATGTGCTTCAGCCAAAAGATCCTTCAGCTGCATAGAATCATGCCTTTTTCGTGGACAAGTGCTGATCGAGGAGCATGGTAAACAGAGTCGCATTCTCCTATTCCTCTCATACACGCATACACATACATACATACATACATACATACATGCATACATACATACATGCACCTACATACATACACATACATGTACAAATATACATGCATACATACATATAAATGAGAGTGGGTGATTATCGTCCTCTGTACTTCACCTGAAACGTGTATGTAGGGATTTTGAGCTTCACTGGAACTGTGTCCAAGATACTCGGAGTCACGGATGTCCGCCTGACCCGTGTTTCTGTCCATCCTATCTCGGACACTGGTCTCCGGAAGACCATTGCCTTGGTCATCGTCTTCTTCTCGGAAGTAGCCCTGGTCGAGCTGTGAGAGGCGCTTGTACAATTCCTGCAACATGGAATCCTGGTAGTCGGCGTTGCCACCGAGCAGTGCAGCAGTCTCCAGGGAGCTGCTATCGCCATAGGAGTGGACACAACTGGACAGCAGGCTGACCACTGCTATCGACAGAAGGGCGACCAGAGTCATCTTCAGGAGAGGGGCTGATGACAGATGGAGCTGAACGGAGGCTGACGGGTGTTTCTTTTACCTGGATTGAGAAGTATACGTATTCGCTTACACGCAGTACACATTGCTGGTAAAATGACAAAATTATAACTTCAGGAAATAGGACTGCATGTGCTATAAAAGTAAAATGGATATTAATAAATGCAGATAATTGTGGACGAATGTAAATCCTGCAAAATAAAATGGACTTTAGACTCCAAATGAGTAGGGGCGTATTCCCGGCTTAGCCTATCTTGGTTTAGATCAAATTCGAAATGTTGAGTCGAATAGTTTTCTGCTTACCTGTGACAATAATTAACAGCATTGCATTGAAATAAGTTTCAAATAACCTCTTGTAATTAGCAAATCCAAGCCAGAATGCGTAAGCTAGCTATTGTGCAAACGTTTTTCAGTATGGATCCTATGGCCTCGAGTCTTCGAACCTATAATGAGTAAGGAGAAGTAGCCTAGGTGCTATATGAATTAGCATTCGGGACAATACAAAACGTTAAATATGCATGTCTTAAATCACAGTATAACGCGATCATAATAATTTTATGTCACACATATGCGTAGATTATCGATCTACGCAAACCTTGACAGGTTTTACCTTAGCCTAATATCAACCGGTATAAAACTGCCCATACTGCAAGCAATACGCGATCATAATTATGCAGGCACATGCAAGCAAGCATATAATTACCACCAGCTGGACGACTTATCACTGAATAAGACCATGTGAACGTATACGAATAATATTGGCTACGGGTCTTCCATAGTATTTCTGCTTAGAAGGATCGATCATGTCACTAACCTTTGAGATCGAGGGGTAAGCCCACGCAGGTGTAGTACCCTTGCTGGTTTCGCTAGCAATGGCCCAAAAGACAGAACTGATACGTGAACCGCCAACTGTACCCACGCAGTCTCAGCAACCGATGTCGTCAGCTGATGCTAATGAGCCGATACGGACACAGTGAGACAGACGACAATACGCACAGACATGCAGACGGGTAAAGAGACGGATATACCGTCACCGCATTCAGCGGATCAGCCTCCTACGACATGGATCCGATGTGGTGACAGATAGGTTCCAGGGCGAAAATAGTTCCGACGGTTATTGTCATTGGCTCGTAATCGTAATTACTCCAAGCTTCTAAAGCGCCACTCTAAATCTGAGTGGAGAGCAGTAGCTTATTCACGAACGCTTCGTTTCAGAGGGGTTGTCCAGACTGCGATGTCCAGTGGAGAAGGTCCGAGTCCGTTTGCCAGAAAGACCAGAGGTAGGAGGCAGCTGCAAAGGCAGGTTTCTTTGAGTACGGGAAAGCTTGGAATGCGAATGAGGGTAGGAATTCTTGAAGAGGCGAGACTTCAATTTGGAGTGGACAGCCTGTGGAGTGATAAATAGAGGAGCCTGAGGCAAATGACGGTGGGTCAGTGCCGGTATTGGGGTAGACCAATTGTAGTGAGTTGTAGGTTAGCGATAGGACTTTGAGGTGGATGACGTGACCGGTGACGTCAGGATGACGTCAAGTCATGTTTTGTCTTAATTCTAATACGACTGAACAAAATAATATATAGACTGTTTGGGCCACTGCTTGACCGTATACCTTTCCCCCTACCCACAAATTGATTAGTAGGAAAGACAACAGGATAATATAAATTCGCATTAAGGTGATGTATGTGCCTTGGTAGCAGTGGTGTAGTCCTAATAAATGAAGTGGGGGAACGCATGGAAATTGAAGTAGCAACTGTAGCAAAAAGTGCAATCTTGCAAGAATTTTGCATAGTGTGAGCGCTGCTATTTTTGAAACTGTTGAATGTAAAAAAATAACAAAAAAATTAATAAATGTAATTATGTAAATTTATACATAGGAATTTGTTATTTAGTAGGCCTATAAAGCCAACACATATATAAATATATCTGCGAAACTGCGAAAGGCTCCAGTAAGTAAGCAGTTGAAACTGTGAGTCTTGAAGTCTTCTTTGTTCATTTATGTCAGCAGAAATGCTGCAAAATAGTGAGGGATCGCGTTCCCTCCCTGGAAAAAAGTGCGGGAACGGCGTTCCCCCGCGTTCCTGCCCCACTACACTACTGCTTGGTAGCAAAAGTGGGCGGTGTCGGAAACATCTTCGCCTTGGAACCGATCTGGCATGACTACTGCTGCATCGACCAGAGCGCACGGCCAGCCAAAGCTCTTGAGCGTCTACGACTGCATACATGCAAATGGCTCTTTACGCTCCTTCCCTTCTTGCCTGCCTCGCGCTCTCTATTGATTTCTGTGATCATGGTGATACGGCGTCTCGATGTCATATGCACAGAAAAGCTCGAAATCTGCCATTCCTCAATTCAGTAAAGAGGAACAATGGGTCGGTTGTATGAGATTTCTTTTGTGTTGGTCTACCTTTAGGTTAATGCTGGGCATATATTTAGGCCTACGCAGCTGGTAACGCTATAACAAACGTAACGAATGTACGTACAACCGAAGAGCCGCATTTATGAGTCGCAATAAAAATGTTAATAATAATTGTTATGAATATGCCGACCACCTGCGTATACAAGAATTAATTTTGTTAAGGCAGTCTACGTAAATTATCAAAACGCCCTCGCACGCACGCACGCACGCACGCGCGCGCACACACGCGCGCACACGCACACCACCACCACAATAATACTACCACCGTCGTTCTCCTGCCCTCTTCCTACTTGCCACCACCGCCAATTACCATATATGGTCGTCGTCGTTATCATCATAATCATCATCATCGTCGTCGTCGTCGTCATCATTATCAAAATCGTCGTCAAATTGTCATGGTCGTTATCGTTATTGTTGTCGTCGCATTCGTCATCATCATCAGAAGCAGCATCATCAAATAGCATTCGTATTCAATAATTCCACTATAGATTAGAAGTCTGAGTCCGCCCTACAATTTTACATTTAGATCTTTGCTACGGATTTCGATCTGGAACACTGAAACTGTAGCCTAAGTCTGTAACGACCTGTGGATTCGAACTCGCGACATTATAAGCATCGCTGAAGCTCTTTCAAATCTAAAGCAACGTTTCTGATGTTGAGAATTGTTGTCTTCTTATAGGTCTATGCACTGGCGTAAACTTGTCCAAAATATTGGGGGGTGGGGCATGGGGTCTGGACCAGAAAAACAAGTTTTTTCAATTTGAAAAGTTGGGGTTTTTATTGTTTTTTGTTTTTGTTTTTTCGTTTTTATGGTTTTTGTTGTTTTGATTGTTTTTAAGATTTTCGAATTTCGGATGATAAAAATCATGAAAAATGGCATGAACAAGAGCTCCAACTCAGTTTTTTAATTCAGTTGCGATTTCCGAAAATTAAAAATCATTAAATCAATGTAACTAAAATAACTTCTACAAATATAAGAAATTTATTTTTACAAAAAACAAAACAAATTTTGTGTTTTCTTTTTCTTTTGGTTTTGTTTTAAACCAAAAACCGAAAAAACTTTTTTCACCTCTGAAATGGACAATCAGCAAAGGCTTCCGGTTTACGTTAATGCGTATGAAATGTTTTTTGTTTTGTTTACATGTAACTTTGTTTCATTTTGAAGATATTAAAGATAAAAATAAATCTTAGTTTTCATTACGAATTTATGATAGTAGGCCTATTTCAGTTCTGTGTCTCTGTTTTTCTGTTTCTGAAGAAATTTGTCTGTATTGAAACATAATATTTTAATATTTGAAGAAATTATCCTTTCGATTTTGGGGGGGGGGGCATTGCCCCGGCTCCTCAATTATTGGGGGGGCACGTGCCCCGGCTGACCCCCCAGAGTCTACGCCTATGGGTCTATGCACTTACACTAATAATTAGGTTTACATTAAATTTTATTCATAGGCCTTACACACGTGTGTATTCATAATTCACGCACTCGATCATCGCCATACCGTGCTAGCATGCCATCCGAAGCCCACATATAGGCCTATAACTCGCATTTTCATTTGGGACCCGTATAGATCCCATGCATAGGTCCCATCTAATACACATGGAAATCGTATACTGGCAGCCTAGGGTATTCCATGATCCTCACGTTACTTTGAGTTGATCCGTATTAGCCTATAGGCCTATATAGGCTATTTTACAGCCCTACGTATAGGCTAGCCTACTCTTCTGGCCTCTTCAACCATATTCCGACCGTTGTCAAGTCGAACTTAACACCATGCAGCCAAAGGAAGCAGAAGATATTTGTCATAGTTTTGTATAAGTAGGCTAGAAGACAGAAGCGATGTAAACTGTCAGTCGATAGAGTGAGCATTTATTTGATATTTAATAGAGCATGCAGGGTTGTCGATTAATAAATAATAATAGGCCTAATCTTTGCCTGGGCTGCAAAATCCGAAGCCGCGATTTTTCTTGTCAGGTCTAAATTTAAATTTTACTAATGTGACCGCGGCCTACCATATAGTCCACGACCCACTGCTCAACGGCCCATTAAACTCTCAGCTATATAGACCTATAACAGTGAAAATTATAATAACTCTTGATTAAGGAGCGTGCTATCCTGATCGATGCACAGCGGCGCTTAGCCTACTGGACAAACTAAGCCTTACTAAACTATTGTAACCAATAGTTACCGCAGGCCCGGATTAAGCCCTCGGGGGCCCCTCGCCAAATTCACCGGGGCCCTTAATCCCCTACCCCTTCCCTCGACATACCCCCTTCTTCCCTTCCCAAATGTTAATGATTGTCTATTATTGACTATATAACTCAAGCTTAATAATGTGTAGCTTAATAAAATACCAAAAAACATGTTAAAATGACACTTTATCATGGGCTCACTTTCTAAGACAAAGCTGCTGTTTTCAGCAATTCACGACAGTTTGCCAGTAACAGAATCAGTCACAGTGCGAAAAAGTGAGCCCTTAGCCGTCATCCAATTTCAATGATTCATGCAATAAATTTAACTTTAACAGACTTCAAAGTGACGTCCTACAGCTAAGTGATCGAACAAACGTCAATGCAGTATAGATATTGTTCAGTTTAACAGTTTCAAATCTTATGAGCTACAGACTTTAATTCACATTTCTCTACTCTTGGCAGTGGCAAACTAGTCAAGAATGTCATCGAAAGAAACAGGATCTAAGAGATCATTCTCAACACTGAGCAGTCCCAGTGCAGTTAAGCGTTTGTCTTTCATCGTACTCCGTAGGCCTACATCTGCCACTGACGGGTCCAAAACAGAAATTTCGGACACTGCTGATGTACGTACCTACAGTGCAAGGCGTATATATTAGGGTGGAGTGAAAAAAATAAAAATTATAGAAAATGATCGTAATAGTGATGGATAGGCCTAGTTGCTTTTCGGTATAGTTAGTTACCGTGCAAAATATTTTATTAAAATTCGTTCGGGAAGATGTGCCCCAACGAGGTTTAAAATTTGATAATTTTTGAAAAAATGTCAAATTTAGGAAAATTTCAAAATTTTTAAAAAATGTCACACACTAATTGTAATAGTGTTTAGGCATTCAATTATGACGTATTTAATGACCGTGCAAGAGAAAATTTATAAAATCTGCCTTCTAAGATGTGCCCCAACTAGTTTTAAAATTTGACATTTTCCACAAATTTGTCAAAATTTGTAACAATTGTATAAACTTAAAAAATTTAAAAACGCTAACTGTAATAGTGTTTAAGCATTTAATTATGATGTATTTAATGACCATGCAAGATAAAATTAATAAATGACTGTATGTTAGCAATATTAAATAACCACTAAACAATAAACAACCCCAACAGACTATACTTGTTAATCACTGAAAAGTGAGTCAATACTTATTACTATTCCACTGATTTAACTCGTTTGAAATTCTGCATTTGTATTAAAACAAGGTTCCGTGATTCCAATCTGGCAAGGATAAAACCATGTCTAGATGTTTGCCCAACCACAGCAGCAGATGCCTCAGTAACAAGTTTTACAGAGCGCTCAACCGATTGTGTATGGCATGGAAATTCTGGAAAATCCAATGTTGGCACACACTCACTGGCGATAAATTCTTCAAGGCCAGCTTTGGAAAGTGTGGAAATGACCGGTGGTTCTGTTACTTTTACGTTTTGCCTATCAATTAAATCAATGTGATCATTTCCAGCGAAGTTAAGTTCTGTAATAGAAAATTCACGCATTCTGTTTGCCTTTTGACATTCATTTCTCAATCGTGAGAATCTGCTTAGGCCTTGTCCTAGAGCACGGATATGCTTCCGAGTGCCAGTTAGCATTCCAAGAAGGATGCCTTCTGGATGTCCAAAGATTCCATTTCGTTGTATTACCGGGTCGCTAACAGCCTTAAGGACTTCCGGCAGGTAACGGTGTGACGAACGTGAATTCGTATGTTATTTGTTTTAATTAAATGGTTAGCGCAACATAAATGTGGCCACGCACACCGAGTAATTTACATATTTTCGCATCTCGTTAATTCTATTAATAGAGCACCAATCCTGAACTAGCGCGGTAGATTTCTGTGTGCGCCTGACAGAATGGAGGTTTCTCATTGGTCAGAAATGCCCGGGAATATTTGGCGCCAAGTGAACTGTCTATAAAACAGCGAGGCCTGGCCTGCTACGCGCCTTTTCTGTGTGGATGTCGTCGATGTGAGACGTGCGCCTGCGCCAGTGTTGTTTTCTGCTTGCTAGGTGAAGGACCGTTTCTTGTGGGATCGTCGCCTTGCGATTAAATCTAGCAAAGTTTCATTTCTGGTGTCGTTTCGTGTGACGAGTGAAGATTTTATTTCGTGGATCGTTGACTTTCTGGTGGCTGAGTATCGTTACCAGTTTTTATATTTTTATTTGTGTTTAACTTTGTTTCAAAGTTAAGACAATTGTACAGCGTGCGTAGTTAGACAGTATTAAGTCGATGATATAAGAAATCTAGCGAAGATCGGACACGATTTTTGGTTAAAACTAACTGGCAAATGATTAATATCGCTAGTGTGTATTGACAATTTAGAACTTGGTCTAGATCGGTGACCAGACCCGATAAAGTGTCAGTCGATTTTCAGACATTGACTTTCCGATTTGTACAGACATTAATTTGCATATTTCATTTCGTTTAATAAATAAGTCTACTTGGAATTAAAAATCATTATGTCTGACAAAGTGGTGGCCGCTTTAGTCGAGGAAATGTCCGAGGTGACGGCGCTAATGAGAAACTTTATTTCCCGCCAAGAACAGGTAGAAACCGGTATGGCACAGTTAGCGCGGGAAGTTGGTCGTTTAGGCGGGAACTTTCCCGCCGAAAATACTGTTGTAAAGGCAGAAGGACCTTTAACACACGCAGACATATGTCAGGAAATATCCTTGGTACCAGAAAATTATATAGTGCTCGACACAAGTGATGTAGAGGAAAGAGTAAAGTCCCCCACTGCTCAGGGTTCAAATCCCGCACGTTTGGTCCAGCCAGCCAAAGCCTTACAACAGGGCGCTCGCTCGCCAGAGGGCGATGATAGGAACGCTACACGTGGTACCAGAAGTGGGGTTTACATAGAAGATTTACTCGACCAATGGACTTAATGGACTTGGGTGAGTCTGAATTAGAAGTGAGTGATTTTGGTCAACAGGACAATGAAATAGACGAAATGAGTGAAGTTAGTGATCAGGAAATTACATTTAAACATCCTTGGAAAAAGAATATGCTTGGACAACAGGAGATGGTTATTGATAAATGTTATGAAACACAGACTAATGTTAAGTGTCTAGTTTCAGATACTGGTCGACAGATGAGACAACCGCAGACTACACAGCAGATGAGCGATAGTGTTCGTCATCCGACTCGCGCTTGGTACGCTGCCCTCGACGAAAGTGCACGTCCCAGTCTCACGAGTTCTGCGTCGTTGTCTTCGGTTCCTTTCACCTACGGAAAACAAAGCGCTGGTATACCAACACATTCAAGTGCAACGCCTTTCAATCAACCTTCGATCTGGGCGGTGCCTGGGTCATTTCAGGAACGTCGTCCGGTTGCAATCAGTCGTGGGCACCTGAGTTCCGGTTACCTACCAACGGTGATGTCGATTCCGACTTCGTTTGGAGCAACGACAACAATGGAAACGTGGAGCCGTGAAATCTACAGAAAGCCATGCCAAGAAGTTCCAGTGCAAGTCGGGAAGGGAAGGACTGAAGGACGTCCTTCGCTCTTGCCAACGACTACAGAACTCGCCACGTTGAACCCAGCGGCGAAGGTCACAACGTCCGTCGCCACTCAAACGGTGATAGCTGACGAAGGTCAACCTGGGTCGACAGTAGAACCACAACCGGGTCCGAATGTGAAGTCAACAGAAGAGAAAGGACAGTTGCAGAAGATACTGGACAACCAAACCATGCTGTCTTCACTGCGTTCCAGTAGACAATGGATTAAAATTGGTACGTTCAATGGAAAAACTGCAGTCCAAGCTTTTGTCCGAAAATTTGAGGTGTGCGCAAAACACAATGGATGGACGGAAGAAGAAAAACTTCATCAGCTGATGTGTGCGTTAGTGGAACCGGCCAATCAACTGCTATGGGAGTTCGACTCAGCCAATGTGATGACGTCAGACGACCTGATTCAGAAACTAAAGTCGAGGTACGGTGGAACAGATCAAACCACATTGTACCAAACGCAATTAAACACCAGACGACAGAGAGAAGGTGAGGAACTTGGTTCATTAGTGCAAGATATTAGACGATTAATGATCCTTGCTTTTCCTGGACCGACAACGAGCCACAGTGAAGCCATAGCTATTCGAGCGTTTATTGACGCTCTCCGAGACAAAGAACTGGCAATGAAAGTTCGTGAGCGTGAAGCGGAAACGTTGGACAAAGCATACAACCTAGCCATGAGGTTCGAGGGTTATCAGAAAGCCGAACGACGAGATTCTGATCAATCCGATCGTCGACGTATGCGAGCTAAGATGGTGCGAGAAGATGATGGACATTTGGAGAAAACGCTACAACTAATCCGAGACGAGCTGGAATCGCAGCGACGACAGATGGCGAGTCTGGAGAAACGTTTGGACGGACGAGGGCACTGGGAGTCGAAGCCGAAGGAACTACCAGCGGCAACCGCCTCCACAACCAGACGTCAGTGGGAAAGAACTCGTGGTCGACCAGAAACCGCTGAGGAAAGTCAATCGCCAAATCAGGTGAGGAGAAAGACGCCTAGAACCTGTTTCGGTTGTGGCCAGTCCGACCATCTGGTGAGAGACTGTCCTGGTCCGGTTTCGACACAACTTGGTCCAGCTTCCAGTGAGGAACCGCCAGTAACTCTTCGTTCGAATCATGTACAAGGTAGCAGCAACGCTTACCTGTCGGTGAAGGTCAATGGTAAAGCGACGTTTGCCTTTATTGACACAGGCTGCGAACTCTCTTTAGTTCCGAGTTCCATGGTGAAGAAAGCAGATGTTAAACGTTCCAGACAACTGTTGCAAGCTGCAAATGGAACTGAGATCCGGGTCATTGGCGAAACGAAGCTAACCGTTGAAATCGATGGACTTCAATTCGATGCACACTGCTTGGTGACAGAACAGATTTCAGAACTGATCCTGGGCCTGTCCTGGCTTGAAAGTCAGCAAGTCCAGTGGAACTTTGGCAAGAAGAAAATCACGATCAATGGGCATGAAGTCGGCATTCATTGTCGAGCAGCACCTTCAATGTGTCGCCAAGTGGCGTTGGCACATGACGTGCAAGTGCCAGCGTTAAGCGAAATGAACGTTGAAGCATACGCCATCCTAGCGAAATTGGGTGATGTCTGTGGAAGAAGTTGGGCGACTCAACCTCAACTGCTCGACTCCGGAGTGCTGGTGGCTGGGACTCTGCTGCCAGAACGCGCTATCGATTTGCCTCTGAGAATTTTGAATCCGACAACTAGTGCAGTAAGACTAAAGAAAGGACTCCAATGTGCAACCGAAATCGTCACAGTCTATGGCGAGAATTCTAACGATGGCCAGGTGTCCAGCTGCGGCCAAGTGATAGAGAATCACACGGAGCCTTCTAACGAAGAAGTCGAAAAAGTGTTGTCGCCATTATGGACTGATGTAGCAGAGGATGTCACGCCAGAAGCACGGTTGCAGCTGAAGCAAATAGTGTTGCAACACCGTAAAGCATTCTCTTTACACGAATGGGACTATGGCTACACGGATATTTTGCAGCACAAGATTGACACTGGAGGAGAACGACCAGTCCGCCAAACCTTACGTCGTCAACCACTGGCTTTACTTCCAATGATAGACGAACAAGTGGACCAAATGCTCCGGCTGAAGTTGATCGAGCCGTCGACATCAGAATGGGCCAGTAATGTGGTCATCGTGAAGAAGAAAGATGGGACACCTCGGTTCTGCGTGGACTACCGAGCTGTCAACACCAAAACTCGACCTGATGCATTCCCGCTTCCACTCATCAGTGAGAGTTTGGATTCGCTCACAGGTGCAACATGGTTCAGTACATTTGACCTTCGTGCAGGTTACCACCAGCTGGCAGTCGATCCGCAAGACAAACATAAGACAGGTTTCCTTACGAGAAGAGGTAGCTTTCAATTCCGAGTCTTACCGTTTGGTTTAAGCAACTCACCTGCAAGATTTTCACGAATGATGAGTCTTGTGATGGCAGGTTTAAATTTTGAAATTTGCCTGGTGTACCTGGACGATATAATAGTGTTTGCCGCCGACTGGAAGTCTCACTTGGAACGAATCGCACGAGTGTTGGAGAGACTGGGCGAAGCTGGACTGAAATTGAAGCCCAGCAAATGTCGTCTCTTCAGACGCCAGGTGTTATTTCTCGGACATGTGGTAAGTGGTCAAGGAGTTGGAACTGATCCAGAAAAGATTCGAGTGGTGGAAGAATGGCCTACGCCAAAGTCACTGAAAGAAGCACGTTCCTTCATTGGACTTTGTTCGTACTACCGCAAATTTGTTCCGGGTTTTGCGAAGGTTGCGCGACCTTTACACTCGCTGGCTCAAAAAGGTATCCGGTTCGAATGGACTCAAGACTGTGAGAACGCTTTCTGTGAGCTGAAGTTACGGTTAACGGAAGCACCGATTCTGGCTCTCCCGAACGATGTTGACCAATATGTGCTAGACACTGATGCATCCGCAGACGCAATTGGAGCCGTTCTGTCTCAACGACAACAAGGGCGAGAACGTGTAATCTGCTATGGAAGTAGAGTCTGCTCCGAAGCCGAAAGAAACTACGATGTGACAAAAAGGGAACTTTTAGCAGTAGTACACTTTTTGAAGACTTACCGTCAGTACCTGCTAGGTCGAAAGTTCATCCTTCGAACGGATCACTCGGCCTTGCAATGGCTCCGAAGAACGCCGCTTCCGATCGGGCAGCAGGCCAGATGGCTCACTGTTATAGAAGAGTTTAGCTTCGAGATACAGCACCGAGCAGGAGCTTCGCATGGCAATGCAGACGCAATGTCGAGATGGCCACATCGGATTGATGCGGTACGAGTGCGAACTGACCCGACGCCTCAACCGACCGCACTGCCAACCGGTTGGGAAACCCACGAGATACGAGAGGAGCAACGGAACGACCCGGAACTTGGCTGGATTGTGATGAAACGGTTGGAGTCAGCAGAACCGCCAACTATGGAGATGCTGCGATCACAAAGTCGAACAATCAAGACCTTGGTGGCACAATGGCCTCAATTGTCTTTGCAAAATGGTATCTTGATGCGGGAATGGTTGCATCCAGAAACTGGTCGGACGAAGTGGTTCCAGATTGTCATGCCACCACAACGTCGGGACAGATTGATTGAACTGGCTCATGGAGGAATGTCAGGAGGACATTTGGGATGCCGGAAAACTATGGCACAAGTCCAACGCCGGTTATATTGGCCAAGTTGGCGAGATGATGTGCGACGAGTTCTTAAGAAGTGTGAAGTCTGTGCTTGTTACTGGAGAGGAAAGCCGCCGAGACAAGGAAAACTTCAGAACTTGACAGTGGGAAACCCGCTAGAGTGTATCGGAATTGATATAACGGGACCACATCCGTTACCTAACTCTGGTTATCGATACATCTTAACAGTCGTGGACCATTTTTCCAGATGGGCCGAAGCCTATCCGATCCGGAATCAGACAGCAACTACAGTCGCTCGGGTGCTGGTGAAGGAATTCATCTCTCGATTCGGGTGCCCGCGACAGATTGTGACCGATCAGGGCGCGTGCTTCGAGTCCGCTCTGTTTCGCGATCTCTGCCAGCGACTCCGCATCGACAAGACGAGAAATACGCCGTACAAACCGAGTAGTAACGGCGCGGTGGAACGCTTTCACCGCACACTCAACTCGATGCTGGGCAAAGTGGTCTCTCAACGTCAACGTGATTGGGACGTGCACTTACCCTATGTTCTTGCGGCGTACCGAGCAAGTGAGAACGAGAGTACAGGATTCACGCCGAATCGCCTGTTTCTCTCTCGAGAAACCTGTCTGCCTATTGATCTTGTTTTAGGAGATAGTCAAGTCTTACCTGCTAGTTTGTCTGTTGATGATTTTGTTTATGAACAGGTTTCCAGGATGCAAGAAGACTTTACAATTGCTAGAAAATTTATGCAGCGCCAAGCAACGCAACGTGCTTTTCGCTATGATATGAGAGTTAAACCGGTGGAGTTTGAACCTGGTAGTTTGGTGTGGTATTTCTATCCAAGGACCAGAGTCGGATTGAAAGAGAAATGGACCCGATGGTACACTGGTCCGTACCAAGTTAAAGAAAAGCTAAGTCCGGTTTTGTATAAAATACAAAAATCACCACGGGCACAGCCGAAAATTGTGTACGTTGATAAGTTGAAGAAGTATGAAGGTGAAGGTTACCTTGATTCGCGAGAAGAAGAAACTGAGTTCGAATCCGAAGGGAGTGATTCTGAGGGAGATGGAAATAAACGCATTCAGCGGCCGAAACGAAATACCGTGAAGCCAGCTAGATATAGAGATTGACATTGTGGATTCCATTTGTTCATTGATTGTTTGTGGTTTACTTAATTCAATTTCATTGTGTAGTAGTTGTTTTGGTGTGTGTCTTAGATGATTAAGACCTTAAATTGTGTGTATGTGGGTTGTTCCACCCTTAGCTAATTACTGTGAAGGATGGATCCTATACCCGGAACAAGTCGGCAAACCGAGGGAACCGATCCGACCCTCCAGGAAGAGTCAGGGATCGACGCAAAACTCTTTTGCTATGAAGAACTCTCTGACATATCATCGGAACCCTCTAGACCGAGCACTCCCGCTCGATGTGGTTGCACAAGGGCAGTGGAATTGGTAGAACCGACGCCAAGTCCCGCTAGTCCACCGGCTTTGGATGGTAATGGTGAAGGTTGTTGGGAAGAGCAGGTAGATGGGGTCTTTCCCTACATGACCGTGGAAGAGCTCGATGCATTTCTCCGAGTCCCATCGCCTATAATGGTGGCACCAGCTTGCGAGGATGGACCCAGGATACAAATAGCTCACACCTCTAGAGTGACCCGGGGAGGAGTAATATGGGTTATCCTGAAGCATTTGCACTCCCAGAGGCACCTAGATCTTACCGATGAGGATGTCCATATGCTGTCGCAATCGTCTTCCGCAATACTTACCTTGGAGGAAGCAATTCCAATAGTGGTTGTGACGGTACAGGTCCTGGCGGGGATGCCCTCCCTAGAGAAGGTTCTGCGTAGGTGGGAGGTGGAATTGCCTGATACGGGAGCACCAGACTTTACGGTGAGCGCTGGTCTGGCAGATAATTTGAAACCCTGGGAAGGATTCAATTTCTGGAGTTTTGAGTCCTGGGCTTTGGCCGTTGATGTAGTTACCGCTTTTGTGGGACAACAGGACTCTATAACGGAGACGGCATTCTTGGAAAAAATGTCTGATGTCATAACCCAGGCGACGGGATTGGGTTGGCAAGTTCCGATTATGGTGGCTACACTGTTTGTCGTGAAAAGGGCTGGTTGGTTTTGGGAAATATTGATTTAGAGCAAGGGAAAGAGCGATACATTGGTTAAGACAGTTAACACTTTAAATCGTCTTCTTTTCGTTTTATACGTATACTTTTAGTAACAATTGAGAGATTAGGTAGATGAATCTACTGGTAATGGATAATATCCTAAGTACGGGGGTAACATATAATTCTTCTGATGTTGTTTTTTTCTGTTGTTGTTGCTGAATGAACATTGCTGATTTGAGAACTTGGCTTTATGTAAAATTTTCAATGTTTGAAAATTTTCTCCAAGGGGGTGGAGGGTGTGACGAACGTGAATTCGTATGTTATTTGTTTTAATTAAATGGTTAGCGCAACATAAATGTGGCCACGCACACCGAGTAATTTACATATTTTCGCATCTCGTTAATTCTATTAATAGAGCACCAATCCTGAACTAGCGCGGTAGATTTCTGTGTGCGCCTGACAGAATGGAGGTTTCTCATTGGTCAGAAATGCCCGGGAATATTTTGCGCCAAGTGAACTGTCTATAAAACAGCGAGGCCTGGCCTGCTACGCGCCTTTTCTGTGTGGATGTCGTCGATGTGAGACGTGCGCCTGCGCCAGTGTTGTTTTCTGCTTGCTAGGTGAAGGACCGTTTCTTGTGTGATCGTCGCCTTGCGATTAAATCTAGCAAAGTTTCATTTCTGGTGTCGTTTCGTGTGACGAGTGAAGATTTTATTTCGTGGATCGTTGACTTTCTGGTGGTTGAGTATCGTTACCAGTTTTTATATTTTTATTTGTGTTTAACTTTGTTTCAAAGTTAAGACAATTGTACAGCGTGCGTAGTTAGACAGTATTAAGTCGATGATATAAGAAATCTAGCGAAGATCGGACACGATTTTTGGTTAAAACTAACTGGCAAATGATTAATATCGCTAGTGTGTATTGACAATTTAGAACTTGGTCTAGATCGGTGACCAGACCCGATAAAGTGTCAGTCGATTTTCAGACATTGACTTTCCGATTTGTACAGACATTAATTTGCATATTTCATTTCGTTTAATAAATAAGTCTACTTGGAATTAAAAATCATTATGTCTGACAAAGTGGTGGCCGCTTTAGTCGAGGAAATGTCCGAGGTGACGGCGCTAATGAGAAACTTTATTTCCCGCCAAGAACAGGTAGAAACCGGTATGGCACAGTTAGCGCGGGAAGTTGGTCGTTTAGGCGGGAACTTTCCCGCCGAAAATACTGTTGTAAAGGCAGAAGGACCTTTAACACACGCAGACATATGTCAGGAAATATCCTTGGTACCAGAAAATTATATAGTGCTCGACACAAGTGATGTAGAGGAAAGAGTAAAGTCCCCCACTGCTCAGGGTTCAAATCCCGCACGTTTGGTCCAGCCAGCCAAAGCCTTACAACAGGGCGCTCGCTCGCCAGAGGGCGATGATAGGAACGCTACAACGTGATCTGGAGATTGTATGCCAAAGGTGCATAGAACAATATTTGCACGAGGGTTTCATTCGGATGCAAAACCACATCGGAGCATACACTCTTACAACGTATGTCGCCAATATTTTCAGATTGTCTGATGGGCATTCACTTCCAACACCAGGATTCGATTAGCTGTGGTAATTCATATGGAGTGTGACACAGCACCTTGATTACGTCTGGCCAGCGATTGAGAGCAACATCCCGTTATTACTGCTTCCAAAAAACTTCAGAAAAAGTATAAACGAAAAGTACAAGAAGGTAAATGAGTAAGCATATATTTAAAAACCAATGAATCCAAAAACAAAATGGCAGCAGATAATTCGTCAGGATCTAACACAGATAATGAAACAAATAATTCTGATCATGATGAAATTATTGAGAATGAACTGGCTGATGGAACGGTCCTCATGTCAACATCCCATTCTCCAGATGTAACATTATCTCCATCTCTGCAACTACGTAAAAAAATGCTGGCATTTGCAAGAGCGTACGACAGATATGCAATTCAGATCGATCAGGGCCCGGTTAGCTTCAGATGTTTTGCAAGACTTTGGCCTTATATCAAAAGCTATTCCAGAACTTAATTTAG
Organism: Allolobophora icterica; assembly: GCA_963556255.1. Taxonomy (NCBI): domain Eukaryota; kingdom Metazoa; phylum Annelida; class Clitellata; order Crassiclitellata; family Lumbricidae; genus Allolobophora; species Allolobophora icterica. Next base: position 25,555,255 of record OY744603.1, on the reverse strand, counting down.
CTGCAATGATTTTCCAGAATTTCCATGCCACACATAATCGGTTGAGCGCTCTGTAAAACTTGTTACTGAGGCATCTGCTGCTGTGGTTGGGCAAACATCTAGACATGGTTTTATCCTTGCCAGATTGGAATCACGGAACCTTGTTTTAATACAAATGCAGAATATTAAACGAGTTAAATCAGTGGAATAGTAATAAGTATTGACTCACTTTTCAGTGATTTAACAAGTAGGCCTATAGTCTGTTGGGGTTGTTTATTGTTTAGTGGTTATTTAATATTGCTAACATACAATCATTTATTAATTTTATCTTGCATGGTCATTAAATACATCATAATTAAATGCTTAAACACTATTACAGTTAGCGTTTTTAAATTTGTTAAGTTTATACAATTGTTACAAACTTTGACAAATTTGTGGAAAATGTCAAATTTTAAAACTCGTTGGGGCACATCTTAGAAGGCAGATTTTATAAATTTTCTCTTGCACGGTCATTAAATACGTCATAATTGAATGCCTAAACACTATTACAATTTGTGTTTGACATTTTTTTTAATTTTGAAATTTTCCTAAATTTGACATTTTTTCAAAAATTATCAAATTTTAAACCTCGTTGGGGCACATCTTCCCGAACGAATTTTAATAAAATATTTTGCACGGTAACTAACTATACCAAAAGGCAACTATCCATCACTATTACGATCATTTTCTATAATTTTTATTTTTTTCACTCCACCCTAGTATATATCTACCACCAACATTTCGATCCTGCCCTTCGTCTGGCTCATCTGATGTGACTGTCTCTTTGGAGTATAGCCTACGAAAAATCTCTCCAGTTTCATAACAGAGGCAACGCTATTTCTTTCCCTGTCAGTACATTCTTTAGCTACTCGCCTTTTTTGAGCACCGGAAAGTTGAAATATTTTTTCTTTGGCATTGTTCACTTTTCGTGAATAGGCCTATAATATATCCAGCATGGTTGTTTTTTCTAGACCAAGATGAAATTATTATCAATAACGATGAGTCATGACGTTCTAGAAGTGGACAGAATATTACTTTAAAATATGGAATAGGGGCCTACTAATTAGGAAGTCATAATAATTATAACTGGCCATTGATCGCCATCATAAGAATCAATCATCAATTCACAACTGACTTCTGACGTAAATTTACACTGCCCTTGAAGGGAAAAGCCGAATAAAATTTATGAGAAAATACACATTAAAAAATTCTTCTTGTTCACACGGGGGGCCTCTGACGACGGGGGGCCCCCGCCATGGCATAAATGGCATACTGGTTAATCCGGCCTTGCGTAACCGTAACCAGAGGGAAGAGAGAAGAGGAACGGGAAGGAAAGGATAATTATGGGGACCTGAAATTAGAGGAGAATAATTATAATGAAGGCCACGAAGAGGCCAATAAATTATTAAGGTCCACCATGCATGATTTGAAGCTGAGGTTCACACAGTAAGCAAACCACGCAGGCCCGCATTAAGGGGGTGCAAAGGGTGCTGCAGCACCCGGGCCCGCAATTTTGAGGGGCCCGCATTTTCAAAAGTAGGCCTACGTTACAAATTTTTTATTGTAGGCCTACTTGTAATTGGGCCAGCGCTGATGGCTGTAGGCCTATAGACCTAGGTAATCACAGCACCCGGGCCCGCACTAGCCTTAATGCGGTCCTGTAACCACGAGACCATCGCACACCCGTGAATAAGCTGGTGCCCGCACCTTGGCTTTTTGGGTATTGTAGAAATCCCGAGATTAGGCCTGATGTTACGATTATTTACATTTACGCCTTTAAAATTTATATTGGAAATTTCAGCCGCGTGGTGGCGATGCATAGGTAAATTTTCCATCATCAATCGTACAAATAGGTTGTGGTTTGACTAATATTCATGCTCTCTCAAAACAACGATCAAAAGTACGAATGCACTTTTGGACTGTAAGATTAATTTACCCCCGTTTTGCTGTTATAAGAGTTACTTCACAGGTATTTTGCGAATAAAATATTTAATAATGGAAGATCTTGAGTTTGATCTAAAACTCATATTATTTTGTCTGAGTGGGCGGCGGAATTCTGATTAGAATTGTAATTATACGTGCTAATTGGCTGACTCTGTTCCTGTAGCATACCACGAAAATAGCCTACGCCTGTGATGGTGAATTATGTTAGTCTTTTTAGTGTATATGATATTATTATTATAAGCTATTATTTTTATCACTGTGCTAACAGTCTTTCTCGTACGGAAACTACTGCTATAAAATGATCAGTGCAGTCCTGCCTCTTCCGGAAGAGAAGTCCTGAGAAAAGTAGATGCACGTTTTTCTATAGCGACCGTATGGCCTCGACCCTGCTCATTTTTCAATGAAGTGATCGGGTATTATCCTTACTCATCGCTGCCCGTTTGAATTAGGGCGAACATATACAATCGGGGTGCCTGTGTACTATCGTAATCGTAATCTCCGGATTTCTACAGCACCCAAAAAAGAAGTCGCGGGAACCAGCTTATTCACAGGCGCTTATCTGGGTGGGTGTCTTTGCATCGTGAGGGTCGGTTAGGTTCAGGTTAAGGCTGCGTCGTGATGGTCGGTTAGGGCTTAGGGTTAGGGTCAGTGTAGCCTATGTATTTGTGCGACTAAAAAGCTATACCTGCGAGTGGAAGCTGGATTATAAAATTCATGGACCCCGATTGTACATGATCGCCTGAATGAGTGCCACGCCATTTAAGGTCTCCTTGTACGGAACGTGCTAACCCAAGATTTATTTATCTGAAATAGCCATCATCGGTATGCGATCCATGACTGAACGCACAGAGGCGCATGGGTTGTGTGCTGTAACGAATGTAGCTAACAGAATTAATAGAACTGTACTGATCATCAGGGTATCTTAAATTGCACTAGCACATAGTCATTTCTGAAATTTGTTTTGGCGAACTTTAGTTAAACACTACCTAATTAGGGGTCGACTCGAAACCTGAATCCCCGAAACCCAAATCCCCGAAAATGCTGAAAATACACAAAAGCCTGATTTCCCCATGTTTAAACAGTTTTATAGAAAGCACAGAACTCCCAAATACTATTCAAAGTTAAATTGTAACCTCTTATACGTGACATAGACCTTGCGTGGCCGTGATGAATCATGATATACTGCCTATTCACATGTTTATTTGTAGTTTTGTCTAAAATCAATTTCGGGGATCCTGCCAAAATTCATTTAGGGGATTCAGGTTTCGGGTATTCGGGCCGCACCCCTAATAAGTAGATAGCATTAAGCAATGTCACTAGCGGGTTTCAGTACAGTGCTGTTGATATGCAGCATTAAGCATTGTTAGTATGCGGTTTGATGAATGTCTATGGAATCATGCCATTCAGTCATCCTTACTCCACGTAGGCAATATTGCCGATTATTTTTGCCGATTGATGTTATTTTCGACTCATGATTTGCCTGGTAATGTAGAGACCTCATGCCATTCCACACAGTTTCGTAATGTGAAGTAGATCTCAACCTCCTCTTTGTTTTGACCTGTACCAATTTGATGACTTGTGATGGTTTTTGCAACAGTCTGTAGGTAGTTAGTAGATGCTTAGAGAAGCAGCAACGGCAGCCATGACGGTTAATCCCCTTTCAGCTTCAACGGACTCGCCTTCGTCTTATGTCCTGAATGGCCAGATAATGGCACTCTCTCCACGTGATCCTTTGAATGGCTTTGTTGGTGAGTTAAGTCAGACTAAATATCTTAGGCATCACTTCCATGTATGCAATACACAGCCTTAGGTTGTTTAATGTGTATGTTTGTAACAGTGCCTCAGGTTAGTTGTTGTATGAGGTGGTACTATGTATATTTCTAATTACAATAATATTAATGTTTTAATGTTTGTGTACCCTTTCAAGAACCCCACAGAGGCAATGAAGCATGGATATCCTTACTTCTGAATAGGTACAAGTTTAGATAAGCTAAAACTTTCTTGAGCTGTCTTTACTTGTAAAGGTAAGGTTTTACTTTGAGTTTGTTCTTAATTTTGCTTAGAGTGAATGTGGTCTTCCATTTCAGTTATATATATCCATAAGTTTGTTATTTACTGAGCTTATTCAAGACCTTCAATGGATACTTGCTTTGGTTCTGTTTTTTAGATGGGCAATTTCTAAACATCATCCATTCAGTTAATGCACATTTTTTACAGTTAATTTTTAGTCTCAGTTTTCAGTGTTATTTTAGATGTCATTTACTTGTCGTGTTGATGCTATAAATAATAATGGACACGTCATTTAACGAACTGCTCCACTGGTTGTAATGATATATTGTAACTAGGGTGCCCTATTAGCGGAACGATTCGTTCCTTTGGGTACTCCCATTGTCACTGCATGTAACATGTGCTTGTTATTTTCATGCCTATATGTTAATGGTGAACAGTAAAAGCATTTTGATTTGATTTTGATTCATGTGAAATAAATTTGCTTTTATTGGTTTACTATACTTCTCCTGTCTCTTCTGCTTGTGAATAAGCTGGTTCCCATGACTTGCTGTTTTTGGCGCTGTTGAAATTTCAAGATTACGATTTTAGAACCTCACAAAGGGACTACTTGTATGTATTAAGTCTGTGAAGTGGGACTCCTTTTCTTCTCTCTTTAGGTGAAATAGTTTGTGACTGTAAACCACTGTTGTAATGATTTATTGTAACTAGGGGACCCTGTTAGTGGAACGGTTCGTTCCTTTGGGTACTCCCATTGTCACTGCATGTAACATGTAACAGGTTGTTGGCTTGATTTTAAAGGTGGCTTTGGCTGGTAATTATGGTGTGATTTTGTTGTAGATATGTGGTATCATGTTTTCCTGTGGTCACTCTTTTCTTCCATTCTCGTCCATTTCGTAGCAGCGGCCATTGCGTTTGGCCGAATGCGGAAACACAAGATTGGCCGATTCATTCCTTTGGCTATGATTATCATGGGATTCTTGTCTCCCATAACAGGTGGAGCTGTAACAAGTAAGTCAGCTGCCGTAATGCTTTAAAGTTTTACCTAACTTAATTAACATATTAGTAGGAAGACACTTAATATCGCACCTTTAAGTATTAACGCTTTAACGACGAGCTGCATTGGTTCCCCAGTCTGGTAGTACATGCTTGTGGTTAAAGTGTTAAAGGTGCAAGATAATTCTTCCTCTTGGAGTGTTAAGTGGTATGTACTTTTTATGTATGTGCCAGATATGTATTGTATATATGGTGCCCTTTTAGTACCTATCAAAGCATTACCTATACCTGTCTAAGTGATGCAAAAGCTAATTAAGAACAAGAAGTGCATGGGTAAGGAGCCATCCATTTAGTATGTATGCAGAAATCTGGTTGAGCTATCATGCCACTAAGACTTGTAGTGTAGACAATGAAACAGACTTAACAAGTGTCAAGTTGTGAATTCCATAATCCACAGCACGGGCAAACAGAATGTTCTATAGCATTGCCTGTTCTTATTTAGTCATGGAAGGCAGGCTTTGGGAAAGCATGTAGGACACAGAAGATGGGTATAGAAACAAACTTGTTGTTTTAATTTTTAACCCAACTCAGTCCACAAATTCATCGTTTGCACTGGCAGCCATCCAACCTGTAGCATGACTCCTGGTCTGTGTCACCAGTGGTTGATGGCCATTCAATTTGATCTCCATATTCTGTGTCTTTGATAGTCTTGTGTTTCAGTTCAGGAGCACTTCTGTATTTTGTTGAAGAGGTGATATAAATGTTAAATTATTACTACGGCTATTTTGGTTAAGAATGTATTAGTGAAGTGGTCTTCATAACTTAGCTTTCTTTGCCAGTAGTAAGTCACACTTTATGACTATGATTAAATGCTACTGACATGTTTACTTTTTCTTTGTTTTAGGTGCCGCAATAGCAGGAGTTTACAGGGCCTCTGGTTTTGAGATGGGGTCACTGTACGCCCTTGTTTGGGGTGTTGGACAAACGATAGTTCTAATATTCATCTCGTTCACCCGAATACTGGCTACTTTGTGATAGCAAGTGACTCATAATGTAGACATTATTTGCTGTAACTCTGAAGTGATTTTAATATGGACAGTAGCAAATTGGTGCAATAGTAAGCTATCTTTGAGATTCTGAATTTAGATTTTAGAGAAGTTTAGGAGAGTGATGTTACAAGCTTATGAATTCAAATTGTACAAAGAATGTTGATTTAAATGAATGCTCTTTTGGAATGAGGGATGTTTGATAGTGTAGTGGTTAGCGTGCTGGACCGTCAATCGAGAGAGGTCGGGGTTCAAATCCCCGCCAGGGTTGAAGTTTGCTTTGAGATTTCTGCTCCACCTGCACCCCTAAAAAACTCGGCTATAATGACACTGATGATACATTGTCAGTGGGAAAATGAGACAGCGAAGGAGAGGACTGGCGACCCGCCATCATGTGCTGAGGCTAAGAAAAAGTAGTCGCTAACGCTTCATACCCATGGCTGCCGCTCAGGCTAGCTCAAGGGACTGCTGTTCATCTTCTTTTGGAATGAGATGGCTTGACTGCAGGCTTGAATTCGAGTGAATTTATGTATTTATTGCACCTTTTAAGTAATTCACTAAGCTCTGCATATGACTATTTTAAGGCAGTTTTAAACTGTCGAACAGAGTCAAATAAAACAGTATTAAAATATAATAATTGCATTATTTGTAATCTGGATTTGTAATCTGTAATCACTGTTATTTTGTAATCTGGATGGCAGGCATTAGCTCAATCAGTTCATTTAATAAACATAATAACTAATAATTAGAACTTCTATAGTGCCATGGTGATAATGGTTGTTGCTAAGCAGAATTGGTATTTTGCCAAATTCCACAGCTGGTCGAGTCGGATGCCAAGACAAACATCTGCAGAGATGGGGCAAGGGTTTGGACAAATGTGGAAAGCAGAGGGGAGTTATGTTCATGTAAGGACGTCTGCATCTAAATTTATGCAGTTATTTCAGTACAGGCTCTACTTCATACATCAACTTCAGTCGGATAGTCTGTACTGCATTCAATCTAAGTTTTTTTGTGGACATCCTTTGTGGACGACCTCAGAGGGATATCCGAGAAGACACAGCAGCAGTGAGTTTGTGACAATCCTTGGGGTACTGGCAGGGCTCGAAGTGGGAAACAAGAGGTGCCTCCCCTCCCCTTCCCTCCTCTCTCCTGCTCCCTTCCCCCACCTCTCCCTTCCTATCTTCTTGCTCCCCTGCCCCTTCCCCTCCCCTCCCCTTCCTTTGCTCTCCCTGTCCTTCCCGCAGAAAATTTTTTGAATTCTACATTGCCGTGAATTCTACATTGCCGTAGGTGAGTTCTAGCTCTTTTTGGAGAAATTTAACTGGTTTTTGTCAAGGGTTTCGTCGTAAGAAACTATTTAAAATTCACGAGACTGGCTGATATAATTGCCCAGTAACCGACTTCTCAAGTTTTACTAGTTACACGACAAGATGGCTTTGCGAATTTTTATGAGCATTCCGGATTGCTAAAATACACTATGAACGCAGTAGGCTATGTTTTGAGTACGTGATACCAGAATTAAATATTTAAATTTAGGCCTACTTAATCCAGATGTGACAAGTCATTACAAATAATTTGGCTGTCTGTGCACAATGATGTAAATTATAATTGTAAGACAATGTAAGTAAGAACAAGTATTATTATAGGCGCCGTTGACTTGCATACCGGCGATACCGATGTTTTTAGGCCATACCGGTATGGATTTTTCGCCTGGAGAAGTTCCGGTATGCTTTCGGCCGGCCAGGAGAGGTGCCGGTATGGCATACCACTTCGAGCCCTAGGTACTGGGATCACTGAGATCTATTCTGAACCATCTAAGCCCTCAGCCTTCCATCTTTTCAGGACTGATGTTTGAGGATCCATGCTGTAAAAATCCAACAACTAGTCCCATCTTTTGCAGCTGTGCTTTTGCTTTGGCCGAAAGATCCTTCAAACTCTGGCACTTAGACTTTTAGTAGGCGCATGTAAACAAATTTCACCTCAACCATCTCATTTCTCCATATATTCTTATTGATGTAATTGTAATTACAACAATATTTATATAGCATTTTCAGTAGCAAGCCAGGGCACTACAATGTCCACTGTCAGTGCAAATCCTAAGAGTTACATACAAGTAGTAAACTGTACATTTGTTACTGTTTATAAAAACATGAAGAGTTTTGGCCTTCCGAATAGAGGCAGGAACGCTGTTAATGATGAGTGTCCTTGAGAACACACCAGCTTCCATAAACATACATAAACCAATCCGTATCTTCTGTTGACTTTATGGTCTACATTGAGGTTTTGCACAAATGCTGGCCAACAGGAGAAGCGTGTGCAGGCTGAAACTGCCAGTATATTTCTTAACAGAATTCAGAGCAGTTACTATGTATTTGCAAGATGCAAGGATGATCAACACCATTATTTACATCTTTGCACTGCAAAACAGTTAATTAATACAAATTAAAAGGAACACAGAATAACAGAATAGTATTGCCCACAATAGTTACACCTGTTAAATATATTTCAACAGTCTGCAAAATAAATAAATAAACGCTGTACCTAAACTTGGTTAACTTATCATTTTAAGATGACAAAATCAACCATTACAATTACTTAGTATTCAATAATAGCTTTTTATGTAACATTGAAGCAGGATATAATCATAAAATTTCACATAATGAATGTGCTGGCAGTGCAGAGAAATGTAGCACCATTTAAGTTTGAATAAATGTTAAATGTTATTATGCTTTAAGTTATTTTAAGTAAAATATTCATAAAGGCTTGATGATATTGTAAAATAATGGCATAAAAATAAAACGATGCCTCTACAGAATAACGTATAGAGGAGCATCTGGCAATGTAGTCAACACTTCTTCCATTAAAAAATAGCAAACATGGTTAGTTCTGTGCAAGTGTATAGAATTAAGCTACACAGAAGTAAGAAAACTTGCAACATTCCAAAGGAGCCAAGCTTCTTGGAACAAATGCCCTGATGTTTGATATTTTTTAAACTTAAACCTATGCCTACTCCAAATTCGAAGGCTCACATAATGTCACATGAATTAATTGATACGGAAATATTTTATGCAGTGGCATTAAGTGTACTGGTATATAAATTATATACAGTTACAGACACGTATATACACTCTTTCTGCAATAAGCATGAATATATCGAAACCATAACAAGGCAACAAAAAGGCACACTGGCATATAAAAAAGAAGAGATCACTTGTTCTACAAACAACAGTTAACACCTTAGACAGCAGGATATACAACTGCATCTACCTCATGTAACAAAACTACTAAACTGGTTGACTTAATGTTTAAGAAAATATCACCGCTTAGAAAAATTGACCACCACCGGGCTGCGCAAACTGGGCTTCTCCAGAGTTTTAAACAAACCAGAAATGTTCAAACAATTGATTCAAAGACAAATGCTAACAAACTGCTTACTCTGAATGATTCCAACTCCTATTCGCATAACCTCCTGTACAAAATTAACCTTCGAAAAGTACAAAAACAGAAACTGAGTTAACGCATAAACCACTAATCACTGATGAGTAAAATGGTGACAAACATCAACTAAACCTCTTATTAAACATTTTGTTGCAATACCCTTACAGAAAGATTTGCAGTCCTACACGACTACATCGGTATAATTTATCAATTTAATTTAACAATTAACCAATTTCTTAACTAATGCCGGTGGCACTCCAATCATACTGCTCATTTTCTGATTCCACCAATTTTGCTTACAAGAAAAAGCACACAAATCCTAATCGCATATATCTCAGATTTCTGCTAGACACATTTAATGTCTTTATCTCGGCGTAAAGAAAGAAGGTGCCTTGAACGACTTTGCCTTCTTGTAAGCAGTTTCATTGGCAAGTACTTTCCAGATCTGTCTGTACTGGTGTATTCTGTCAAGTCCAAGGGCAGACCAACAAACCAGCTGCGTGGAATGTCGTATGGCTTTCGCTTCTCGTGATGTTCTTGTTGCAATAACTCTATCGTCATTCATATTCACGAGATTTTCCGTACCGTAGCTTTTCTCTTGGTCCTCTAGATTTAAGACGGCAAGAACCTGGCCATGTTCAAAGTCATACGGGTTACTGTGTGTTACGTTGATCACGAGAATGTCTCCGCTTTCTCGTCCAACCCACAAAGCACCCCGAACGAAACACATGCTCCTCACTCGCTCGCTAATTGTTACCGGCTGCTTGTATTTTTCTGTCGACCGCGATTTTGCTCGAGTCATTAGCTTTCTTCGATAAGACGTGGAACGCCCCTGCCCCTGTCTGTCTCTCTTGCCGAACTGTGCTTTTGGAACAGATTTAGCTTCCACAACTGGAGAACTTGGCACTTCCTGTTCTTCTGCTGCAGTCGCTTTAAGCGTATCAACCCAGTCAAAATTTGAAATGATGCTATCCAGAGGTTTCGACTGCGAACAGTCAAGAATACACAGAATGTTCCGCGATTCAAAGTCCAACTCGATGACTACCGAGTCCTTACGGCTCATGCACCACACCTGGTCACCATGACAACACATGCGGTTGATGATATGTCGGCTGGACACTAATGGGAAAATTTTGATGGTCGTCTCTACCTGGATGGTTTCGGAAGAGGAATTGAGGACGACGATGTCAGGACCACAGCTCACCCACAGTTCATTGCCTTCGCTAAACGATAATCCACAGATGATGGCATGGTTGCCGTTCTCTGATAAATTCATGGATTGCTTTAAGTTGAAGGAAACCGTTTCACTAGAAGACATTTCCAATGAGTACAGATGGAATTCTGAGTTGGCAAAACCAACATACAGTTCGGCCGACATCTAGAAAATGATAAAAATTCAAGCAATTTAGCAACATCACCTTCATTCTAATCCAATCATCTTGTAATTGTGATTGTAATCAGTAACTTCTATTGCACCAGCTTCTAATGCACAAGGCTTCGACCGATGGCACACCAAAATCAAGCCATCAGATCAGTCCGTAAGACTTCTTACTTATTCGGTAAGATATCTAACATAAATAAAGTCTCTGTAATATAGAAATGTACTGGTCATGACATTTCAAATTACAGAATGGTCTTTAATTTATTAATCTCAGCACAGGAAACAAAAATATACTTATATAGAATTGACCACTATAGAAATACCTAATAGAGAAATTGCTACTGTCTGTACATTATATCAGATTGTTGTTCTTGCTAATACACCATACTTTGATCATCAGCCTGAGGATGATGACCCAATAAGCACTTTTGTAAGGTACTTAATAGATGCCCTAACTGAACATCTTGATAAATACATACATGTACTAGCTTCAATCAGCATTTGGTAGACATAGCCACAGTAGAAGAGCAGTCTAGAGCATCTATTAACAGACAATCTGCCACTGGATATACGATCACTAGCATCTGTACCAGTTCAGAGAACGTTTTCTGCTCGACTTAGACATATTTGTTCAGTGATTCTTAGGTAACAGTGCTGGAGCCCCTTGTGAGTTACTTAAAGGGTGCTATACAAGTGTTCTGATATATACATAAATACATACTTTTCAGTGTTGATTACATAATATTTAGGAGCAGAAACCACTAGTGACCTTTTGGTTCTGTAGCAACAGCAATGGTACATCGTCTGTCGGCATTGGATCTGGCAATTTATCCAAGCGGTTGGTCGCTCTTTTGAATCCCATCGCCTGAAGACTGGAAGGATACTGTCAACAACAGTTAAAGAACAGCCGCTGTTAGAAGATAGTCTTTGTGTGTTGAGGTAATCAAAAGGCTCTACATAAATGTCTAGATACTTACTGGAATCTCCTTATAACACTTCCTCTAGAAGTTGTATTGTGTTATAATAAACTTTTGCTACAGTGGGTCTTATTCTGAAGCAGAATTATATCTTGGATCCATGTGAACAACTGCATTATATAAGATTCAGCAGTACTATAATGACACTGATTCTAAGGAGGCTGCAGTATATTAAACATTATACAAAAAGTACGTGTAAAATATATATCATTGTGAATGATGATGATGATGATGATGATGATGATGATGATGATGATGATGATCATAACAATTGTGACAATGACAAAGTCACTACAGTGCATTTACAGTGTATTTAGCAGTTATATTAACTTGCACTTTATAAATCTTCACATAATAATAAACAATAATAATGGTAATAATAATAAAATAGTGATTGCATCACATACCTCTGTGCCAATAACCATAAGTTTGTTGAGTACGATCATGCAGCTGACTTTAGGTCCCGGGTGGCATTGGTTGAGGATTTTGAACTGGCCAACAGCAGCATTGAAGATATGGTAACACCGACCGGACTCGTTTCCTGTCCAGAATCGAAGATATGGATGGTGCGGACCCTGATCACAATGGAAGAAAAACTATCAATAGATCACTAGATATGGAAAGGTAAGCGCATATGGTAGTCCGTCAGTAAGTCAATTTGATCAACTGCTTCTCAAGCCTATGCTCCAACACATACATAAGTCATGATATGTCATAACACACTTTGTTATAACATTAATTCTAGTATAACATGGTCGAAACATGGACACCAAATTTAATTCGACTTTATATATTAGCCACATTAAAACTGGTCTGCTTATGAAAGCTGTTAGGATCCGTGCAACTTACTCGGTCGCTTAGAGTTTTCTTAACTACATTTTTTGCTATAATATTTGATATAAGAGTCATATTTGTCAAACTTGTTCAACTATCAATATAATTTCGCACTCATAATCTCTGGACTGCTTAAAAAGCTGAGTTGCTGGAACCAGTTTATTCAAAAATGCTCAGTCAAATCAAAATTAGTGAGACAGGCAAGGTCAGGTTTGGTACCGAGTTGAGATCCAAAGGTCAGACAGGCAGACAACCTAGACAGCTAGATGGTGACAGGTCTTTGGAGTCAAAATGATGACATCATTGTTATCCAACGGCTGAAAGCCCCTGAGGTGTTCATACATTTAGTCATTTTCCACCATGATATTCTGCACCACCATAATTCTCAAGCTTTGGATTCAATAACAGCAAAAAATTAATAGAAATATTTGAGAAGCTTTGTTTTCATCATACGAGAGATTTGTCCCAATAGGTGACCGCGAGGCCACCCAAGATGCGGTTAGCCTCAAGAGAGATGACCATCTCTCGACCGACAAAAGCCAGGTTCCGAAGGATGCCACAAATTTCGGAGGCAGAAGGTCGGTCGTTTGGGTTTTGTGCCCAGCATCTCTCAACGAGGGATATCATCTGCGGCGCAACCACTCTCGATCCACTGTTCTTAAGTAGGAAACACAGAACAACAGAACAATGACACTAACTTTATATTTTGTTCTTCCTTTTCCTACTTCAAATGTGCCTCAGTATAATAATAATAATAATAATAATAATAATAACACAGTGCAAATTTTGAACATTAATGTTTACTTGGCTCAAGTACTAGACCTTGTTAGAACAGCAGCTTAATACAGAGGCTTCTTTGTATTTGCACAGCAAAACTACTCACAAGAATATTTCGATGGCGCTAAACAGTTGTGCAGTAAAGCCACTTGACATGACATCGGGTATGGTAGCCAATTGGTTAGAGTGTTAAGCTTGTAACACAGAGAGTAAGGGTTTGAGCCTCCCTGAACTGGTTAATGTGTAAAGACCTTGAGCAAGTCTTTCACACATAATTACTTAATGCCACAGAAACTCTATCATAATTATTGTCTTGTACACACAACTGGCAATTCGGAGCTGTAGAAAGGCAAAATGAAATACAGTCCCATTCATGTTAAAAGTTTACTTCAGGTCCCAGCATGCATTTGTGAAAGGACCAGGAACCTTACCATCTCAGACAAGGTTAAAACCAGAACATAATTTAACAGTGCAAGTGTCCACCTTTCAACAGCAGCCCTTACAGAAAAGCAACAACTAACAACACTAAAACCATTTGTCAAACTTCTGCCATATTTACAACAAGTCATTTAATCAGTCATCCATCGAGTCCAAAAATGAGCTGCAATCTTTAAAGTGAACAGCAATTTGGTTTCGTCAATACTGCTTATTGAATAATATAATCTACAACTGGCAATTCAGAGCTTTAGAATGGCAAAATGACAAATAGTCCCATTCATGTTAAAAGTCTACTTCAGGTTCCAGCATGCATTTGTGAAAGGACCAGGAACCTTACCATCTCAGACAAGGTTAAAACCAGAACATAATTTAACAGTGCAAGTGTCCACCTTTCAACAGCAGCCCTTACAGAAAAGCAACAACTAACAACACTAAAACCATTTGTCAAACTTCTGCCATATTTACAACAAGTCATTTAATCAGTCTTAGCGGACTGATTGTCTGGATATTGACCTGATTAATGATTGGTTTTGGTATGCCATCGGTTGATGCCTTGTGCATTAGACACCAGCTCAACAGAAGTTACTAGTTAATAATATTAAAAAATAATTAATAATAATAATAACAAGACATCAGTGAAAATCCAACACAACAGCAGTTGGCAGTGACGCTTTGTCTTCGACGTTGTCAGCATTTTATATTGACTTAAAGGTAAACCAACCTTAGCTAAGCCATTGCAGGTAAACTTGTACTCTACTTACTACAGGTCGTTTTCCTTGCAAGATGAATTTGTTGATAAGAACTGACGAGATGTCGTGGAAACAGGGCTCGCCAGTCACCAGTTCGTGAACAACCATCGCATAGGCAAATATGTCAACCTAGTCATAAAGATTGAATACTGGATTTAAGAAAGCACTCACATCCAAGGTGATCATAATCTACGGCCAAGTATCATAAATAAAGTCTAGACAGTAACACTGAGGATTGTTTAATCTTTCAACTGGACAATCCAACAGATTTATTAGTTATTGCCTTCATTTATTGCTTTTACTATGTTACTCTGTACACCAAATCTGATGCATGAGAGACGTGAGCGAACAGTCAGTTAAGTTATATGCTGAGGCTAAGAAAACAAAGTCGCTATAATGAGTACACTGACCGTACACTGTCGGTGGGAAGATGAGACAGCAAGGGAGAGGACTGGCCACCCGCCCTCATACGTCGAGGCTAAGAAAACAAAGTCGCTAACTCTTCATACCCATGGCTGCCTCAGGGCTAGCTTCAGGCACTGCTCGGCTTCTTCTTCTATGTCCATTATCATTCATGTTGTGCTTTTTTACAGCTTTGAGTAATCTTCATTATTAATTCAAACTGACAAGTATGCAGTAAGATTACATTGAAGCATGACAGTGCAATCAAGATCTTAATTAAACACACGGTTAGGCAGCCATGCAAGGCGCCGCCCTAGAGGGGGGTTACGGGTATCAAACCGCGATCTAATGCTCTCCTGGTCATGAGTGTTACCATTACTCCATCCCCCCTCCCCAATATATTTGTTGTTGTAAGGTGTGGGCATCTGTTTCATGCTAACAAAGATAATTAACGTACTTACTGACTGGCTGACTTATAATGTGTGTCAATGCTTCGTATATGAATATCAGTGCAATCAACAAACCTTTTCATTGTATGGCTTTTGCTGTCGGATTTCTGGAGCCTGGTACCCTGTTGTGCCCTCAACTCCCATCAGTCCTTGCTTCGTAAGGCGACGCGCCAGACCGTAATCGGAAAGCTTAATGTTGACGACATCCTCCACATCGAGGCTCCAGATGAGAACATTCTCCGGCTTCAGGTCTTTATAGACGATTCCCTCCAAATGAAGATATTGCAGTCCACATATGATCTAGAATAACACCATTCAATAACACAATCATGACTGAAACAGATGGAGAGCAATCTCTTGTGCTAAGTTTTTGTCACATACTCAAAGTACATATTAAGTCTGTTTATACATACATGCATACATACATAGTTACATACATCATAGATACATACAAATATTGTATCTAGAAATTTATAAAGCGCCTCTCACAGAATAACTGTTCTCTGGGAAACAGAAATGCCTTTAGGGAACACAAGACCGATGAGGAAAAGCCAGTCATTGGTTGGCCCTGAGCACAGGGGAAAGTCATTCCAGATCGTGGGACCCACTACAGTAAAAGCCCAGTGCTGGGCAAAGGCAGTTTTAGCCCTGGGAACAAAAAGATCAAGCATACATACATACATACATACATACATATATATACATATGCATCATATATAGATACATATATGCACACATACATACATACAAACATACACATACATACATACACACATAAGTGCATAAATAAATATCCATGCATATGCCCTATGCTGTAGGGTTGCACCTTAAATCGATCAGCAATCCATTGCTCTGGTCATACCTGGAAGATGATCTTATAAACCAGAAGTTTATTCAGCAGAAGTTTTCCCTCTCTGTCTGTCGACATCTGCAGTTCCTGATTCCTAAGCAGTACATGACGTAGGCTGCCATGCGGAGACAGTTCCATGACATAGGAGAGCGACCATGCAGAGATTCCCAAAAGACTGATTATGCACGGATGACGGAGTCGTGCGAGGACACATGTCTCCTGACGGAATCCGTTGAAAGCACTCAGCGTCTGTCACCAATCAGAAAGCCATCAGTAATTGATCATGGATCAAATAACTGATCGAAGTAACCATTTATCGATCATGATGGATAACTGATTCAACTAGACACTTATTATGATTCAACTAGACAGTTACAATGGCGATTTTATAGTAACTTCTGTTTACTGACACTTGTGTCATAACAAAGATTATTAGCATCAACCTCCTCCTTTATCCAGGCTTGAGACTGGCACCACCCAAGAAACGACAGTGGCAGAGTTAAATATGGCAGTGGTGGAGTTCTTCATAGGACCACACAAAAGTGGTGTACTCGCTAGTCATCATACAGTAATAAATGCTACAACAGTTAACTAGAGATTATTCATAGAGAGTTCAATTTAAATAAGCAGCTACACCAGAGACAATGTTATAACACAAATTCTGATGTAATGCGGTCGAACATGGATTCCATATTTAATTCCATTTAGAAAATGTTCTCAGTGTTATAATGAGGTGCTGTTATAAGGCAATTCTTGTCATGGCTCCCAAAGAAAACATTATAATAAGTTTCTGGTGTACTGTAAATAAGAACTCAACACAAGTTGCATTAATGATTGACTGAGCAGACTGAGCAGCTAAGAAAAGGTTGTTTTGAAGGGGTTAACAAGCAATAGAAACAGATACACCCACACACAGACATACCAACATAGGATCAGACAAGAATGTGTCAAAAGAATACATAAATGACAAGCCACTGACCTTTGACCTCCAGAAGAAGTCTGAAATGAGAAGATCAGTCTCGCCAGATGGCTCCATCTGGAACGATTCATTGGAATCGGACTTTGTCCGCATCGACTCTTCAAGAGTCTGGCAGCTCTGGATGATAGCATTTTGCTTGATGGCGACCGACTGACCACGGTACTTGCCTCGGAAGACGGTTCCCTCTCCGCCCTGACCCAGAATGTCCGCAGTCGGATTATAATCCAGATCTGAATTATCGATATGCAGGTACCTCGGTAAGTCGAGGAGCAGAAGATCTGGTACAAGGAACTTCAGGTGGATCTGTGGACTGTTACACTTGGAACATCGAATCGTCAGAGCCGAAGTCGACTGTGAGGCGAGAATGGTTTTGGCGCACTCAATCAGACTAAACATGTGAACGCCTTCAAATGTGTGAGGATATTTGTCCTGCTTTGCTTCCAAACAGTATGGACATGGAATGAGTTGCTCAAGGCAGCCTTCGTCAAGAAGACCTTAACAAAAACCATATTATAAAATGCCTTAGACAAGTTACTCCGTGGTGAAAACATCTTAAGATACGCTGTGCCAATATTTTCCTTTAAAACAAATAAACAATATGAATAAGCCGGCAAGTAAATGGCTTATGCCTGCACCAAGTTCTACTGCTTTATGAAAGAGACAGGTATATCTGAACAACTAGTCCACGTCATTATACAGTGTCTACCAATAGAGTATAAATCAGATGTTCTACCAAATGGACCACTGCCCACTGTGTAGATGAAGAGTGTCTCATACCTGGATACCACTGATAGATAAGCGAATCGATATAGTCGATAGCAAAGGTGGCCAAAATGAAAGCCAGGTTGGACGAGTCTTCCTCCCCAGACGTCTTTGTTACGGTGATGACGATTCCTCGCTTCCTCGTTTCGCTGCCGTCCTCTGACTGAGGAACATCCGACTGTAGATACTCGTCAACTGGTTCGATTAGCAGATGGTAATCAGAGCAATGAATGTAGACTCCCTCTTGCCAAAATGTTATCTTTGGATCGGTGCTACAGAATAAGACCACACTATTCTTATCAATCGTTCTCCATTTAATTTATCCTTTTAACTACAGCCTCATATTAACAACATCTTCATATTACTAACCAGACTACTTTTAAATATCTTAAACACAGGTATATCCTCACATTATTAACTCCACTCCAACTGAGGTTTTCCAATAAGAAACGAGTGAGTCTGACCACAGTAACTTTAAAGAATGAAGTGGTCGAGCTGAGAGCCGATATAGTTTGGAGCACTATTTCCATTTCTGATTCTTTCAAATGAGATGAGATGTCAAATAATACTTAATTCGTCAAAGAAAAATGATTACAAATTCAACTAGTGATCCAAATTGGAAACAATACTTAACAATTCACTGACTGACCCAAAGTAGAAACAATACTTCACAATTCACTGACTGACCCAAAGTGGAAACAATACTTAACAATTCATCGAGTGATCCAAGGTGCCTATAGTCACGTTCTTCCTCCTTCACCGTCCCACGTCTGCTTCCCACGTGAAATGACCGGCGTTTTGACCCACTTCCATCACTGCAGCGTCTCGCTGCTTCCATTGGACCCTGATGACCATAAACAGCAGCTAGGACCTGAACAAGAAGTCGGCTCCAAAATCCGCTGGGTACGTGGTTCATCCGGTAGATTCGGTGAAGCTGTCCGGCTTCTATGCGAAGTGACTTTGACTTAACTGACTTTTGCAAGCCAGGCTTTACCGAGGGCAGCTTTGACGGAAGCAGTAGTCTGAATAAAGATCAAACAGTATATCAAGCATCAAACTATAATTTGTGTATCATGCACAAATATATACTTACAAAACCAGGCTTAAATGTAATTCATAAGTAGTAGGTCTCTGCAAGAGGTGCTATATAAATTTCCAGAATGGATGAATGAATGAATAAAAATAATTATGGTAATTTGTTAATTGGGAGCAGTAATTTGGAAACAACTTTAGCAGTACCAGAGTACCGGTACTTACAAATGTCAGTGTGACCATAAGGACAGTCTAACACAAGAGAAGCCCCAGCAACTAGTTTCTCAGAAAAAAATAAAAATAAAGTCAAATGACGACTGACTTGTTGTTATCGAGACGAAGTGCGATGTCAAAGGACTCGAGAAGATCAACATAATGATCAAAGCTGATGCTCGTCTTGTTTCCGCTGAACAGTAACGCTGCCTCAGCATCTTTCAGATTGATCAATCCACCACGAGTGAAACGCTGCACGCTCTAGAATCAAATGAAAATCGAAGTATTAAGATTCTCATCAAAGAAAACAAGGAAATAAAGTAATGCCCTATGAGGTATGTGTTGGGGGGGTGCAAGTTTCCGCCACTTTGACCTTTGAATTGGAAATAGATGAATCCCAAGGTCCTGGAAAACTGGGCCAGTGCATTGCAGGACTTTCCCTTTACTACTTGGCTTATGCTGTTAGCAAATCACACTGCTTGACGACAGAGATAAGAGTGTATAAACAATTATACAGTGTCCACTTAGTAGACACAAACCTCAAATTGTTAGATTTAATAAATAATTAAAGAATAATAAAAGAATAACAGGCCATTGTCAAAACATAATCAAAGGCATGGATTACAACTGATAAGACCACTATGTCACACTCCTCAAGTATAATGTATAAGTTAATTGCACATTCTGTGTCACACCACTGAAGTAATCTGTGCTCAAAACAACTGGTGACCATTAAAGCAGCTGTTACCTTGTTCCAGAGCAAGACGAAACAAAAATAGTGCTAAAAACTGTACTCTCCAACCCATAGAGGTAAATACTGCACACAAGGTTCCCAGAAAACCTTGCATGCTGATTAGTTTAACAGTTTAATGGTTTTTAATGGTCTTAGTGAATAATTAACATTAGTAAATGGCTGTAGGTTTGTGGCTCACGTCAACAGCGATGAACTTGGCCAACATCTGTGCAAGCCACTGAGGATCGATGAAATAGAGTGGTTCCAAGCCGTTGAATGAAGATGACACAAAATGCAACAAGTAACCAGCTTCGTTGAGGAACTGAGCAGCTGCAGAAACACAACAGAAATTATTCCCAGTTCAGCAGGTCTCTTATTAAATTTAACTGTAAAAACGACAATTTATATAACACTTCTAGAATGCTATACTAAGCTGATGCAAAGATGGCCAAGATGTTTCTGTAGCGCATTGTTTTCATCAATTAGTTGGTCACATATGGGCATTTTTGCTCATATTATTCATAATTATATAGCATGAGGTCATGAAAAGAAAAAAAGTAATAATATGATTTATATAGCATTGTAACACAGCAGTGGCCGAAGAAATGGGCACTGTACATGAGTTTAAAAAAATCAATGACAGTCATATATGATAGTTTCAAAAGGTAGGTCTTGAGCTGTGATTTGAATACAGGTCTCTGGAGATGGTGCAATGTCAAAATGTTCTACATACACGCATGTCTAAGCACATTTTTTATACAGATCTTGATCTCATGACCATGCTTCTGAGGAGTTTATATTAAGGACCAAATGTCCATAATTTCTACCTTTCCCTCCATCTTATTGAGATATGCAGAGGCTTTCTCACCAAGTTCCATCTCTTCCTTGCTTTTAATGTTGCTATTTTGCAGTGAGCTGAATAAATTCCAGAACTCATCTGTGCTGAGCACAGGCCAACGCTCTTCCTTTCGACATCGTTCGACCTCCTTCTGAAGGACTTTGATCAACTCAAGATAATCCTTTGGAACCTTTGCACAACAAAAGCACAAAAAGGAAATTTGAACCATACAATCCAACTTCTCCAACTAACTCTTGCATAACATGAGACTGATCGTAAGTGAGTAGGTAGTCTTTATTCACCTCAGAACGTTATGCAACACAGAATGTGTCGTATTTGTTCTACTCAAATACAAGCAATCAATAATTAATAATTAAGAAATACACATTATTAAGGGAAATGAGAAAATAACTGAACATACATCGATTGCAAAAACTCTTTTTGGCTAAGTTATTGGCACACAGCAAATGTTTATATTCAAATCTCCTCTAAGATAGCAGATATGTAAGAACTCTGAACAGTCACACAAATAAAATATAGGAAACATAATCAAATGATATGTGACAAGAGATGTGTTGGATTGTAGAATGCACTCATGAAAAAAGTATAGCCTCTAAGTTAAACACAGTTTGACAATGTGATCCATGCTGATTATACTTATTTTATTTATTTATTTATGATATTTCTGTAGCGCCTCCTCAAGTCTACTACTACTCAGAGGCGCTCCCGACTACAGCATTGATACTGTGTCGGAGTTTTCACGCCGAAGCGCCACAAGCAATTGCGAGTGAAGGACTTGCCCAAGGTCCGTACGCAGCGGCTAGAGTGGGATTTGAGCCTGCAACCCTCCGGTCACAAGGCACCAAACTTACCACTGAGCCAACACGCCCCACATGACAGGCCCAGGATTCAAACCCAGGTGACAGAGGTGAAAAGCTGGGCCAACATGCCAATTACAGGGTCACTTGCCTTTTATGACATTTGAGTTAAATATATGTACATACTTTATTTCACGTAAAGCAGGACATCAGCAAACAACATATGACCATAGTTCAAGACTAGACATAATAAGCATAGTTTAACCATTCTAGTTAAGGCAACGTGATTGTGAAGGCATGTAAACATGTAAATAATTGTATGTAAGTGCATATGTATGTTTGTATGTGTATATGAATATGTATGACATTTGCATGTATGTATGTATGTAATCAGATATTATATTTGGTTCATTTACGACCAGACTTTGTGCTATATCAGTGGCTACTATGTAAGGATCTTGAGCAAATCCTTTGCCCACAATTGCTCAGTGCCATCGATTGAT
The DNA here is from genome assembly GCA_963556255.1 of Allolobophora icterica. Classification (NCBI taxonomy): domain Eukaryota; kingdom Metazoa; phylum Annelida; class Clitellata; order Crassiclitellata; family Lumbricidae; genus Allolobophora; species Allolobophora icterica. Next base: position 25,533,071 of record OY744603.1, on the reverse strand, counting down.
GCTTGGTCATTAGATAGTGGAGCTCTATAAATGCATAATAATAATAAAATAATAATAATAGTTTGATAGTTGTTTAAGGTTCAATAACGAATTCACACTTCCTGCAGGTTTGCACAATAATTTTCCAGACATATGCAAAATACTGTGCAAGAAAATATGAAATTCACTAAAAGAATGACATAGCAAGTTACAGCCCAGAGGGTCATGCTTTTATCAAACTTTCAAAATAGATTTTCACAAAAAGGGAAAAATTTAAATAATTAAGAATTTCCATTAAATAAATTTTTTTTCTCCAAATTTAAGTAAATACAAAATAACTGAAGTTCGATAAATCCTTGACAAGTGTATCTGGCATGTTTATGCCATTCCACAGGATTGCTGCTAACAATCTTGTGCTTCAGTCAGGGACGTTCTAAAAAAGTTATGCATCATGTACTTTGCAGATTTCTTGCCTGCCACAAAACCAGTCTTAAGTCGAATTGTTGACTTTTGAAGTATAATACACCATTTTAAAGAGAGACATATGCTCTTTACAAGGACACCAAAATTATCATTCTATCTCAATCCCAACTGAATTTTGGATAAAACACTACGTGCATGTATGGAAACTATTTATGCGACAAAATGCATCTAAAGTTGGCCCACTGTATAAATTTTAAAATGCGTGTGACCTGTTTTCAAGCCATGCTATTGGCTGATATTAATAGAATACCGCTATTATCTCAACACCATTGGCTAGACGAAAGGCAGAGCTTTAAAATGATACCAAGCATCAAGGTCGGCTTTGCTAAATATAGAATGGATAAGGCCGCTAAATGGAATAATTTTCGGTGAATTTGGACGAAATTTAAAATCATAGCTGGTACAAAATCATCCTAATAACACCCTTCAATATAACTTTTTCTCAAACTTTGATGTTTTTTTGTATAAAATATATATTTTTAAATTATAATCTGTGATAATCTAAAAGTTGAGAAAAATTGACTTTGATCGAGTTTTGGTCGTTTTCTTGAAACTGAATATTCCGACTTACGACTGGTTTTGTGCAGATGGGTCACATATCTTCTACTGTCCAAAATTCGTCAATTGCCATTTTAAAAGACAACTCATGCACACCAGATTTGACTAGTTTGAATACGGGCAACTCAGCACAGAAAATTACTCACACTGACACTTTTTCCTTACATTGGTTACATTAAAACAGTCAAGCCTTAACAAACCAACAGCCATGCATCCAGAGGAACATGAAACCAAACTAAGAGAAAACAATGTCGACTGGCAAACTGTTTTCAGATATAGCATATCTGCTTCTGAATACTACAATGGTTACAAATTAACATCTGCAATAGAACATAAAACCGTTTACACAAAACTATAACATGCAAAGAACATTTCAAATGTAACAACATGCAGAAAACATGTAATGACGTGTAGAAACATTTATGCTAGTCGTCATACTCACTTAACTGTCAACCAGAAATGCTACAACACCTAGAAACAGAAAAGACCTTAATTTCTATCTAACATGTAAACTTTCTTCCTTCTTTGCATGCACACATATCACGAACATCTACCAAATTTGGAAAATGTTCGTACTGTTCCACATGGCACAGTCTTTTGAAATATATCAAGATTTCATCATTGCTCAACAACTTCCAAGATCACTACTGAAGGCGCAGTTTTCCAATGTCTTTTTCATTTTAAACTACCAGAATTCATGTACAATATCCTTTACTTTGCTGCAGCTTTATTAAGGTGCAACATGAACTTTGTTATTTGATAATATTTGGTAGGAAAGCACAGTCACTGTAGCCCGACATTACAGTGGCCTCTATAAGTCATCAGATACAACTATCTAGTGACAACAAATGTGCCTTGACACCGAGTGTCTGTAAATAATCTAGACTCATCCGTGCCTGAGTTTCAGATTACATCAGTGTACAGTGGAGATAATTATCCTCATTAAGCGTAACCACTAAAACGCACATGCATCATTCAACTCTATTTGGAAATCCAACTCACAATGCAAACCAGATTACAGTTTAAGCAAATAAGCCAGAGAGAAAGAGGCAGACAGGGAGAGAGTGAGACAAATTAAGGCAAAGAAAGAAAGACACAGAGAATGACCGATAGAATGAAATGATGTACCAAAGCAGGCAGAAGGAGACAAACAGATGCCAGATATCCAGAAAGAGAGCGAGAGTGAGAGAGAGAGCGAGAGAGAGGCAGAGAGAGAGAGATAAAGAGACAGAGAGAGACAGAAACAGAGAGAGAGAGATAGGAAGGGAGGGACAGAGAGATCCATTTGAGTTGGCACCCAGAGACATGCCGTCAACTTGAAGGTACGATGGAAAGCATCTGCCAGAGGGCAGTGTAGCATGCAGGGCTGACCTGCAGATTATTTGTCAAAATATTCATGAAATTCACACGTTCATTATCATTGAGCAGGGTCCAAGTGGTGTTGGCACAAGCTCTGTTGAACTAGACATAAGATCACAAGATATTAATATCAGAAATTCACAAATAAGAATCATATCTTGAAAGAGAGTTTAAATATCAGTAAAACCTCATCCAAATATGTTTCTGAAGCTCTAAGCATACTTTTGGATTTCAAGACATTACGCACTGGTAGAGAAATTGACCAAAGTTCTTCAATTCAAACTGTTTAACTGCAGACATGACCAATACTGAACAGCTTTAAAATTGAAAAAAATAAATTATCACAAGGAAATCCAAACTCACCATTCTCCCAACAAGGTTTGTTTTTCCATAATTGTCAATACGGACTCGTATCTTTAGAGCAACGTCGTAAATGACTTTCCGCAAAGTGTCGAGCCCCTCTTTTCGATTGATATTTGACACCTCAACAATGCCATCAATCTTTGGAAATCCTTGCCTCTTGTAGTACTTGTTCTGAATGTAGTTACGCAGATCTGGGAGACTGTTCCGACCTTCGGACAGACAGTCAAGGAACGTTCCAACAATAATGACATTGGAGTCAGGAGCATTGGCCTACAACAATGAAACATGTAGAAAGTAGGGTGCATAGAGCGGTTCTTGACATAGCATCCAAAGACATTGTTATAACAGGCTTTTGTTGTACTATATATTCGTATACATTAACATGATCATAACTGTTCTGAAAATCTAAAGTTTCTAATAAACTCTGATAAAACATTTCTTATAACTGTTTCTCATAAAGCTCAATATTTCAGAGTGAATAGTTCTCACAAATACAATTAACCTCCACTTCCTAATTTTGATTCTGCTGTCACATATAACTAAAGAACCACATGTAGTATTGTAGTAATCAATAACAGAGAACCACATGTAGTATTGTAGTAATCAATAATAGAAGACAATTTGTCATCCTCTTCATGATACCTGTATACCTGATACTTGTGTGATTACTATATACCTGATAGCTACATCGTACCTGTATATGTTATAGTCACATGATTCCTCAAAATCTAATAGCTCTGTGATACCTGCAAAAATTAACATTGAGGGTCTGGCACTTGAATTTCCCTGGGTTTCCTTTGCCTCCTCAGTACGGGATCTTGGTGTAATTCTGGATCAAGAGCTCACATTCATGCGACATATTAATTTGCTTTGTCGGGAATCTTATTATCAACTTCGTCAGTTAAGGGTAGTCTCCCGCACTCTGACGCAGGCAGCTGCTTCTACCCTTGTCCATGCGTTTGTGGTTTCCCGTCTGGACTACTGTAGCGCCCTTTATGCTGGCCTCCCAGCTGCCCGCCTTGGGTGTTTGGACCGGGTTTTGCGTGCAGCCGCACGTCTTATTGGTCGCATCCCCAGATTTGGCCATGTTTCTCTTTATATGCGGGATGTTCTGCACTGGCTCCCTTTCCCGCTGCGGATCGCCTATAGGGTCTCTGCACTGGTTAGGCGTTGTCTAGAGGGACTTGCTCCCCCATACCTGCGGGAGTTGTGTCGCTCTACCTCGGGGGTCTTGCGGAGATCTGCTCTTCGCTCGGCTGACCAGGCCGAGCTATTGGTCCCCCGCACGCGGACAGCCATTATGCAGCGACGTTCTTTTTCGGTTGCTGGACCTGCAACCTGGAATGGCCTTCCTGTTGCACTTCGCCTGGTCCCTATGACTCACTCTACCTTGTTTCTTGCAAACTTAAAAACTACTCTCTTTAGCCGTGGTTGGACTAGGAGCGCTCCTGAGTAGATAACCTTGAAGGGGCGCTATATAAAAGCTCATTAATAATAATAATAATAATAATAATATTCTAATAGATATGTGAGACCTGTATATCTGAGAGCCATATGATATCTGTATATCTGATAGCCAGATAATACCTGTATATCTGATAGCCATGGGATACCTGTATATCTGATAGCCAGGTGTGGAGGCCATCAACTCCTTGTTTGCCAAGTCGTAGGTCAAAGATGACAAGATAGAGAGCTGAAGATGACAGAAACACCTTGTGGGTGACATAGTAGTCTTGCTGACCAGCAAAGTCCCACATCTGCACCGTTAGTTCTGGAGATGAGCATTTCTTTAGGAAAACATTCACAGGTAACATTACCAACGTGCAATTCTTTAGGAAAACATTTACAAGCAACATTACAAATGTGCATTTTTTAGGAAAACATTTACATGTAACATTACCAATGTGCATTTCTTTAGGAAAACATTTACACGTAACATTAATTTACCAACGTGCATTTCTTTAGGGAAAAACATTAATGGTACACATAACATAACCAATGTGCATTTCTTTAGGAGCAAGCAACACTGCCATATGATGGTCATAGTAGCCCATAGTAGCCTCAAAATCCACTTGAATTACAGTATATTTGGCTCAATAACTCCTACAGCTACAGGTCTTCACTGTAGTGAAATCCGTAAGACAGGCCAATCTACTCACTTTCTATAGCAACAAACTGAAGGAAGCAATCGTAACAACAGGCCACCATAGTAGCAGATTTTAAAAATAGTATGCTTACATAGCACAGACTTTGCAAACCGCATAACTTCAAGTCTTAAGCTTAGACAACTTAATCCTTTAACAATGAGAGTAATTGTAATTAGCAACTTCCATTGTCTAATATGTAAGGCATCAACTGATGGCACACCAAAACCAAGCCATAATCAGGTCAATAACCAGAAGATCAGTCCATAAGTGAGACAGTGTACTAAAAGTGACTGGGAAAACAAAGCAGCTCGTTGTTAAAGGATTAAAGGCTAAACTTAAGACTAATATGTTTTAACTTGCTTAATCACAACAGCCTGATTTCTGATTCATCGACCAATCAGATGTCAACTTCTCCCGTGATTTATGACTTGTTTGCTACAGTTTAAATCAACTAATGACTTGTCCATTATGTTACTGGTGCCATAGAAGTTAATAGATTGGCTCAGATGTCATGGTTTCTATAGCAACAGGATGCTGCTGCTTATCAGCTCACCTTTAGAATGAGACTTCGCGAGTATGGAGGCAGTTTGAATTCGCTGATTTCAACACCATCTGTAGCAACGTTGACCGAGGGACGCGGGAGATCGCGCAGCGCGTACGCCAGAGACGTCTTTCCTTTTTCCTGATCAAAATAACAACATTCCAAATACTTCTTACATTCATCATTTATTCGAAGAGCATGACAGTCTCTTTTCTCATAATGCACACATGGGAATTTTTGTAGTTGGAGCAAAGTTTTAAATTGTTGGCACAGGGACGAATCCATTACACCAATTTACTAGAGGAGGGCCAGGGTAGGCTGAGGCTAATTTTTTTACTTTCCCTTTAATTACTTTATATATTTAAGAAAATCGCCAGAGGAGTAAGAGTATGTAAACAAAAGAATGTTCTTGCACAGAATAGCTATTCATGAACACAGAACACATGACAACTTTAAAAATAAGTAATGGTCAATGACTTTACCTAAATAATTAAGTTTTCTTACGCATTGAAAGTCATGTTGGGACTGTGGTAATAATCATAATTATCAAAAGATTTCATTTTTGTAAAATATGCACAAAATTCAGGGGGAGCATCCCCATTGCTAACCCCTGCGGACGCCCATGAATTCACAAGGCATCAATCAACGGTCACTTCAAGTGATGTCATGGTAATGGTAATTGCAAATTTAATTAGCACCACAATCAAGAAAGAACCATAGTAGAAATTTCTAATCCATTCAAGAAGCCCAAAGCCTAGTCAAAATCCAAAAGGTCAGGGAAAAACGAGAAGTCAGGATATGGTGCATACACCAGTCGAACACATTTTAATATAGTAATTAAAAGTTGAAAGGGCTTTGTTCTGTACTGATACTTGGCTAAATCAAAAGGAAACTGAACTGTAAATAAACAAACTGAGAAGTAAACGAAAGAGAGTTAAACAAAATCCTTGATACTATAGAACATGCACCTGGCTTCCGACAAGCATCAGTTTGATTCGGTGATAGGGAACGCACTGACGATGAATCTGTTTCAGGTAGGCTACAATGACCCTTGCTGAGTCAGCTGAAAACACAATAACACATAATAACAATGGTCATTTGGTAACCTCAATTAACAAGATTAATTTGTATCTGTTGACTACAAGAACTTGTATCTGTATCTTGGTTGACTAGGTTAACTTGTATCTGTTATAAACATATATAACACTTAACACTGGCACCTTGTTAACCTTCGTTGACTAGATTAACTAATTAATTAATTACTCCACATCAGCTTTTATCTTGCTCTCTTTGTGAAACACTGATCTTTGGTACTTGGCTTTTAATCAGTTTTAGCATCATGCCTAACAGTCACCATTTCTTACAGCATTTTCTATTTAATAAATAATGATGTGGCCGCCTAGGTGCTTTGCGCTTCTGGATTACCCCTCACAAAAATTCCGATGAAACCTCATCTGGTTGTAAACCAGTTGCAACCTTACAATTAAAAATCCTAATGATAGTATATCAATTACAGAATCCAAACAATTGGAAGTAAATGCCTAGCAGTTGAGGGTCTTAAACAATATCAGGGGCACCTTGAACTCATACACCTTATAAGACTACAATGCAATCACTCAACCAGCTAGCGACAATGACCTGATACCATTTTCTTATAAAACTATTGGGCTATTTACTGCAAAGGAAGCTAATTCTAAATATTATGACAAATTAATGTGTCAACTTTGATTATGAGCTGCAATCGAAAGACAGTTTTACCGCCTTGAATGCGTCGGTTGAGGTTATTATCCGAGATGTTGAGTCCATCTAGGAAGAGTGTATGAAGATGACTCAGCTGACTTAACTCAACAGGTAGAGACGTCACAGCAGGATTACTAGCAAAAACAAAACAGATATTATTTAATTTACCATCTGTATGCATGTATGTATGTATGTATGTATGTATGCATTAATACCACTAGAATATTTAAACAAAAACCAAAAACCACCTTATCTCGTGTCATCCGCCATGTTTGGATGTTGATTTGCCTTTTGTGTCACTTTGGTAGATTATTTTGCCTAAAAGCTGGATTTGCTCTATAAATCTGGCAAGTTTGGACTATGATGTTTACGAAGTCCACGCGTTGAAATAATTTTTCATTTTCAACAATGATTTACTGAGTTTCCGATAGCTTTTGTTGCAACCTATCGTGACCTGTGATTGGAAAGTGGGGACAAGTTTCCAGTAGGAAATTCAAGCCTTAGACCTACAGACATTTATATGCTGAGAAACCTTGAACCCGATGGAGCAAGGGTGAAGAAAGTCTTTGGATCAGCACTGAAAGTCAATCACGGAATGTCTCAACTACCAACTGGTCAGCTAGTGATGAATACCTGTCATGTTAAGTGCATTGAGCAATTTCTGGATGCCAAGTCATATTCTGCTTTTGAGCACGCAATGGATGACATAGCGCCCACACATTGCAAGATTTGCTGTTTACCATCTTAAGTGTACTAAATAAGTGTGCAAAAACAATTTGTCCAGAGAGTTCACTCAGCAGCCTCAAACCCTCAACCGTTGCATCACAGAACAAGCATTTTACCAAATAGATCACCGTTTTACAAAAATAGACAAAATATACCACAACATCACATCCGATATATCAAGAAAGTGAAGTATCATATCTGAAATTATAGCTTCCCTCCAAAAGCACCACTTACTAAGAAGCACTCCAAAAGTTGAAAACATACAGCCGTACAAAGTTTATCACGACGCTTACTGAGATACATCGAGCTTCGTTAGTTCTCGGAGTTCAGTGATCGACAGTGGAATTTCTTTCAGCCGATTGTGACTCAGGTTCAGTTCAGTCAAAGACTCGGAAAACATCGTCGGAAAAGAAACCAAAGAAGATGACGATGGCAACGAAGAAGATGGAACGCTAAGGTCATTCTTCGGACTGGTCGATGCTCTGACTTTCGGAAACCAATTCGGACTTAAGCGATAGACAAAACTCCTAAATGCAACAATCAGACACACGTACAAAATTTTGTATTTATGCACACCTCTACTTCACAAAATCTTTAATTTGTAACATCGTAAAGTTTTCTGTTTTTCTTAATTAACAATTATAGTTTTTCTATAGCAATTCATAATGTCACCATGACTTACTAATTACATCTGCTTGCAAAGAAAATTGTTGGTTCCATTCTACGTAATCAAACTAAGGTTGAGAGACGCATGTAAACGGCACTGACTTATTATTTCTCATCACCACTACTAGCCACTACAGTCTTCTAGAGTTTACTAAAATTTTAGCACTAAAGATTTCTTGGTACAGCATGGACTCATTATCGCAAAGTCATCTCCTTATGACACAGCATGTTAACCTGACCAAACGTATAAGGCATAAGCTGAAAATCAATATTTAGCACTTCGATGGTAGTTCTTCTACAGCACATTAACCAATACGGCATCTAAAAGTTAAAACGGCAATCTATTGTTGTAGCGCTACCTGATTAATGTAATTAATAAATGCTATTTAGTTGAAATTTCATTACACTTTTTCAAAGTTCTGTTTCATACAATATAATTTTATTCTGTTGTTCATTGTCACCCAACTTACCGCTGGGCGTTGGCAATTGGAGAAGGGCAAGACGGCAATGATCCGAGTCTGTTGTGTGACAGATCGAGTGACTCCAAACCCATGCACTCCCACCAATCAGGATTTGGAAGCGCGGAAATGTTGTTTCGCGAAAGGTTGAGGTCTTTCAAGGCAGCTGCAATATTAGGTTCATTTTAAACATTTTTCTGCTCTGTGCAGTTGAAACGCTAAGTTGTCACTGACTGTTCTCCAGTTTGAGATACAGTTTGGATTCTTAAGCGAGATATAACAGGAGTCCAACAAACAAACAACATTTACTTACAAATTAAGAATTTCCTATACATCAGAAGCTGCCATCAGAGAACAAACTCACACATATTTTTATAAATTTTGTTTTGTATTTCAAATGGTTCATCTATGCCACCAAAACTCTCTCTCGCAAATCAACAGTCTAAGACAAACCCATAATTTACTAAGTAACTCAGTTAGCTAGTTATCTATTTAATACAGCACCATTTAAGTAACTTACAAAAGCATTAACAGAAATATCCTAATGCTAAAGTCTACCCCATCTACTTGGTCCAGAAAACACAAAAGAATATTCATGCTAGACTCAGAAGCAAAAGGCTGAGACGTTACTTTAAAATGCTGTTCTGCTTTGAACAAAGTCACACCGACCTAGACGACAGATTGTCTGAGGAAGATCAGTCAGTGAGTTTTTGGAAAGATCCAGGTTCTGAAGACTTTTACTCCAGAAATCATCCAAGGCCAGCGGCAGATCGTACAACTCATTCTCAGACAGATCAAGAACTTTCTATAAAAAGTCAATAAACTAACAATAAAAGACAATTAAAATTCACATAAACAATTAGTGCACCAACTGATATATATATATATATATATATACACCAGCTGGCATTACTATTAATTGCACTATTTACTACTAATTTAATTACTAGGCTACAAATGAACATATGATGCTGACAAAACATGCGCATACATATAGATCAGTGAATAAACTAAATAGCTAAATAACTTGATTCCTTCTTAACGCTTCAACGACAAGCTCCATTGGTTTTGAAATCATTTTTAGTACATACCCATCACTAAAGTGTCAATTTAAACACTCAAGCAGTGTTTAGCAGTTATGAGAAGATAAACTGGTTTGCTCATAAAAGCTGAATGGACAGAGAATGCTCGACCTGCAATTTGGGAACATAGTTTCAAGCCTCTATTGAGACTGTCACTGTGTGAGGACCTTGAGCAAGTTCTTCACGCACAGTTGCTCAGCACCATTGATGTACTGTCATAATTATGGTCGTGGGTGCACTTTTGAACTTTAGAAGGAGCACAATATCAAATACAGTTGTATTGTATATTGTATTGCATTATTTGGAATGCCTGGACTGAGAGTGCTATCGAGCAAATGCTTAGAAAAGGAACACTCAACTTAATGAGCAAATGTATGAATGAAAGACAAAGATTTGAAAAAATGCAGTTCATCAAAATGGATTTGCTCCAAAACTGAAGAACAAAAACTAATCAGAAACTAAACTGACTTTCCTTAAATATAAGACAAATATGACCAACTCCATCGCCTTATTAAAAAGAAATTTAGTAGTACAAAGGTCGAACTAACCAGTGGACAGGACCAGGGATGGACAAAGTTGCTGAGGCAGTTGTTGGCTGCATGTAGACTGATCAGATTGATGCATGAATGAATCTGGAATGGAAGTGAATCAAGGCGATTGTCAGACACGTTCAACTCCTTCAGGTTAGCAGATTCCCACTTAATAGCTGAAAAGGCAAGACCATATCAACACAATTTCAATATATGTAAGTTTCATAATGACAAGTTTAAACTTGAGATCCCATAAACATAAGGGAGAGAAACGGTTATTTGATGAAACATCTTAGATCAAAATTCAATTTCTTAGCTACAAGCCAACAGCATTTTGGACCAATCACAAGAGGAAGAAAAAGCATCACCAATCCCAAAGAGGAAGATGACAGAAATAGACCATATCCAATAAAAAACGTCGAAGAAAAACAGCACCAATAATAATAAGAAGAAAAACAGGCAGAACCAATTACAACAGGAATAATTGCACCACCACAGGTGTAGCGAAACACACATATAATGAAATCGGTTGATTAAATCACATTATACAAAACAATGAAATTGTTGCAACTATTGTTTTGAGAGATATATATAAAACGGGACCAACTCGACTTCAACTCTGCTTCTCGAATAAATTATAACTTGTGACTACGAGCTGATTGATGCCTTGTGCACTGTGATAAAAGCGCTATAAAAGTAAGTAAGTAAGTAAGTAAGTAAGTAAGGAAGTAAGTCAGTATATCCTTTTTTAACCAACTGCTAATCACACTTTGGTGTACAGAAATCTAATAAACACAGTTAAAAAAATATAACATCCTAACAATGAATATAACATCCTAACAATAATAAAGGTCACTAGGTTAGGTCGGAAGGCATTATGCACTTCACTTATCATTAAGTGGATAAATAAAAATACATACACGAGGATGGGCTAAGGTTACCCATTAACTGTTGGTAGTCAACACAGTTTTAAAATCAGAATTAACTAATTAAAAACATAAAATAATTAACTGCATGAAAAAACAAAATAAACTTTCAATATAATTGTAACTATAGACAGGTCTACAGAGTGATAATGGTAGAGCAAATGTCAGAGTAGGATAACATACGTTGGTCTATCTCGGAGTTCTTCAAATACAGACATTTCAGCCGATTATGTGATAGGTTTAGTTTCTCCAAACAAGGCAAGTCAAACAGTTCGACCGGAAGATCCGATAAGAGATTATACGACAGATCAATCAGCTGAAGCCTAATGTACAACACAAACAACACAAAGTAAACAACGACACTAGAACAAACAACTACTGAAACTGCTGCTGCTGAGAGAGACAGAGACACAGAGACAGGAACAGATGGAGATACAGAGGGAGAGAGACAAAGAGAGAGACAGAGAAAGGACATATAGAGAGACACAGAGAGAGGAACAGATGGAGATACAGAGGGAGAGAGACAAAGAGAGAGAGACAGAGAAAGGACATATAGAGAGACACAGAGAGGGACAGATAAAGAAGCAGAGGGAGAGAGACAGAGAGGGACAGATAAGAGACAGTGGGAGAGGCATAGAGAGAGGCACAGAGAGAGGGCAGAAAGGGAGGCAGGGAGGAAGAGAAAGGAAGGGAGGCAAGTGGGGAGACAGCATGGGAGACAGGATGAAGGCAGGGAGAGAGGGAAAGAAGGGGGAATAGAAAGGAAGGGAGAGACAGGAAGGGATGGAGAGAGGGGAAAGACAGAAAGGGTGGGAGGCAGCAACAGGAAAATGTGGCTGATTGAATGTCTTGGACAACTTTCTCTAGAAGTGAGGCTATATAAATTTGCATTTAAAATTACAACTGATGTAATACAGGATATTCCCCATAAGGGTCATTTCCCCAAAATGGTCATTTCCCCAAAAGGGTCATTTTCCCCAGAAGGGTCATTTCCCCAGAAGGGTCATTTCCCAAAAAGGGTCATTTTCCCCAGAAGGGTCATTTCTCCAGAAGCGTCGTTTTCCACCGAGAAGGGTCATTTTCCCCAGATGGGTCGTTTTCCCAAACTAGCATAGACACTCTGCATGAGGAAGGGTAAAACAAATATAATGCAACATAACTGAATATATAAATATAATACAACATAATTTGATATATATATATATATATATATATATATCCAATTATGAAGCTATGAACATGACTGGATATAAAATATAATGTAGAAACAGTTTAGTGAAGGATGGTGGTGATACATGATATAACTGGCCATCTGGTGCCAATTCAGACCTCAAATTCTATTGCCTCGTGAGACAATGACAAACAAGAATGGCTGTTCAACAGTTAGACTCGAGTTTCAACCGATAGGTCCTTGAGTTTTTTTACCGCACCTCAGACTAATTTCATGCAATTACCTCACATAGACATCAGAGCTCTTTGACTGCAACTCAAACTGTAGCATAGTGCACTAAGTGTAATCAATGTAATGCAACCTCCACATAGTTGCAGACCTTTCTTTACCGCCATTCCATCTGGATGACAGAAAGATCAATAGCGTGGTAATGGAATTATAGATGGGACCATGGGCGTATTTGGGGGGGTTTACGGGTTCAAACCCCCCAAATAAATTGCAAAAAACAAAAACACTTAACTTTTCAAAACTGACCCCATATTCTGCGACCAAGTCCAACGGAAAAAATCCCTGAAATTGGAAACCCCTGAAATTGTTTCCAGGCTATGCTTTGGGATGGGACAATAAGAAGAAGATAGAGAAGTCTGATACAACTGATTGTGACAATGTGGGGCAGAGAAATGTGGATGGAAACAATTAAATTTTATGTTCAGTGGACAATTACAGAGTTTCAGTCCATGGAGAGATCGATCATCATGTTGACGGCAATGAAGTTTTCGTTAGTGGCTGAAAAAATCATTCTGAACGTGTCTATTATGAGTATATTACACTGTGCCACGTTCCACTTACAAAGTGGGTCACGGTAGCTGATTGGATACAGCGCTAGCCTTGTAACATGGAGAGTATGGATTTGAGTCTCGCCTGAGATGGTTACTGCGTTAAAATCTTAAGCATATCCTTTACTCACAATAGCTAAACACCAACCATTGATGCTTGGTAATAAGACAGTAATGCTTAATAAATGCATAATAATAATAATAATAATAATAATAATAATAATAATAATAATAATAATAATAACAGTAATCATGCATCAAAGTGAGAATCAGTTGATGTGTTCTGTCACACATAAGCACGAACCTCTGACACTGAACACCAACAGAAGGAGAGAGGAGGACTTCGAGATTGCAGTTGGAAACAATGAAGCTACGGAGGTTGACGAGTCGCCAAGGAACGACGTCTGGAAGGATGGGAAGGTGGTTGTCATGCAGATCCAGATCATGCAGAGAAATGACGTAAGGAGAGATCCAAGATGACATCAAGGTGCGAAGACTTCGACTTGACCAATCTATGCTCACCTGAAACAGGTAAACAGCAACTAACGTATTGAAAACAATCATTGAAATCAATGTCAGCAGTAGCAGCAGTACCACAACACCACAATCATCATCATCATCATCATCATCATCATCATCATCATCATCATCATCATCATCATCATCATCATCATCAGCATCATCATCATCATCATCATCATCATCATCACAATTATCATTGACACCACCATCATAACCACAACCAATATGACCACCTGCACATGACCATGACCACCACCATTAATACCACCACCACCACCATCATTGTCATCATCATCACTCTATCACCAGCATCATAATAAAAATAAGATTTTATACTACCATTAGTCAGAGACCAATACACCAGAAACTGTGTTGCCTTATAACGATGTAATTATTTTTCTACAGCCATGTCCTTCACTTCTCTATATCAGAAACTGTGTTATAATGAAGTGTGTTATAATTAGTCTCCAGTGTACTATCAGAATTAAACTAAAGATAACAAAAACTGATGATGGTTACACTGGTGATTACAAATGATCCTAAAATGGCCCTGATAAATGACAATGATTATAATCTTGACAGTGATGATCCTGATGATGACAATGATTACTACAGTGATATAGATAATGATGATATGACTTTATTTATGAGTGATAACAGGCCCAGTTCGTCCATATGGGCAACTGGGCAGCCGCCCAGGGCCGCCGATTTTTAGGGGCCGCCAATTTTCCATTTTTCAAAAATTATTTAATTATTATTCGTAAAAAGAGGTGAATGACTAAAAAAAGGTCATCAACTTTTTTGTGCTTAGGGCCGCCAGTTTGCCTAGGGCCGCCGATTTGCCCAGGGCCGCCAAATGTCTTGAGCCGGGCCTGAGTGATAATGATTTTATTTCATGAGTGGCACATATACCTGTACCAAAATGCCGGTACTTGGCATTCAAACCCTTTACACTGACAAACCAAGTCGGAAATATTTGCTAAGCAATTATCAGGATAAAAGTCACTCCATTCAAAGACATGTCACAGGCCTTTGATCCAGTCCTACATCTGATGTCGGAATTATCATAAAAAAACTAGGCAACTTAGCAAACAACGCAGACAGTAATTATTGATCAGAAAATGATCACGAAACTGCTAGTACTGAAGCAGCTCTGGGCAGCCCATTATTATCTTTTGTCATACGTCATAAAACCACAGTTACTCATTTTTCATGACTGCTGATCAGTGTTAGTTCTACATTACTTTTCCTTTATGCTATATGCAGACAAACAGCCATAAGTCAGTTGAAAAGTCTGACCATGTGCGTCACTGCACTCAGAACATCACTGTATTTAAGTTTTGACTATTCAAATTAAAAAGTCACTCCAGTGGGTTGACAAAGTTATGGTTAAGTCAGATTGCAACGTCAATATCTGCCTTTATTCTGGCAACAAGTGAATAGCCAAAAGTCAGACAACAATGGTTTCCAGGATGTAACACTATACTAAGTCTTGATTAGAGTACAATTACACTTACAATAACGATGATTGGTGACTGTACACCAAAGTGCGATTAGCAATTGGTTAATAATGAATATACTTACTTACTTACTAATTAGATTACGATTATGCATACAATAAGGCAAGATGTCCCGGACTGTCCCCGTACATACTAACCCCGACTAACCGGAATATCATTATGCATTGAGCTTATGGCAACATTTTAAAATGACTCACCTTCTACATTTTGTATCATAAAAACCCTACTTGTATGTTTAGAAAGTTGCAGCTAATCAGATAAAAAAATTTAATCCAGTTCTGACTAACATAATTAAGTTCATGTGGTCAAAGCTCACCTATCACAACAGGTGTGAAAGGAAGCAAGTTGTTTCAACCAAGAGGAAATCAAATTCAATGCAAATTACATGTACCAGGTGGAGAAGTCTTTGTTTTTTGTCATATGCATTCCACTTGAAAAATTCCTTTGTTTTTCACGACAAGAAGTCAAATGTTAACTATGGTGTCAAACCATATTACCACAAATTCATGTTAACTCTGTCACTCGATATAAATGGTTTAATAAAATACGTAAACACATACATACACACATACCCCTATATTGACCCTCGACCCCTATATTGACCCTCGACCCCTATATTGCCACTCCTAATTTAAAACTCATAGTTGTACCTTTAATGGCGATCATCAATTGTTCCCTCCTTAATGGAATAGTCCCTCTTAAGATCAAAATGGCTAAAGTTGTTCCAATCTATAAAAAAGGTGATACTGACAACCCTGCCAATTTTAGACCTATCTCAATACTTCCTTATTTCGCTAAGTACTTCGAAAAAATAGTATACGATAGATTAAGTAATTATCTAACTACCTTTAATTTAATACACCAAGCGCAATATGGCTTCCGATCTGGGCATTCCACCTATATGGCCCTAATAGAGATGGAAGACCGAATCACTAAAGCAATTGATGCAAACGAATATTCTGTGGGGGTCTTCGTCGATTTAGCGAAGGCCTTCGACACGGTCAACCATCCTATCTTGTTAAAAAAATTAGATAACTTTGGCATTAGGGGCCCAATGTTAAAATGGTTCCACAGCTACTTTCAGGACCGCACTCAAAAAGTATTATGCAATGGCGTGCTGTCTGACAGTCGATCTATTTTATTTGGTGTACCCCAGGGATCAAATCTCGGCCCTTTACTTTTTCTCTTGTACATAAATGATCTAGCCACAATATCTAAAACCCTCCACTTCATTTTATTTGCGGATGACACAAATATTTTTTTTGCACACCCTTCTTGGCAAACTCTAATGGAAATAGTGAATTCAGAATTGAAACTCATCAATCACTGGTTCTCAGCAAATAAACTCACCCTCAATGTTGACAAATCTAATTTCATTATTTTTAAATCCCACAGAAAAATTGTGCCCATAGATATTACCCTTGAAATCGCAGAAACCCCCTTGGACCAAGTGGAGTCTACCAAATTCCTGGGGGTGGTTGTGGATAAACATCTCTCCTGGAGAGACCATATTAACTTTGTCGCACAAAAAATAGCGAAAAACATAGGTATAATCAATAGGATTGCCCACCTACTTCCTGAAGTGATTAGGCTAAATTTATATTATTCTTTAATTTTACCGTATCTAAATTATTGCAATATTATTTGGGCCTCCACGTACGAATCTAGATTGAATAAATTAATAATTCTTCAAAAAAAGGCAGTTCGGATGGTGGCAGGAGTGCCTTTTGGGACCCATACTGCCCCAATCTTCAGCAGACTTAGACTATTAAATATAAGTCAACTTAGGCTAACACAAATTGGTAAATTTTTCTATCGGTTTGAACACAATAACCTTCCCTCCTCATTCTGTGACTATTTTATCCCAGGATCTCGGATCCACACCCATCACACTAGGAACGCCGCTGCCCTCAGACCAGTCAAGGCTCGTACCAACTCACGACTATTTAGTTTAAAGGCGTATGGGCCCAAAGTATGGGAAACTATACCTCCCGATATCCGTCACTCTCCAAATATAAACTTATTCAAATCTCGTCTGAAATCATTTATCTTGAATGGTTGTTAACGGACCTTGGAACGACCACAGGGTTTGGCCAATGCTGCTCGGTGGGCGCGCCGCGCCGGGTTACGTGCTGCTCTTCTCCCCATTCATTCATTTTTTCTCCTACTTATTCTTTTCTTATAGGACTGATAGTCCTATTTTCTGTTTCTTTGTTTCTTTTGTTGACGTTTAGTTAAGTATATATAAATGATTAGTTAAGTTTAACAATGATTTATTTTGCTTTCTCTCATGTTTCCACACCAGACCTCAACTATCTACTCCCTCTGGCTTACCATGACTTGACAGTCACTTAAGTTATGTACAACACTAGTAGGTGTCCCTGCTTAGCGGGAGTTACCTCCCTTTAGGGCCACCTTTTGCTCTATCTGAGACAGAACCACAATCCGACTACTTATAGTTTGTTACATAACATGTTTTTGTTTTGTTTTGTTTTGATGGAAGCAATAAAATGATTTGATTTGATTTGATTTGATACATAAATGCATACATATACAGACAACATAAATGCACACATACATTCATAAATATATACATACCTCCATACCTTTACAAATATACATTAAACTTACGTACATGCATACATATCTACATATACTATAAAGATTCAGTATATGATAGAAAACCTGTATATGGGATTTCGGTTAAGAACAGAATCATATTCAAGATCCTCCATCCTCTTTCGATGAGTCATAATGGCCACAGTGGTTCTGGAATAATTCACAGAGCTCTGTGTTCTTGTTTACCTTAAGAGGCATCCTTTAGATATGTTGGATACTGCAGCACCTTTGGCAGGTTCTTAAATGGCACTATATGCAAATATACAGTTACATAATACATACATATATAGACATACATACATAGTTACATACACACACAAAAGCATACATACAGGTCTTCTAATTTAATCAAATTCACAATGAACTGACTCATATAGCCCAGAATACAGCATAGAATATAGAATAACTGACCTGGGTTGAGTGTTGGCCAGTGGGTGTCACCTGACCATCATCCTGCGTCATCAAATTATCAGTTTCCGTATCAACTACAAATTGGTTGAGGTAATCTCCGATAACAGAACTGTAATTTTCCGCCAGATCTTCTGTTATGGATGCCCCACTTTTTGTGTTGAGGAGGCAAGATAGCACATTAATAAGGTTCACTGAAACATATCCACACAAACCTTCCTCAGCCATGAATAAAGACTAAACATTACAAGCTAATGAGAATACAATGCTACAATGAGAAGAGATGGTTAAAGCATGGCTAGTGTTACAATGAGAAGATGGCTAAAGCAAGAGAATGGCTAAAGCATGAGAATGGCTAAATCATGAGAATGGAACTGACTACCAATGTTTATTCAATGCTCAAACCCTTTCTCTACCTTTAAGAAATTCCTCAAAACTCACTATTTTTCATTGGCTTTTCAAACATCTGGATATCTAACTGCTCTTCACCTGGCAGCCGACTAACAACACCTCAGATTTGCATTTCTGTATGACCTTACACATGTTATGAAGTTAATGACAACATTAATAATTTTGGTACCTAAGGTCAACATCAAAAATACAAATTCAGTGTCTGTGATAATCAATAAGGAAGGATTTCTCAAATCGAGACTTGTAGATTTAATAAATGATTTATCTAATAAATTTTAAAGAGGAAGCCTATGAGTTGTTCAAATTGACATTATATAATTAGCTAGTTGCATCTTCATAAATGAAAGCCTGGAGAACCTGCTAAACACGAAAAATGATGTTTCTTCTATGTTAGACTCTGCTGTAGTTCTGACATAGAAGAAACATCACCTGAAAAACTAAGAAGTCCCTGAAGCTAGCCAGAAAGGCAGTCATGAATAAGTAGTGTTAGCGACTTAATTTTTCTTGGCCTTGGCATTTCAATGAGGGTGGCCAGTCATCTGCCTCACAGCTTAATCATCACACCAACACTGTACGGTTGAGGTACTCATTCATAGCCAAGTTCAACTGAGGAACACCAGGAACAGGAAATTGAAAATATCTTTTACCCCAACAGGGATTTGAACTTGAATCTTGCTCTTGAAAGTCCAACAAGTTAACCACTGAACAACATGTCCATATAATTTAGTAAGGTTGCAGAAAAACCGCAAAAACCTTTAAAAATCTGGTTACTTACACTCAAGACAAAAGACAAGCAGTTCCTTGCGAATGAAGTGGACCAAGGCATCCTTGGAGGACGTCACTTTAGTCAGGGAATCGAGGCAGAACTGCAAGATTTCTGCATGGCCTCCATAGCAAGTGATCTTTAAAAGGTTCTTACAGTTCTCCACATCTTCAAAGGTTTCTGAAACAAAGCTCTGTCATTAAACGCTAACAGTTAAATCGCTGGACGCATCTCAAAATACCAGGCACAACATTAGTCAGATGGTTATGATCTTGAGTTGTAATGCACATGTCACTAATTCATCAATTGGGAAATATTTTTATCACAAGAAAGCACTTAAATAAACATCAGTATTAACAGAAATGGCTATAAGCTAATATTAGTAAACGATATCCAATTTGTTGCTCTGCAGATTTCAGTAAATACTGGGACGTATGGCATTACCATCTCAAATTCTTAAAAATAATTACAATACAACGGACAGTACATCTCTTTATATGTGACACTTCTTTCAATTCACTTCTTCCGGCAATAGTCACCAGTTAAGTTAAACCAAGTTAACTTTCATTATTTCTCATAGGCCTGTAATCGTGTTTTGAAACAATTAAACCTAAGAAATGTCACAATTTTTCTTTATTAGCAATCTTGCAATTGCATCTAAAACTGAAAATCCACCTTAACAAAAGCATATACAGTTGAACATGAGAAGTAAGGACAGGAACCACTTGCAATATGTATGTGTGGTTATATATGTACCTGAATATTTAAATATTTGTTTAACTGGATAGATATAAGGACACTTAATCTTTTAAGTATCTCCAAAACAGCTGCTTGAATGAGTTTAAAGTTCTTGAACAAAACGTCCAATAGTAAGCAACTGCTGTTCACATGACTAGAGGCACCAATACTGGCTCTCACAAACATGTCAAGTCCAACTGAGAAATTCCCACCCAAGTGCCTCTAATGAATCTTTAAAAGCCGAAGAAGACTTGTACAGGCTTTAAGTAGGCACTCAAGACTATCTTATGCTCAAAATGGAAACTTACCCCTGATAATATTTCTTGACATTTCCTGTCACCTGACTTCAATGTGCACCTCTAAACTGTTTAAATGGGCATTACCAAATTTCAGTTGTATTGTATTGTAAAATTTTCAACATTACCACACCCAGCAGTAGAGGATTCAGAGGCTTACCCACCATCCATACCCACTGTATCAACTCGGAATGAAATTTCATTTGATCAAACCGAAATTCAGTTACAGTTGAATCTGAACAAGTCTCACCTGGCTGAGCATCAATTAGCATTTTTAGGATGGTCATCCATCCGTTAGTCACAGCCTGATAGAATGGACATGACCTATGAATGGCATCCATCTCTTCCCTTGCCACTGGAGCTGACGGATGCACCTGGATTGGCACCGGAATAGGAACTAATGCTTGGTTGCAAAGGAGAATGTCCACAATAGATTCGTATCCGTGTTCACAGGCCAATGATAATGGCGTACCCTAGTTGAAAACAAGGCAAATCCCATAGTCAACAACACGTATGGACATGTAAAACCATGCTAACAGGCATGGATACATATTCCCAAAATAAATTTGTCTACAGAAACTAAAACTCATCATAACATGACCTTGTCATAAGCCAGTTCTTGATGAACAAAGACATCATTAGAAAGAGTTTTGGGTGTACACGGATTAATTCCGTTAATTCCATCCATTATATGATGTAATTAAATTCTAAACTTAGAGTCCTCTCTTCCAACTTGCATATCCACCTTACCCTGCTTCAGGTTTCTCTGATCTATCAGATTTCGACCTGGCTTTCTCCAGTGATTATAATTTCCAACTGCAAGTTCGCTCAAAATGAACAACATTGACTGAGGTGTTGGACACTAAGATAACAACACTACAGACGTCATTCGATTAGATTAGATTAGATTAATCTGGATTAGATTAAAAGTAATTTAACTTCATCAATGTGGCAATTTCTGTATGTGTATAATCGTTAATTAGGCAAAACTGGTTGGCACACCGCAACCAGGAACAAGAGAATAGATAATCTAATTAATATAAATAAAGTTATAAAGGTCATGGGTTACTATGGAGTGTACTCGGATTTTTTTATAGAGAATGCGCAATATATAGTTTTTATCATCTTTGTCCGGAAGTTCGAATGGGTGGGCTCGTGGTCGTAGGCCCCGACGGCGAGACTTGGTTGGCGGGAAGAGGGCACCCTATGAACATCTTAAAGTTCGGAAGAACATGAAGGTACAAGACTGCAAAACAGACTTTGGACTGCAAATACTCACATCAGCATTATTTTTTTATTACAGGGCATAAAACAGTGAACTGCATGTATTCAAGGGTAGGTCTGGTCAGTTCCATAGCAACATTCCACAGCAAAGACTAGTCACTCGTAAAATAGCATAAACAAACACTCTTATCATGATGCCCATTTCCAGCCATTGATGGAAATCCATTGATTGGGCTACATGCGAGTGTGTGAGCCAACCACTGATAACTATTCAAGTCCACTAGTTTACTGTGCTGTGCTTTGATAACTGATGCAATTCTAGCTGTTAATTACATCTAGCACCATACAGGCTAGCGCCGCTAGCGCAGAATGTGTCTCTGATTTATTTGTTCTTTGAGTGGCACTACATAAATGCTCATAACAATTACAATGTCAAACTTACAATTATCCAAATTTATGGGATGTTTTGACATGAACATCTGCACACATTAGGCCAAGGCAGTTCTATCATAGTCAGAGGGGCACGATAGCATAGTGGTTAGCATGCTACACTGTCAATCGAGAGGTCAGAGGTTCATATCCCCTCCAGAGCAGAAATCTGGTTCGAGATTTCTGTGCACACTGTGCCCCATAGCCAACTCAGCTATGATGAGTACACTGACCATGCACTGTCGGTGGGCAGACGAGACAGCGAGGGAGAGGACTGGCAATCCGCCTTCATATGCTGAGACTAAGAAAATGTAGTCGCTAAAACTCTTCATACACATGGCTGCCTCAGAGTTAGCTTAAGACACTGCTTTTCTCTTCTTCTAGTGGTTAGAATGTTGAATTTTGTCACCCGAGAGGTCAATGGTTCAGATCCCCGCAAGGGCAGAAACTTATTTCACGAATTCTCCCCTACTTCTGCTCTGCACGTGCCCCCTCGAGAACTCAGCCATAAACTGAGAAAGACAAAGCAATAATCCTAGACATCTGTTCAATAAATCTGTCAAGGGGTCAGATAATGAGATAATTACTTATCAGTCATCAGCTCTAAAACAGAATGCAACAAAAGCAATTCATCAGCAAATAAGATGCACCAGTTCGAACCGAACAATCATAATTAGAATCAGAACTAGTCACGAACTTATGTAACTTCCCTATTTTAATTCCCCTATTTCTCGTAAATTCTACTTCCCCATCACAAAACCAATTGTAACCATGTACAAGAACTCTGTGACACACAAGAGTTAATCAACTTAATAACGAATCTAATCAGCGCTCCTGAGTAGATAACCTTGAAGGGGCACTATATAAGACCTCTGTAATAATAATAATAATAATAATAATAATAATAATAATAATAATAATAATAATAATAATAATCTAATGATTCAAATAGGTGGCATCATTATCATAATAAGATAATGTCCAAGACATCCATTAATGGCCGCGACCAACTTTCAAAATCTATTACACAAACCTTGACACAATGCTACCATAACCTTGGTCAGGAGTGCTACCTTCTCTACTTTTGGTTAATGTTGAAAATATCTTCTAAATAAATGGCGAGTCATGGTTGAAAATAATCCTTATATTGGCCAAACCGTCAGTGAATATGACCTGTGGCCAGATAAATTCTGTCCTGAGCATACTGTGAGGTACTTAACAGGTGCTGTATAAATGCTCTATTACATTACACTACATTACATACCCTGACAAGTTTCTACTAGTTTGACGATGGCAAACTAACAGAGAATGTCCAAGAAGAGAAAGCAGTTCCTAAAGCTAGCCTGTGAGGCATCCAAGAATATAAAGTGCCAGCGACTTCATTTTCTTTGCCTCGGCATATGAAAGTGGATGGCCAGTCCTCTCCCTCTCCATCTCATCTTCCCACCGACAGTGTACGGCCAGTGTACTCATTACAAATGAGTTGGCTAGAAGAAGCATGCAGTACCCCCAAAATATGGAAACAAACTTCTACCCAGGCTGCGTGGTTGATAGTCCAGCATGTCAGCCCATAAACTCACAGAAACATCATACAAATCATCATTTAATAAAACAGTAAGTTGTCATTGAACAGAGAAGCATGGAACTCAAAGCTTTGCATACTAACCATCGGCGAATTCGCGTTGATATCTGATGTGAAAGCAGTCAGGAATATAATAAGTTCCTCGTCACCCAGAATACATACACGATGCAACAGATGGTCATTATCACACAAATTGATCAGCAGTTCCTTCACCAAAGGAGGATTTTCTTGTATCAGATTTACAATTCCTTCCTTTCCGCTCGTTTCAACAGCCGTCAGAATCTGATTAATGAAATCTTCAAAATAAAAAAAACACAACCATATATAAGTATGTATGAAGGAAAGTACGTAAGCATGCATATACATGTATGTATTATTATTATTAATGAGCTTTTATATAGCGCCCCTTCAAGGTTATCTACTCAGGAGCGCTCCTAGTCCAACCACGGCTAAAGAGAGTAGTTTTTAAGTTTGCAAGAAACAAGGTAGAGTGAGTCATAGGGACCAGGCGAAGTGCAACAGGAAGGCCATTCCAGGTTGCAGGTCCAGCGACCGAAAAAGAACGTCGCTGCATAATGGCTGTCCGCGTGCGGGGGACCAATAACTCGGCCTGGTCAGCCGAGCGAAGAGCAGATCTCCGCAAGACCCCCGAGGTAGAGCGACACAACTCCCGCAGGTATGGGGGAGCAAGTCCCTCTAGACAACGCCTAACCAGTGCAGAGACCCTATAGGCAATCCGCAGCGGGAAAGGGAGCCAGTGCAGAACATCCCGCATATAAAGAGAAACCTGGCCAAATCTGGGGATGCGACCAATAAGACGTGCGGCTGCACGCAAAACCCGGTCCAAGCACCCAAGGCGGGCAGCTGGGAGGCCAGCGTAAAGGGCACTACAGTAGTCCAGACGGGAAACCACAAACGCATGGACAAGGGTAGAAGCAGCTGCCTGCGTCAGAGTGCGGGAGACTACCCTTAACTGACGAAGTTGATAATAAGAGTCCCGACAAAGCAAATTAATATGTCGCATGAATGTATGCATGCATGTACATGCATGAATGCATGTATTGTAATTATAATTGTATTCGCAAGTGTATACAGCACCACATCAGACAAACTCAATAGAGGTCCTTCTGACATAACAACACGAAACCACGATCGAACAGAAAGGTCTTCAAGCGCTTGCGGAAAAAGAGGCAAAATGGAGCTGTGGAGTTCATGTTGCAGGCTGCCAAACAACTTATTCCAGAATGATACGCCAACCATAGCCACACTTCTACGCTGGACCACATAAGTTTTGTCCAGTGGAACAACCAAGTTATCTTGCACAGCACAGCAAAGGAACATGAAACCATGGATGGAAAGGAACAAGACGTACAGCTCCTTAAGATGAGATAGAGTAAGAGCACGGCCTCAAAGACAGTCATGCATGATCATAATGATCTTAACCTTAATGTGCTTTTACACAGAATAACCAATGCAGTTCCTCCCATGTGGTATTGCATATGTGGACAACCTAGTTATACTGCCAATCAGCCAAGCCACAGTATTTAAAACAGATTGTAGTCAGTCTTGTTGTCCTCGAGACCAAGGTCTTGGTCTCGAGTGCACTCGAGTTCGTTTTTAAAAGTCTTGGTCTTGGTCTTGAGACCAAAGGTCTTGGTCTTGGTCTTGAGGTTCAAGGTCTTGGTCTTGGTCTTGGTCTTGAGGTTCAAAGTCTTGGTCTTGGTTTTGCAAGACCAAGACCAAGACTTTTGTCAAAATGAACAGTCACTAATTTTAAGAAACGGGAAGAATTTTAAAAATGTATCCAATAATTACTCACACAATTATTGCTTTAGTATTTACACGGTGTGAATGAGGCTTCACTGTTGTTTTGGACAATTATTTTGACTTCCGGTTATTTAACATGGAATGATTTCAAAACAGACTCATGATTAATTTGTACATTTAGGCCTAAATCCGGTTCTTGGAAAGCTGCTTTGTGTGCTAGCGATTTCAGCACTTGTAGACCGTGTTTTTTCACATGGCAGAATTTTTATGAGGCCCCACAGGTCACGTCGTGGTCATAAAATTCTGAGCAAATTGGTTTTTATAAAATTCAACAGGCATTTGGAATAACATTTCGCATTAAGGACTTTTGTAAATACGAATTCGGAATTCTCTGCAGTCTCCATTTAGAGTTGTTTTGCTTGAATAAAAGAAAAAACTCATGTTTTCATTAAAATAACGAATAGTCCGACTGGACAATTTTTAGTAAGGCATAGAAGTCTGGATACGACTGTGATTTTTTGGGTCTTGGTCTTGAGGTTCAAGGTCTTGGTCTTGGTCTTGGTCTTGAGGTTCAAGGTCTTGGTCTTGGTCTTGAGGTTCAAGGTCTTGGTCTTGAGGTTCAAGGTCTTGGTCTTGGTCTTGAGGTTTAAGGTCTTGACAACAAGACTGATTGTAGTTTGGTTGTACATGTGTACATGTATGCATGCATATCTGCATATATGTATGCATCTGTACAGTGTACATGTATGAGTGTGTGCATGTGTGTGTGTATCTATAGGAGTCTGGACATACATGCCTATTATTAACTGAACAAAAGCAATTGTTAAGACGCTTTTGTAATTTAGTTAAGCTGAAAGAACCTAAATGAACAAGTCAGGGCACCATGAACAATGATTAAAGAATCGGAGATTTAGATGCATTTCCGTGTGAACTGTGGAAACAGAATCAACACAGACAAGAGGTGATTGGGATTTACCAAGATTTATATAACACACAATTTCTGAGAGGGGCATGCCATAGGTTATGATAATATAAGACACAATTTCTGAGAGGGGCATGCCATAGGTTATGATAATATTAACTTTATTTCGCTCAAAGCAGAAACATGAAGATTAGAAAAAGACAAAACGAAAAAAAAATACAAAAGGCCAAACACCAACTCACGCTAATGCTCCCCAGGAGGTATAGGTCCTATAATAATGATGATGATGATGACAATAGCAGTGATAACAATGATGATGATGTAGAAAATGAGGTGATAATAGCGATGAAGATGACATAGAAGATAGGCCCTAGAGGTCAATACACTAAGAACACAGGTGTAGACAGTGATAATAACAAAGATGAAGATGGAAATGTTGAAAACAAATAAAATGAAGCTGACTATATTGATGATAACGATGAATATAATAACAATGATAAAGCTGACATAGAGATAACAATGAGGATGATGATTACTACAATGATAATTATGATGGTTATGATGATGAAGATAAAACTGGTATAGAAAACAATAATGAAGATAATGACCTAATGATGATGATGATGATGAAAATAAAGAGTTTATGTTGCTATGTATGCATATTATATATATTCATACATGTATATGTTCATACATATAAATATACACATACTGTTACCCATTATGTGTCACAGCTTAGCTATAACTATAATCAGGATAATCACAAATTAGGAAGGCAATATCCAGACTCAATGTTTCAGATCATGGAATAAAACTAGCACACCAAAACCAATTTCCGGTAAAAAAAACAATACCTTCATCCATGACTGATTTTCTCGTGGAAGCCATTTTCTTCCAAGACCAAAATTAGGTCAATGACTCAGCAGGTGATACGAAAATTCACCAAGAAATAATCATGTTAGACATTCTGTAGCTGTACTCTAAAAAAAGCCATACAACATTAGGCATACCTTGATAAACACCTGCATAAATTCAACTGTTAATATACCATCTGTTCTGCATAACTAGGCTTCTGGTCTCCATGACCTGTCAAACCTTGACTAGGCCTATGATTAGGATCACAGTAAGGAGTCTGCACACTAAAGTTTTACTCTGAATAATACATCAATTAATATGGAGATAGAGTATTATGATGCAGTAGCTCTGGAGGTGATATCAGATGTCAGCCATTTGTTTGGATTTGCAAGTGTGTGTGTGTGTGTGTGTGTCTGTGTGTGTGTGTGTGTGTGTGTGTGTGTGTGTGTGTGTGTGTGTGTGTGTGTGTGTGTGTGTGTGTGTGTGTGTTGTGTGTGTGTTTGTGTGTGTGCATATGTGGATGTGTGCGTGCTGCCTGTTCCAGTTGTCTGCACACTGTGCATACTGATGAACTTTTCTTTATGGACTTCATCATCATTTGGCTAGCATAAGCAGCACCTTTATGAGGCGCTTAGAGGCATTATATTAAGCGTCTAACTAACTAACCATTACAACAGCATAACAGAAGTCCTCATACTGGATTACATTTTTCTACAGTGACCTGCAGGCAGAGATAGAGGAATGAAGGAGAAACAGTAAAGGCCGTTAAACACAGACATACCGGACATGAACGAATTTATAAAGAAGACGACTCAAGATTGTTCTTGGGGCAACAGGATTTTTCTCAGGTCAAATATCAGATGATATGAAGCAGCATTTCATGGACACAAGTAGTTTCAAACATCATTCAAATAAAATGACCCACATAGTTAACCAATTGTAAAATCATAAATATGAATTTTATGGCTAGCAAAACCTCAACCCAAGTGTGATGAGTGCATAACCTTGAAGGGGCGCTATGTAAATAAAACCTCTGTAATAATAATAAAAATTTACAAAAGAAATACAACAGCAAGACAAATGCTAAGTGTAACTCACACTATGATTGGCCGAGAAGCTTCAGTGATTAGCCAGACATAAGAATTTTATGAGCAGCAATAAACTATTAACTCTCTTGTGCTGTCCTAAATGGGACCATATAAATTAGCCAGGTACATAAGAACAAACATAAGGGGGCCCGTAGAGCAGTGATGTAGTCGAGTCCACCTAAGCCGAGTCCGAGTCAAGTCCGAGTCCATCTAAGCCGAGTCCGAGTCGAGTCCGAGTCCTGAGGTGTTCGAGTCCGAGTGCGAGTCACTAAAGGTCGAGTCCAAGTCCGAGTCAAAGTCCATCCACATCAAAATACACTGAACCACGCAATTCAATACCACAAAAAAAACAGAACTATTTAGGCCCTATGCAGAAAGAATTTTTCAATGTAATTTACCCAAATTTCACAATAAAAACACTAAATTAAATAAAGTTTTGTGCGATGATCTGGCACGATCATGAGGAAACATAACATTCTTCCACTGCTAAACACAAGTTCAGTAGGTAGGAACAGCTAGAACTGTAAATGCCACAAGTGCAGTTGTGGCATGTCACGTCCTCGCTCCCTCTCTACACCAGAAAGGGCGATACGAAAGTTTCTTCTAATGAAGCGATAAACTAGTAACTCCATGCACAGTTTAGCATTATGATTGAAGATATCATTATTACAAATCGACAATCACTGGTATTCGGTTCAATATCATGCCCTTAACGGTGTTCGCCTGCCTCTATGAATGTGCCCGTCCACGCCGATAACCCCTCATACCCCAGTCTATTCATGATACTCGTCTTCACTTCATTAGTTTCTATTGTTTGCTGGTAGGAACTGGTTGGCGCGGCGACTTATGCATATAGGAATACATATGCCTACACCAGGCCAAATAGAGACCCTCTGTCTTATACCCCAGCCTATTCATGATACTCGTCTTCACTTCAAACGGAATAGTTTCACCCATAGATGTAAAAAACGATAGAAACTAAATAAAAAACGGAAAAAAACGTCGTTTTTTCAAAAAAAATAAAAAACGGAAAAAAACGGGAAAAAAACGACAAAAGAAAATAATTAGACTTTCTCGCATCTTGCAGGCCCTACTGCAATTTAAAATTTAAAACCTTATTTACAGGATTTAATTAACAAATAACACAACTAATAAGTAAACACTAAATAACATCAATCAACAACAATTATTTTATTTCTTATAAGTTTGGTTTAATTTAATAAGAAATTGACAAATTAAAAATATTGAAATCTTTTCAAATTTAAATTGTAAACATAAGTCTACATAAGTCCATGCTGACTAAACTAACACAAAATTATTAAAAACTAAAGTTTGTAGGAATAGATTATATAGTGTAAACTTTCTCACAGTACATGCATTTCAACTTAGCCAATGCTGAGCTTTTGTCTTACTTGTTTATCAAAGTAACGTGAATCCATTCCGCACCCTTTTCTTTTGGCATTTGGATAACTTAGAAATAACTTTTAAAAATGTTATTTCCTGTACTGTGCTATATCACAAAGTATTTATTTGTCAAATGATGACGTAAATAGTGAAGTAAATTAGCTGAATCCTTGAAAGTACTGAGACAACGTAAAGGACATCAGACAACAAAATTAAACAGAAAATGAAAAAATTAACAGACAATAAATAAATAAATAAAGTTACATACAAAAAATAAAAGACGGAAAAAAACGACGAGAAAAATAAAAAACGAAAAAAACGACGTTTTTTGGAAAAAAATAAAAAACGAAAAAAACGTTTTTAACATCTATGGTTTCACCTGTTCTGGCTGAACCCTGTAGCGAAGGTCGGCCGGGTATTCACGTTAGTTCTCACATGAGGGGTGGTCTTAGCCGTGACATGGCAATACAGTTGCCTGTTCTGCCCAGAAATTGTGACTCGGATAACGAGTCAGCAAGTCAAATTCGAGTCCAGGGTTCGAGTCCGAGTCCAAGTGCGAGTCGTGACAGTCCAAGTCCGAGTCCGAGTCCGCAGAAAATCGGTCTTGAGTCGGACTCGAGTCCTTGGCCGAACTCGAGTACTACATCACTGCCGTAGAGTAATGGATAACACACTGGCGTGAAGAACAGTAGGTACCGAAATCGAACCCCGTAGACCCCGTAAGGTTTATTCAGTCTTCCACTCGCTAGGTGGTGGTGGTTAAATGAATAGTAGGCCGTGATTGGCGCCCTGTTGGCTGCCGTTTAAACAGTTATATTCGACTCATGTAATTCTGTTATCATGTGCTTCTACTGTATACATGTACATAACGCGCCCTGTGTGGCTGCAGTTTCTACTATATGTATGTTCACTGTACAGCGCAGTGCGGTTAGCAGGCGCTTAAATAAAGAAAAGATTACTATTATTATTATTATACATACATACATACTTATATACAAATAATGAAAAACCAATTTAATTCTAATATTATCACATACTTACCTACCTTAGTACATTGAGTGTATACACATGGACTGACAAAAGAAATCCTTTTGCAGCATAACTCAAACTATGATTGGCTGACGAGTGCTAATGATTTGCCAGATGCAGCCTATTCAATTCTGAGAACTGTGTTCTGAGAACTGTGAACATTATTTAATTAACACCGCATTAAGAATTCAGCAAATAATTTGAAGACAAGAACTTAATATCTATTAAAGCTAGCTTAGAAAACAGAAGTTTGGATGTTTGATTGATGTGTGAAGCATGCCAAGTTTACAAAAGGTGCTATATAAAAAGCCACACATAAATACAAAACATGAAGAATTATTTGCAATAACTTGAATACCCAAGTTTAGTTTTGAATTTAGTTAATTGTGGCATTCAACAATAATGGTACAATGGTTGTACTTTGCCTGTTCACCACTGCAGTCAGAGTTCATCTATCATTGTTTGCAGTGAAACTGGCAATTGATTTAAGCATACACAATTTATATCAAACAGTACTGTAGTGTAGCAAGAAAATGGACAATTACTTCAACATGACCAGACAGCGGATCTAGATCACATCATTCGACAAGTGCAGAATAGGCATCAACAAAATACTATCCTTGGAGTAGAGAATCAGGCCCGGCTCAAGACATTTGGCGGCCCTGGGCAAATCGAAAAATCGGCGGCCCTAAGCACAAAAAAGTTGATGACCTTTTTTTTTAGTCATTCACCTCTTCTTACGAATAATAATAATTAAAATATTAAAAAAAATGGAAAATTGGCGGCCCCTAAAAATCGGCGGCCCTGGGCGGCTGCCCAGTTGCCCATATGGACGAACCGGGCCTGTAGAGAATTCAGTACACGATCAGTAGTACTCCAGAGGGAACTCTACACACTTCTGATATGCAGAGGAATCTTAATCACAAACTCCAAATTTCTAAAGCGCTACTCTAAAGCCAGGCGCCGAGCATCAGCTTATTCACGAACACTGCGTCAAAGTGTGATTCTGCTATTCTCTTGTTTAACCAGCCTGAACCAAATGTACTTTCAAATGCAACAACCGTTTTATATTTGATCAGACATATACATACGAATAAATTCAAAGAATCAAAGGAAGAAATCTTAAGCTTCCACGAAGACTTCACCTCCACAATACGACGATAACGTCTTTATAGTCAATGCAAAACACGAGAATAACTTTGTAGTCATTAATGCTTGCACCCGGATACGACTTTCACGATCGCCACGGCGTTGCTAATCTGTATTAATGCAACTCATCCGGATCCTGAAACCAACCCTCTTTCTGTTCTGCGGCAAACTACTCCAGAGCCCCGTTCACTCAACTGCAAGACCGAAAGGATATCAACAGTTCACTTTCCCATGGCGCTCCTCGACAGCACAAGGCAATCCATTTCAATTTCAAACATC
Organism: Allolobophora icterica; assembly: GCA_963556255.1. Classification (NCBI taxonomy): domain Eukaryota; kingdom Metazoa; phylum Annelida; class Clitellata; order Crassiclitellata; family Lumbricidae; genus Allolobophora; species Allolobophora icterica. The sequence goes on along the minus strand of OY744603.1, from coordinate 25,500,501 downwards.
ATTATTCAAAGTACGAATTCAACATTACCTGCGATCAGACAATGTTCGCAGCAAGCGCCGATGATCAAGAATTGCGAAATTATTTTACGTGTAATAACTTTGTAACGAGTCAATACTAACGCTCATGTACAACGCTCATCCTAAACAGTTTCCGGATACAAAGCTAAACATAAACAACGTGCTAGATACTGTAACTATTAATAGAGATCATTGGTGGTATTGTATCTATGGTATATAAGGGCATAGACATCTTATATTTACTAATTTAGTAATAATAGATGTCTATGTTGCCATCATAGATATATACACCCATCAAAAGACCAATGGACGCGGTCCATTATCGCTCAAAACATACTCGGAGTAAACGCTGCTAATCCATCGTTTAGACGTAGAAGAAGAAAGATCACTAGTACTGTAATTCAATGCAATGTAATGCAACAAGACATTTATATATCAATCTTTAATTCACCAAAATATGGTACACAGAAACAAACGATAGGCCTACAGCATTCCCTGCCTGTAGGCCTAGCCTACTAGCCTATACTAATTAAACATAAATAGGCCTACATAAATGCGGTTTGTCACCACTCAATCACCTCATAAAGCTTTAATTTCATGGCTATCGAACTAAACAAAACAACTGCGATATAAGGAGACTAGATGGACAATAATTATAATGGTAGGCCTAGGTCATAATTAAGAAGGAATCTTAATAAATTATATTATAGTAGGCGTATATTAACACCAGAAGATTATTATAATGATGAGTTAAAGTAGTTCTATTTAAAAGGGTTCATTAGGCCTATTGTTGAGTCCGAGTAGGCCATATATAGGCCCTATAGTCAGTCCCCAGCCAGAACCGCCACCATCCCTCCGCCGCTATACCCTAAAGTCGAAACCAGTCGCTAAGCTATTGACTGTTAGTTACTTCGTCCGCTTAATCCTAATTTGCTTATTGACAATTGTCATGGGCGGCGATCCCGGGGGGGGGGCCAAGAGGGGGACAAGACCCCCCACCTTTAAGAGTGGGGGGGACACGCCATGCATCGGACCCCCCCCCAAATTTTGAAGAAACACCAAAAAAGGTCATCAAATTTTATAGTGTAGAGGTTAAGAAATTTCTTCGCGCGTGAGTGGGAAAAATTTTTTTGGCCTTTTTTTGACCAGATCAGCTCAAAACTCTTTTTTGACCAGATCAGTTCCAAAATGTCCCCCCCACCTCTCAAACAAGATCGCCGCCACTGCTTATTGTTTTAATTGCGGTCTCAGAGATTCGATTTGACGAAGACACCAGCAGCATGCAGGGCAGGAGTCACCGTGCAACAGAATATCAATCAGTCTAACAATCAAATTGAATGTCATATCACCAGGTACTAAAGTTAATTTCCTGCGAGAGTGGTGTCTGTTAAGTTGCATGACGAGTGACCCAGGGGCGGACTGAAGGAAAGTTGCAGGCCGGGCAATTTAGCTATCTTGGCAGGCCACTGAGGGTATGGATGCGGGAGGGGGTTGTGCGATTCTGAAACGATAGATAATATTAACTTGTACAAAAAACGTTGACATCCAGTTTGTATACGTTCTTAGCTGCTAAGAACTAAGTTATGCTAAGACAGCATTAGAATTGCTAAGAAATGGAAAATATGTAAAAGAATTAGAACTACATGTAGATACCACTGAAATTCCAATAGTTTCCCAAACTGTGGGTCGCAACCCAAAAGTGGGTCGCAAAGCTCTGGCAAGTGGGTAGCCAAATTTTTCCGAGAAACTTTTATTTTTTGGCAGCAACAACATTTGGCTATGATTGGGCTATAACGAGCTTGATTGCAATAAATTGTAAACTATTTTTACCTAAGTTTCCTTTAAATGCTTTAAATTTCTAGGCGGTGTGCGAAAATCCGCATATTTCGATACCAATTTACGAAGGAAATATTAGTACACAATGCTTAATTTTACACAGTGGGTACCGAAACTGACAAGATATTCACAATTAAGTGGGTCGCGACTCAGAGAAGTTTGGGAACCGCTGTCGCTCTTTTTTGCACTTCATTAATAATCTTTTCAGAGCTTAACTGACATAAAACATTTTTTCACATGACATAAGCATAAATGCTTCCAAATGATCTTGAGTCATTGAGTTTCTTAGACGGTTTTTAATTGTATGTTTTAGAATTGAAAAACTTCGTTCGCAGGCTACTTTCCGCTGTTACCTTAGAAGAACTTCCATTTCTACAGTATTTTCTCTCCTGTTATTAATAAAAGCATGACCCACTTACTTGGTGAAAAAAAATTAATTTTTTGGCATTATTTAATTCAGTAGGCAGTATAGTATTCATTTAACACAATTTTTCGTATATAACATTGAACTTCCGGTGTGAGAGAAAGTTAATCGGATTTCCAACGATTTAAACTGTGAGGCGTTTCTAGCCTACTTAAACGTGTTTCCAATTTCTGTAAGGTTTCACCCAAGGATTCTATATTAGAGGATTGGTTACTCACGACAATAACGTGTACACCCGTTTTAACTTACCCACAGATGTCGCCCCACTTAAAATTTAGTTTTTGACAGTTAATATTGTGTTTCAAATTTCCAAAGACAATTTTTTACTTCGCAAACATAAGTTTTCGACGATATGCCTTCATAAATATAGTTAACTTAATGCACTTTGTATGTAAATAAGATGCGAAAATTTCCTGACCCCGATTATCGCTCAAAAACTTGTCCAACGACGTTGTATAAGCAGTTTCCAGTCCTTTGCATAAAGAGTCCTTGGGTTTCACCTTGACGTTCCAAAGAGGTTTCCTGGCGCTCCATAAACATCCTTTTCTCCGTCCCTTGGCGCTCCATTATGTTCTTGCTCAGCCCCTACTCGTTCCATAACTGTTCTATGCCCCATTCGTTCCAATACATGTACAAGTGTCCTGGCACTGCATAAATGTGTCAAACATAGACCTCATTTGTTATACCGCTTTACGAGAGGCGGCGCACGATATAGGGGGTTCCCTTGCCGATTCCTTATTGCTATGACACTGTAGAAGTTCTTTACACATCCATAGAACGCTTAGACATCTTAGCCAAGTTTATTTACTACATACAGCCTATGACGCCAATACTTCACAACGGCTAAAAGCCTCACTACTGGATCATGCACAACTGATTTTATAATCAGGACTCTTAACACTAACAGCCTCTGAGATAAAAAAAATCCTTGCTCTAACTTTACACACGAATCATATAATAATCTGTACTGCAGATTATAACGTTCACAAGTAATCTGTTATCATCCTGTCATCATCAATCGTATTAGCCTACCCTGTTGGAAAGTAGCAGTTAGAAAGTAATTTGATAAAGACTTTCCCTTGGCGAATTGGTCTGCCACGGCTGATGTACAGGGCACTCCTCGAAAGACAATAAAATCTATAGAAAGATTAAAAAATCATGCAGCGAGAAAGAAATGGCTGACTTCTATATCGGCCGAGGAAGACACACTAACTATATAGCAGAGTTGGGCAACATACGACCCGCGGGCCGGATCCGGCCCCTGGGGACCTTTGGACCGGCCCTTGACATGTCTTTTATATTAGCACTAGCTGTCCTAACCCGTGAAAAATCACGGTATATAAAAACAATTATTATTATAACGTCATGTTATAGGCCTAAAGCCGTCGTCAAGACAACCGTCAAGACAACCGTCGCCAAGGCGGCAGTATAGTGACGTCACAATAGTGTTTGTTTACGGGACAGACAGACAGACAGACAGACAGACAGACGTACAACGGTTATTATGTAAGTTGATTGTACCTGGCACTTGGGGACCTTTTGTCCGCCCTACATGAATTGTCTGCATTTCTGTGCGTCGGCCGACATTAAAACATGTTTTTTTATATATTCGGCCTCTGGTGTATTCAACCATGCAGTTTACTACTCGATCCTCAATATAATGACTCTGCATGAATCAAGACCACAGAATGGGTGGGTTCGCAACTTTGGAAGCCATCTTCACTTCGATTTCATGCCCTGAAAATGTTTCCAAGCACCTATAGGCCTATTTGTGAACAGTTCTTCTCAAAGATGAAACTAACAAAATGCAAAAAACAGATGAAGACTAACAGTTGACAATCTCCACAATGAACTGTCAATTCGAACATTAAAGCAAACATTCTGGATTTATGTCACGAGAAGAAGTGTCAGATCTCAGATTAATCATTAAATATAGCACACCAAGCAAATGGATACAATTGTACAGACCGACAATTTTATGTACGGGGTATTTAAAATGAAGAGACACAGATATTTTGTTCTTTATTGTGCTGTAGCACTGTAGGCATTAGGATAATTGTGTTTTCATAAAAAATTATCTTCATTTACTTTAAACTTAAATTTAACCGTAACAGTTATTCCGCAATATTTAGTTGTATGAATAAAATTAATATATTTTATCATTTTCTGGGGCAAAAGATTCGACAAAAATTAGCCCGTGATTGTCATACGGCCTCTGAGCTGCTCTTAAAATCTTAAAACGGCCTTCTGTTAAAATAAGTTGCCCATGCCTGCTATATAGCCTTTCAACGGCAAGACAGAACAGACTATCTACTCCTCTGAAAACATGACAAGAACTACCGTCCGTCCTATTCGAAAGCAAACCAACGACTCTTTTTAACGACTGCCACGAGCAGACTGACTCGGCCAGCTTACTGAAACAGTTATCGAACAGCCACTAGAATCTATCGGAAATACTTCCAATCTTTCCTCGCTTCAGTCTGTACTTATGCGAAGAGCACCCGTGGTTTAAACAGTTCCCACGAGAGTATATTACTGTCCAGACATCTGTTTCACGGGGCATTACATTTGACCTCAGTAGCCGTCTCGCTTACCAGGATAGGGTCTTCGGAAGACCGTCACCGAATCAGAGCAAAGGTCAAAACTTGTCCTGCTAGCTCAGCGGTAGGCCTACATCGCTTCAAAGAGAACATCTGTCCAATCCAACATCAACCCGTGGGAACGGGAAGTGATCCTACTGAATCGAGAACGCAGCGTCGAAAATATCGCTTCCCCTCCCTTACGCGACGGTTTCACGCTCCAGCGCCAGATGTCGTTTCTTACAACAAAAATGACCGCCCAAACCGTAAGCTAAAATGTCTTGTAACGAAGTCCTACTTCGTTACCGGTACAGTATAACAGCCATTTACATTTGAATATTCGTATGCGCCTACGCTAGTCTGCACCGTCACTGCGTCAGATGTTATTTTCAGTTTTACTTTTATCTTGTTTTATTTGCCAGATATTCTGTAAGTGTGTGTGAACTTTACAGAATTTGAAAGAAAATTTATTTCATGAACTTGCCAGGCCAGGCCACCGGGCAATTGCCCGGTTGCCCGGTGGGCCAGTCCGCCCTGACGACAGGCAAACGTCGCGTTGAAATACGATGTTTCAAGGTCTATGGCCAGTCGACTGATTAAGTCGTCAAGTCAGTCGCTAACTCATTAAGTTAGTCGGTAATTTCTTAGCGTCTGACTCCGGAGACTAGGTCCAGGTTGGGTGAAGTAGGCTATAGAGGCATCTGGAACTTTCGTACGCTGAAATGATTTTAGAAGAGGAGTGATTTGTTGGTGTTTGGAGATTGGTTCCGGTCCGCTATTCCGGGGGTCCGCTATTCCGGGGCCCACTATTCCGGGGGTCCGCTATTCCGGGGGTCCGCTATTCCGGGGATTCGCCGGAATATACATATATACAACATGCATATATCCATGCATACATACACATGTACATTAGGGTGGTCCTTATTTTTGAAAGTCTGATTTCACAATGAGGCACCCTGTGCTTTTGTTTCTACTGATGAAGAAAAAATTCAGAAAAAATTTGAAGAGGATCTGACAATATTTAGAGGTTGCTACCTGATGCTAAAGTTTAAGCCTATGCCACGAGGAATTCATTTAGACTAGCCATTGCAATTTTCTTAATTGAACTGATGTTAGCAGATGAGAAAATTGCAAAGTGACATACAGTTGTGTGTGTAATTCATTATTGAACACTATAAATGACTTCTAGCAATTAGTATACCTTAATAGTACTCATGTTTATTTATTTATTTATTTGATAAACAAACGTAGAAATAAATTATTTATTTTTTCAAACTCAGTGGTCTTTTAGTGTTTTTCTTTGACTAACAAAGTAAGCAGTATACTTTTTAAGAAACCCAATATGAAACAAAATGGTTGCCAAATGCATTATGGAAAAGATGTCAATAAGTAAGCAAGCAGTAAGTAGTTATTAATCAAATTATAGTTATATCATTGTGTTGGAGCATAGGCTGGACAAGGATATGTTGTGGCGTGCATGTCGCCATCACATACTAAAAATAATGTTGGAGGCAGTGGTCATGCTTTCTCTTGGTCCATCCCAAGGTCCAGACATAATGATTATCAGAGATTCCAGAGAAACTGGCGACTTATAGACCGATCAAAATAGAACACAGTGACATCCGATGAGTTTTTACAAGAAGCAATTTCCTGTCACAAACTTTTGGAGCTGACCATCACTTTCTTCGGCGGCATTTATTCCAGGGGCATATCATTCAGAGCACCAGCTGGGCTGCATAGAACAAAGTGGATGCCAAGAGTATTTATAGTCTTAAGATTTGGATGTTCAAGAGACAGTTCAAGTTGACAAGAGGAGAAGAAAATGGGATAGCTGACATCTGCTTGTTCACAGTAATGCCGTATGTCAAAGTCTGGTTTCAAGCATCATATGCACCATTGGCTCCTCGAATAGACCTGGAGCTCTTGAAGGACATTGACAGATTGATAAACAAGGAGAAAAACTGTGCAGATGCAGAGGTTGCAATGAAGACATTTCCGGGTCACTTCTGGTATAATATTATGTCGGAGGAATTGGAGACTTTTGCGTTCTTTGATGATGGGGTCTCCATTGATTTATCCAGCACCAAATGGTTGCTCCTCTGGACACAACTGGCATCGAACATCCACTAAAGAGAATACCAGGTAACCTCTGATCAGCTGGAAGCAACTGGAAAATTTTATCACGGAAAACACTAGAAGATTCTTCAGCATTACATGCATTCCAGCAAGTTTCATCCAACAAGATGTTGATACTTGGCCAAACGATGAGAACTACAAGTTAGCCAAGGCCACTGCCACCTCAGTAAGAGATGTGAAATACATAGCAGAGCGTGGAGTGGCACTCATGGACGAGTATAACAAGCTTCAAACAAATAATGAGGATCATAAGCAGTTTCTGGAATATCGTCACAGATATCCAGACAGGAACAAAGACACTGATTCATTAACACATTAAGTATTAACTGGAACTAAACATTTTAATGTTTACTTGTGTGTCTTGACCCAAATAGTAAATACTACCGTCCACCACTGCACACCAGAATTTGTTTTGAATTTGTGCATAAGAATCGTAAGCCTATAAAATATTCTATGTATTGTGTGCGTTTTTACAATATATTTGATATAATTATGTTATGTCCGGTAGCAACCTCTAAAACTCATAAAATCTCTACAAACTTTTCAGTATTATTATTTTTGTACCTAAAACTAAAAGTTTGGAGGGTGCCTCGTTTAAAATTCCCCCAACTAATTTTTTACATGGAGCTAAGGACCACCCTAATGTACATACGTACTAACATACACACGTATACATAGTTACACATATATATATACATACATACATACATACATACATGTACATATATATATACACACGTACATACACCGGAATATACATATATACATTCATACATACATACACATCGTCATGCATACACACGTACATACACACATAAATACATACATACATACATGTATTTACATACATAAACATATATACATACAAACATACATGTACATACACACACGTACATAGCTACATACATTCATACATACATACATACATACATACATATATGTATACATACATGTACGTACATACATACATACATACATACATACATACATACATGCAGACATGCATACACATGTACATAGATATGCACGTACGTACATACATATATACATTGTACATACATACATACATACCTACATGCATATATACACACGTACATACATACTAACATACACACGTACATACATTGTTACATATATACACATACATACATACATACATACATACATACATACGTACATACATACACACGTACACACAGGAATATATATACATACATACATGCATACACATATACATAGATAAACACGTACGTACATACATGCATACATACATAAATATAACATACATGCATACATATATGTACATACATAAATATATGTACATATATACATACACACATGTAGACACATACATACATACATACATACATACATATATACACACGGACATACATGCATACATAGATGCATGTACGTGTGTATACATACATATATATATGTACGTGTGTATGTATGTGTGATACATGTATATATGTATGTGTGTATGTGTGTATGTTTGTATATATATGTACGTACGTGTTTATGTATGTGCATGTGTAAGCATGTATGTATGTACGTATGTATGTACGTGTCTATGCATATATATATGTATGTATGTATGTGTGTACGTGTGTCTATGTGTGTATGTATGTACGCACATGCATGTATGTATATACATGTATCTATGTATGTGTTGATGTACGCGAGTATGTATGTATGAAAATACATATATGTATGTATGTATATATGTATATACATGTATGTATGTACCTACATACATATATGTATTTTCATACATATATGTATGTGCATGTATGTACAACATACATGTATGTACATATATACATACATACTCATGTACATCAATACATACATAGAAACATGTACATACATACATGCATGTGCGCACATACATACACACATAGACACACGTACATACATACATACATACATACATTCATATGCATGTATAGATACGTACATACATACGTACATACATGGACACGTACGTACACACATACATACCTACATGCTTACACATGCACATACATAAACACGTACGTGCATATATATACATACATACACACATACCCACCTACATATATACATGTATGACACAAATACATACACAGGTACATACATATATGTATGTATACACGTACATGCATCTATGTATGCATGTATGTTCGTGTGTATGTATATATGTACATACATATATATATGTACATATATATATGGATGTATCTATATATTTATGTATGTATGCATGTATGTACGTACGTGCTTATCTATGTACATGTGTATGCATGTATGTATGTATATATATTCCTGTGTGTTATGTGTATGTATGTACGTGAGTATGTATGTATGTATGTATGCATATATATGTAACAATGAATGTACGTATGTATGTTAGTATGTATGTACGTGTGCATGTATGCATGTAGGTATCTATGTATGTATTGTACAATGTATATATGTATGTACGTATGTGGTTAAGTATGTACATGTGTATGCATGTATGTATGTATGTGTGTATGTATGTATGTATGTATTGATGTACGTATGTATGTATGAAAATACATATATGTATGTTTGTATATATGTTCATTCATGTAAAAAAAAATGTACATACATGTATGTATATCCATACATGTATCTATGTATGTATGTAGGTATGTTTGTTTGTATGTATATACGCGTGTATTCATGTATTATGTATGTATGTATGTATGTATGTATGTATGTATGTATGTATGTATGTATGTATGTATGTATATATGTATGTATATACGTGTGTAATACTGTGTATATATATATATGTGTGTGTGTTTGTAGATATGTATGTATGTTGTGTGTATGTATATTCCGTCGGATCCCCGGAATAGCGGACCCCCGGAATAGTGGACCCCCGGAATAGTGGGCCCCGGAATAGCGGACCCCCGGAATAGCGGGCCGGTACCTGGAGATTTTAGTGAAAACACTGGCGGAAGCATTCTGAGTAGGCCTAGCTTCAGTGGCCCACCGAATGGGGGGCAGAGTTGAAAATGTAGGCCCCCTAGGCCTATAGCTAAAACTGATACTTACAAAATACAAAATCCAGAAAGGCTGTATAAAATAAAATTGTATATGCAATACAATCATCATGCAATATCTTAGAGAAAATTAGGTGGCCGAGGGCGGCATTTTGGGCCCTCGCCCCGGGCGGCATTTCAGTTCCGTACGCCACTGCCTGGCTTGAAGGCGATTTTTTGAGTCGCCCGGGCGGCACTTTTGCAGGTGCGTCAAAATAGGGTTCAAGAAAAATTTAAAAAAGTGAATTTTGGATATAAAAAAATGAAAAAGTAGGAGAGAAAGAAAGAAAGAAAAAGAAGGAAGAAAGAACCGTCACTCTGGTTAAGTCGGCTTGGCTATAGCCTACGGTTGATCGTTAGGGGTGGCATCTGCAGCTCTAGAGGTCTACGTTAAACACAGAAAAGAAAAACGCAATTATCTAGTAAACTGCAAATATAATACATAACGTATAATGTAAAAGCATGTTCGATTGTTATGCCGCACTTCATATAATCAGTATAAAATTTATAGGCCCTACGCTTATGTATTGGTAGGCTTATCTACATGGGCGGCGATCTAGGGGGCCGGGGGACATGTCCCCCCACCTTTAAGAATGGGGGGACACTCCATGCATTTGTCCCCCCCCCACCTTTTGAAGAAAGACCAAAAAAGGCTGAGAAATGTAATTGCGCGTGAGGGTTTTCGCAGCTTTTTGGCAGATTTTGTGACGAAACGAGGTAAAAATCGAAATTTAGAGGAGAAGTGTGCCCCCCAAAATTACGAGAAAGAAGAAGGAATTCGTGTTAAAAAAGAATTAAAAGCATGTAGAGGAAATTATAAATGATAGAAAGAAAGGGTTATAGTGTTATCTGTTGGGAGATGGGGAAAAAAGTAGTAAAACGTGGTGAATGACTAAAAAAAAAGGTCTTCAGCTTTTTTGAGAGATGAAATGGAAAAATTTTCGGCGAAAGAAAGGAGAGTGCAAGAAAAAGTCTTAAAAAGAGGCGAAGGACTAAAAAAAAAGTCATCAACTTTTTTCGGAGATGAGATGGAAATTTTTCGGAGATAAAGTGGCAGAAATTTTTTTCGGGACAAGATTTTCCAAAAAACGGTAGTCAACGAGATCGTGGCCGACTTTGTCCCCCCCCCCCACCTGTCAGACAAGATCGCCGCCACTGCTTATCTAAACCAATTAACGACTTAGAATAAAATTTAATCACAAATCATCAATATAACCACCCCACAGCCTTTCACCACTTAGTTTAGTCCTCTTTTCAAAATTAATTTAAAAATTGGTCTGATTTTGACAGAAATTGACTGCATGATTTTGTAATTTGAAATGACTACTTATCCTTTCAAGAGTTTAGTAATAGTATTCAGTTGTTTTCGAATCTCGGTTACTCTCTATTAAGTTTTTCCTTTGGCGTTTTTGTAATAGGCCTAATGCTGCAGTATTGCTAGCTGTGAGAGAAGTTTTTCAATACTCAAACTGATTAGAACTTATTCAGGGTGTAGGCGAGACGCGATTGACGAATTTGGCAATGCTGTCCACTGAAAGGGAGACAGCTGAAACAGTTAATTTTGATAATTTATGTCATCAATTATTTTGCAGCCGTAAAAGCTCGCAAGATAACGGTAATAACATAATGATAATAATTATGGTAATTAGAACATAATATGATATGTGTGTAGGCCTACTGTACGTGCACATCACAGCGAGTCAGCCACAGTCGCAAGTCAAGCAATAAAATGTTTTATTATCTAATAAAATAGATTTCAGTAGGCCTAAGTTGAAAATGTAGGCCCCCTATGGCTAAAACTGATTCTTACAAAATACAAAATCCAGAAAGGCTGTATAAAATAAAATTGCATATACAATACGATCATCATGCAATATCTTAGAGAAAATTAGGTGGCCGAGGGCGGCATTTTGGGCCCTCGCCCCGGGCGGCATTTCGATCAGTTCCGTACGCCACTGCCTAGCTTGAAGGCGATTTATTTGACCTGCCAGCATTTCGAGAACTACTGTAACATCGTAAAAGAATGGAACTGCTAGGCATGGCGTCGTGAGCTGAGTGTTGCCTAGCAACAGAGAGCGAGGAAGATATCAAATCGTAACAGTCTTGTTGTCCTCGAGACCAAGGTCTTGGTCTCGAGTGCACTCGAGTTCGTTTTTAAAGTCTTGGTCTTGGTCTTGGTCTTGAGGTTCAAGGTCTTGGTCTTGGTCTTGGTCTTGAGGTTCAAGGTCTTGGTCTTGGTCTTGAGGTTCAAAGTCTTGGTCTTGGTTTTGCAAGACCAAGACCAAGACTTTTGTCAATTTGAACAGTCATTAATTTTAACAAACGGCAAGAATTTTAAAAATGTATCCAATAATTACTCATACAGTTATTGCTTTAGTATTTACACGGTGTGAATGTTGTTTTGGACAATTATTTTGACTTCCGGTTATTTACCATGGAATGATTTCAAAACAGACTCATGATTAATTTGTACATTTACATCCGGTTCTTGAAAAGCTGCTTTGTGTGCTAGCGATTTCAGCACTTGTAGACCGTGTTTTTTCACATGGCAGAATTTTTATGAGGCCCCACAGGTCACGTTTTGGTCAGAAAATTCTGAGCAAATTGGGTTTTATAAAATGCAACAGGCATTTGGAATAACATTTCGCATGAAGGACTTTTGTAAATACGAATTCGGAATTCTCTGCAGTCTCCATTTAGAGTTGTTTTGCTTGAATAAAAGAAAAAACTCATGTTTTCATTAGAATAACGAGTAGTCCGACTGGACAATTTTTAGTAAGGAATAGAAGTCTGGATACGACTGTGATTTTTTGGGGTCTTGGTCTCGGTCTTGGTCTTGAGGTTCAAGGTCTTGGTCTTGGTCTTGGTCTTGAGGTTCAAGGTCTTGGTCTTGGTCTTGAGGTTCAAGGTCTTGGTCTTGGTCTTGAGGTTCAAGGTCTTGGTCTTGGTCTTGGTCTTGAGGTTCAAGGTCTTGACAACAAGACTGAATCGTAATCCTTGACTCAACATTTCTAAAGCGCTACGGTACTCTGAAGCTAAGCGTAGGGTAGCAGATAATTATTCACGAGCGCAGAGTCATATATGAGGGGTTGTCCAGAGATCTATAACAGAATTCATTTAGGTGGGTAAAGTAATAATAGTAGAAGTGATTGTCTAGAAACATATATAGGCGCCTTTAGATGCTGTAGGACTTCAGAATAGGATTCATTGTTATGACATGTCTAGATTAACTGTATCCATCTGGCCAACTCCTAGAAAGCGCCACCGTCTTCAAAGATAAACCAGGAGCGAGGATTCCAGTTACTGACAAGTAGATTATTCGGTAAAACAAATGATTCAACATATGGGCATTCTTAGAAAGTTCTGGAAACAGTGATCCATCCTTGTCAGTAAGAGTGTGCAATTGGTCAAGAATAATTGGGTAGGCCAACCTCATGGTAAACTCGTAATGTCAATCTAAGGGATATAAGGTAGAAGGCTTATGGGTTAATTGCTGGACCTATCAGAAATTTTATACACCTTTCCCATGGACCTCATAATAACTTAGACGTGTAAGTCAGTCGAGCGGTCAGAGTCAGAGTCAGTCAGAAAGTCGTTCAGTGATCAGTGGCGCAGACAGGAACGCCAGCAGCTTATATTGCGCGTTCGCTATAGGCGTTCGCTATAGGCTGACATGTCTCGTGTAAAGTAGACACTATAGGCGTTTATCTTATGAGTTTATAATAGAAATTCTATCGTAGCCATCTCATCGTCTGTGTAACTGAACAATAATCTGCTAGTGAACGCTGTATTCGTAAGGAGACATTCGCACTGAATGACAATACTTATAGACATTTCTACAGACAATAAAAGTCTGATAGATCGCGTCAGACGTATAGCAGAAACTTTAATCGTCATAGCTCTCCAGTAGAGGTCCGAGTCCCGTTGCCAGAGAGACTAGATAGAGGAGGTAGAGGAGCTGCTAAGGCGGGTTTCGTTGAGGATGGAATAGCTTGGAAGGCGAACGATCGGATGGATTAGGATAGGAATTCTTGAAGGTGTGAGGCTTCAATTTGGAGTGGAAAGCCTGTTGGGTGAAATGTAGGAGAGCCTGAAGCAGATGACGGTTGGAGAATGACGATATTGTTGGAGGAACTTAATTAGAATACGAGAAATTCAGAGGGAATAGTGGGGTATGGATCGGTTGGAGAAGTTGATGCGAGTAGTGACCGGGGGACGGGAGAGAGAGTGACACAGGAGCAGTGGCGGCGCCAGACATTTTTTTACCCAGGGCATAACCAGGGCAGTCATAGAAGTAACCATTGCAGAGGGCGATTAATGGAGAGCGCGGTAGCGCGAGGTCAAATGGTGACCATATAAGATCGTGCTACCGCGCTTGCCATAAATCGCCCCCAGCACTGTTAATTTGTCTATAGTCAGGAGGTCAGATGGAAGCTGAAAGCTTTTCGACATTTTTAAAGCAAATTTTAACATTTCAGTGAATTAAGTGAATTTATATCTCAGGATATAACAAATATGCCCGAGAAAAGGGCAAAATTCTGGCAGGGCATCGACCAGGGCAAAGGCTTTTTTACCAAGGCATTTGCCCGGGCGCGCCGCCCTTGCATAGGAGGATGTAGATTTTGGCTAAGGCATGTCGCCTTTAACAGTAATCATACTGCTTCCCCCGTGTTAAAGGCGACATGCCTTAGCCAAAATCTACATCCTCCTATTGCGGCAATAGTGTTTTAGGCCCATGACATTTACGGCTACAGGCCTACACTTTTATTGTGTGGTGACGCACGGACTCCAGCAAAAAACCATATAATTAGGTGAACTACGATTTAGTGCAGACGTAATTGCATGTTCAGGGTCACATATGTTAATATTAACAACCATAAAATCCTATCTTAGCCTTCGACTAAAGAGCAGACTTTGATGTACTAACATAGTAATAATGTCATCGTGATAATCAAAACAGGATGCTCCTCTGCGTGTTTGCACAACTACTTAATGAGAGTTGCTGAATAGGCTAGCTCCGTTTTGATGATCACGTTTCCTCAGGTAGAGAAAAACTTAGGGTACGTTTGGTTTTTTATAGTTGCAGATACATAAACGAGAGTTGAAAACGAGAGAAGCGTTGTAACACAATCGAGATATGCGGAGAACACAATCGTAAAGCCTGAGTGCAATTGCGCGACATTTTAATTCTGTTTTAGGTAAGTCGAAGGTTTATGTAATGGAAATCCAGTAATTAATACGGAACCCATGGAATTAAACGTAGGTTGAGGTATTCAGAAGTGTGTCGATAAAGGTGCTGACTTAATAAGAATTGAAAAAAGCCTAAAATGTTGTTTTCTGACACAAAGCGTGCAGTTGACATTATCGAGTTTGCCGTTGACTTGTCAGGAGTGTTCAGTGTGTAGGCTAGTATGAATTTTGAGAATAGTTCAAATCAACTAAACAAGATATAATTTCAGTAGGCTACTATCTGAGATTTTAACTACCATTTCAAGTACACGTATAGTTTGGCAGATGGAGGGACAGAGTGCATCTTTGAGCATTTAGGCAATGAAATAAAACTAGTTTCCAAATGTATGGAAATAGGCCTATAAAAGTCTTTATTAAAAAAACGTTGTTGCATATTGCACTTATAAAGTGGTTGTGGATATGAAACACATAAAAATATCTGTTGCGAACTTGCGAGAGATGTTTGCAGGACTTGTGTCTATTGTACATTCTAACTTGTTTCTGCAGAACTACTATATTAGCTTAATTCATCACTCATTGAAACCCAAGGCAGATTATTAACAGGGTTCTTTATTTTCGTCAATATTTGAAGCTCTTAACAAAATATTTCCTTTATTCAGCGAAATGCGATGCATTTTTTCTGACAGTAACAACGGACGTTAAGAGACTGCAAAGATCTCTAGTAAAAGTAGACCCTACGTTGGGTTGGAATATGCGACATGACAACAATCCATCCGTCAGACTCTATAAAGAAAGGAGCACTGAAATCACACATGTCTGAGCAATGGCGTCACAAAGGGAGTGCGGGGGTGCGGCCCGCACCAGGTGACACCTTCAGAGGGGTTACACCAGAATTACATAGACCCCAATGACTGTCTAAACAGTTTTTCTGCAGAGTTTCAGCAGAAATTTATTATTTCTGCATTAACAATAACAGATAACAACAAAACATTTTTCGTTGGCCCATTATTACCAAAAAATTACTAAGGATACTGTTTGGTCTGGTAAGGGACTAAGGCAAGAAGTAGGGCCTACATGTGGATGACGCCATGACTTACCGCACTGGGTGACACGACACCTACCCTAGTGACGCCACTGTGTTTCAAGGCTTCATGTTTGTCACTGACAAGTCATCCAAAAGGAGACTGACGTAGGCCTAGTTATTTTAGTCATTCAACTTAGTGAACAAACATCCGGAGTTACCTTTTACGTTCATCTTCCAGATGCATTAAATAATTGTGCCTATGTCGTTGCTTCATTAATGATGAGTGTAGCATAACTGAGCAATTTGAATTGCTGAAAGATTTCAATTGAAATGACTGAGCAATTTTTTCAACTCTTGGACACTTCTAAAGAAACTATACAGCACCCCAATATATAATCCAAAGTCTCAAAGCATAGTTGCATTTAAATCATGGGCGTCCGGAGGAATTTTTCCAGGGGAGGCAAAAAATTCTAGGAGGAAAAATGTTTCCGTGGGAAGGAAAAATGACGTTTTGCATGCAATAGCTATTCACGAACACATAAAACGTGACAACTTTCAAAATCCAGAGGGCAAATGACCCTTGCCCTCCCCTTCCGGAATCCCATGAATTAAATTGTTATTTATAATCATCTAACGTGCCCATGTCTAAGGTACAAGACCTCAGAAGATCAGTCCGTCAATTGTTGTAAATCTTTTATCTCTCGATCGCAGTGAAAACACAACTGCAATTCAATCCGTAATCGTTTGCCCTCTCCCCCTCCCAGCTTGCCCATATTGAGCCCATGTAGAACCTATATTCCCACATGGGACCAATATAGAGCCCATATGGGTCCCATTAGTGAAACTGCTGGCAGGGTACTATTTCCGTTGCCAACGGAAAGAGGATGAACAGAATTGGGAATACCAGACACAATCATTGTGCACATTTTCTACCACTCGAAAGTTGAGCTTGGGTTTACTGTTTTCTAAAGTATTTTATTCTCAATTGTACGAGGTTTTGACTAATCTTGTCCAGCGTTCGAATCCAGTTTTCTCAAGTGTAACTGACATTTCTTTGCAAAGCCACACGACCCGCGTTAAGGGTAGTAGACTGAACTTGTGCCAGAAATTAAATAGAAATAAGGGCCTATCTTAGCCACAGGTGTTTTCGTGCGATTGAAGAACAGAATCGTAGAATGAATAAGCAATAGCATTCTTGTCCTGCCTTGCAACAGTACTAATGTGCCCAGCTATATAGGAGTTAGGGTTCCAGATTGGATGACAATTTATTCGTAATCGTAAACTCCAAAGTTCTAAAGTGCTATATAAGCCTAAGCGCAGAACGCCAACTTTTTCATGAGTGGAATCAATGTTTTTACCAGTTAAATTGCTGTTGTAGATAAAACCATTTCAATCTGTAGGCTTGATTAGTTTTAAAATATGGATGCATATCTTCAGTCCGTCGAATATAAAGAAGAATTTTCAGATTTTTGCGAACAACTCCTATATCGCAAAAACATCCAATTACTATTATTAACCGGCAGCTGTTTTGAACTTCCCATGATCTACTTCCTGGAAAATATTACCGACATTGACAATATGAGGTATCGTAGCAACATCTGCGCGATTAGCAAAGACTCAAAAACTTCAACAGATTTCAAAGGAACTGTGCTCATTATTCACTCTGAAGGATCACACCATGGACACGCGAGATTGTATTTTAAAAACAACAATATGCCCTACACATACGCGATGGTTCCAGAGCAAAGGCCTGCATTTTCACAGGTTCTGCTAGAGAAATCAGATATAACAACAGGTTTATTTCCTGATTCCACATATAGAAGTTATTGGCTAGCAACATTTCAGGGACTATCCCATGATACGGTGGATGCGATTTGGTGTCCAAACTGGCCTGAGGAAGCACATGAATGGATAACCCGTGTACGGTCAAATGAATGGCCATTGCCTAACACTGTGAACAAAATAGTAAACAATGGATGCTTTTTAGTTGCTAAGCCGCACCAAGGAAGCCAATTTATTAGAAACGAATGGCGATTTTCTTTTTCCGAGGCAGAACTCATCTTAATCCATACTTGGAGTGATACACAGATATATATTTATAATATACTACGTTTGATCAAGAGCGATGTTGTGAGAAAATGCGGAGGAAAGAAGATGACCTTTCTTACGACTTATCACTTCAAAACTCTGATGTTTTGGGCATGTGAAGGAAAGCCTAAGGAATTCTGGTTGTCTGACAATATCGAATCCTCTGTAAAGCAATTGATACTAATTATGATTGAATGGTTGACGGAAAAACAGTGTCGAAACTACTTTATGCCAGGTAACAATATGCTAGATCATTTGCCAGATTCTCACGACTTTGAAATAGAGGTACAGTTTTTTATCGATTCTGTGAATTTAGTTGACCAGTATATTTCAAACACCGTTCCTTTCACATCAGATCGTGAGAATTACAGATGGAAAGAGTTTCCCGTGCGCGTTCCAACTAACTTGCTTTTCGCTGCGCATTTGAGAGCAAGCCTCTGCTATGTTGTTGATCCTCATAGCCCTGGAAGGCAGATGTATATGCCTAGCAATGCTATCGAGAAAAGTCATTTATTCCGATCTGACAGTTTCAACTTGTTCCAATGCCTCGAAATCCATAAACGTCTTATGTCATCTAAGGACTTGGAAGAGAAAATAAGTCGGTTTCATGATGTTGAAGATTGTTTCAAAAGAGCAAACGAGAAACAAATTGATGGCTTTATGAATGTATATATTTCTCCTATGGACAATTTTCACACCATAATTACAAAGGTTCTAAACAAGACTATAGATTTCAGTGACAGCACTGATTCATCTAAGTGCAACGATCAAGAAGCTGAATCTATTCCTCTGCTTAGAAATTTGACACGATGGGAATTATGCTATGCCAGAACCGAATCAGCACAACGGAGCCATGTCGCATGTAGGCCTATTTTCGAAATGTTCTCCAAAATAATGAATGAAACAATAACGAAGCTATCTTGCTTTTGTAAAGCGGCGTATGAAGCAAATTTTTACTGGACCATTTTTGGAGAAGAAAGAAATGACGTGGCTGTGGAGTGTTACAAAAAGGCGTTGAACATTTGTAACAAGTGGCTTTCCTACGCTGGCACTGTACGAACTGGTTTATCTTTCACAGTTTTCTTGGATGTGCAGGAACTACCAGTAATAATTTCCAATCGATGGTCAATGATTTTTGACAAATACATTCAAATCGTTCTTGGATTTTTGTCTCTTGTCAGAGGAGTAACAAACCATGGATTTCAGTCAAATTACAAACTGTTAAATGAAAGTACTGATTTCGATGTTCTTGTTCACGTTTATCCAATAGATCTTCTGGGGTACATAAGGTATCAGTGTAAATTTCATTTGAGAAAATGTTTTCTGTTGGACGACTCTTTCACAGATAACATGCAGACTGACATTTCGAGGGTGTTTTTGTACGCAGCCGCTCGCATCAGTACGGAGAACGGACGAAAAATCAACTTTCACGATATATGAATGAGTTTGATTGTGTTATGCCTTGCGAGAACTATAATTCTGTTACAGTGACAGCTTCCAATGATATAAAGTTATGGACACTGTAGCAAATTTTGTTATGTTCGTAATCCTCTGTGTAAATGTGAGTGTGATTGTCTGATCCGCTAGAAAAACCTCCTCAGCAGTCATACCTATTAACAACTATTCCTTCGAGCTGATACTTGCTTGTTCTCGGAGGTACTGGGAAATCCCGGCCATGTACTCAACGGCCTCCGAGAAACCACCGGCCTATTCCCTTCGTCCTCGAACTCAAGACCGAGTCTTGCCACTAGCTGATCAAAATATGAAAAAACTTTTATTGTTTGAATGCTTTATTTATATTGACCAGAGCCTGTCTATTTCATATGTTTGTACACTGGAATGCGAATTAGCAGCTGGTATAATAAAGAATACACTTACTTACTTATCTAGGTTTGTCATGCTAGATTGGGGATAAGCTTATATTTCTTTGGTAAGTATTAAATTATGGTCAGCATCAATGTTAAAGACCATCATCGTAGGGTTAGGCTATGGCAGCGTCTCAGTTTGAAGATATACAATTTAGTGGTTGGCGCTTGATCATTTTGTACAGGACAGATCTTTGACAAGCACGGCAGTCCTGCGATTTCTTAAGTGATGGTCTCCGTAGAAGGAGAAAGACGTTTTGTTAAAAACGATTAGTATTAAACTCCGCATCGAATAATAGTGAATTGGTAAATGAACGTTTATATCGATTTCGATCTGCACTGAAGACTGGTCATGACTTCTAGTCTCTGGGATCGTGCGATGTCCATGAAGCGACAAATTGAGGCTAGCGTTAATGAGAGACAAATCGAGGCTAGTGTTAATGATCGAAAAATCGAGACAGCGTAGCTGTCGTAGCGCTGCCGGTTTGCAAAGCGGCATTGTTACGAGATTTGTCAAGTCGGAGACGATTGTATCTCGTGCTAAGTTTATATGCCTTGGGTCAACACGTGTGTTAGAGAGACTTTGATTATAGTCAAAGTGAGTGCTGATTGAGAGAAGCTTTCAAACTCTCGAGAAGAAATATTTGGAGACGAAGCTGAGTATTGAACTGGTGCAACGAAGACAAAGTCTGGTTGGAGTTCGACTGGAGATCAAGTGAAAGAATTCCTTATCGAGAAGCGAATGCTGAGACTGTTCGTACGGCATCTGTTTGTCTGCACAGTAACCCAAACCTGAGATCCTGTGTGCCATCGAGAGAGGTAGATAGTCAAAAGTAAATGCTCTGTTGTTTTCTGTAATGCTCTGTCAAGTGATTCATACAACCATTCCTTGTTGAAGTCAGCTTATCTCACTCTCGCTGTATGCTGCTGTAATTTCCACCAGTTTCGAATACGCCATGGTTTATATTCTTAATAAACAGCCACCTCTCCTCCTGATGTTGTATCAGACTATCGCCCCATCTCAACGGTCAATTTCATATTTAAAAATCTTGTACAGAGTAGTTGCTAATCGCCTGAGCTGCTGTCAACTGTTGTCATTCGAATTCCTATACCGCAAATTTTACTGCACTTGCACTGCACTAATTGCCATTCACAATCACCTAAGCAGCTCCGTTCATTAAAGAGAGGTTAATGCTCTCATTTTCCTCACCTATTTTCTGCTTTTGATGCAGTTGATCGGATATACTCTCATCAATTTCTACAGCGCCTCTAACACTGATTCGATCTATCTGGTTCCACTTTCAGCTGGCTGGTGTCTTCACTACACTCTCGAACTTAATGAATTCATATAAATCAACACATTTCTGCCACTCTGTAATGGGTCCTCTACTACTACTACTACTACTAATAATAATAATAATAATAATATTTATTCTTTAATTAAGCGCCTGCAAACGCACTGCGCTGTACATGTACATGTTATGCGATAAACCTTAACTACTAACAGAACAGACAGCCTGCAATACACGGCGCAAATTGCAGCCTACAAAGCATGTCCGCCTATGGGACTCGATCTCTGTACCTCTCGCACTCTACGCCAGATGTTATCCAATGCGCTACCGCTTAACTCAAAATTTCTAAAGCGCTACTCTAAAGGGGCCTAGGAGAGATCCCCGGAAATTTCCCCCCGGAGATTCCCCCCGGACAATTCCCCCGGAAATTTCCCCCCTAGGAAAATTCCCTCCGGACATTTTCCCCCGACGATTACATGCCTAGCATAAACATTTCATTTGCTATTTTATATCAACAACCAAAAACTCACCAATATGATGAAATATTATTTCAAACGATTATTGTTGTTAATCTAAGTTAAAAATATAAAGGTAAAAACGTAACTGAAAAAGACTACTAAGCTTAGTGGTCATAGCAAATGTTTTAAGTGTTCCGAAATTAATGTTCATAGCAATTGCTCTCAAGAAATCTATGATGTTGTGATTCTCAAAGTCTGCCACAATTTTTTAGATTCTCCCAGAAGAAACTATAGGTACTTCTTGGGCGGTTGTGGCGTATGTCCACCGAATAGCTGGTCCAAAGCGACGTTGTTGAGACTGTGTTCTCACATGAGGATGCGGAGAAATCTCCATATATTGGGATGATGGCTCGACACAGCGGACTGCGTCTTCCGATTCCAGCCCTCAACCGCATTATTCGTTCGTGGCAAGTCGTTTGCCACGCGTGAATGCACATTCCATATGTGTTTCTCGAACATTGGATTTGCTCGTCGATTACGTCAAAGACGGCCTATGTAGTTTTCTCCTGAACACAGTCGCCTGTTGTTGGGTTAACACTTTTTTACCTTTATATTTTAAAACTTAGATTAACAACAATAATCGTTTGAAATAATGTTTTATCATATTGGTGAGTTTTTGGTTGTTGATATAAAATGTTTATGCTAGGTAAGTAATCGTCGGGGGGAAAATGTCCGGGGGAATTTTCCTAGGGGGAAATCTCCGGGGGGAATTGTCTGGGGGGAAATCTCCGGGGGGGGATTTCCGAGGGGGATCTCTCCGGATCCCACTCTAAAGCTAAGCGCAGTTTACCAGATTATTCAAGAACGCTGCGTCATATCAGAGGGATTGTCCACAGATCTATGTTCAGTAGAGGTCCGAGGCCGGTTGCCAGAGAGACCAGAGAGATGAGGTAGACTTGCTAAGGTGGGTTTCGTTCAGAATGAGAAAGCTTTGAAGGTGAAAGATCGGATGGATTAAGGTGAGAATGCTTGAAGAGGCAAGACTTCAATATGGAGTGGAAAACCTGTGGGGTGAAATGTAATAGCCTAGAGCCTGAAACAGATGACAGTAGGCATGGGCGTCGATCATGGGGGGGTTGAGGGGAACATGTCCCCCACCTTTAAGAGTGGCGGGACACGCCATACATTTGTCCCCCCCCCCAAATTATGGAGAAACACCAAAAAAGGCGGAGAAATGTAATTGCGCGTGAGGGTTTTGGCTGCCTTTTTGACCAGATGAGGTAAAAACATTTTTGAGCAGAAGTGTCAGCTCCGAAAATTCAGAGAAAGAAGAAATTCGTAAAAAAGTCAAAAAAATTAAATTTGTGGGGGATGAATTAATAAAAAAAAGGTTAAAAGGTTATCAATTTTGAAGACGAATTCCTAAAAAAATGAGTAATGAGATCATTGGTGGGAGACCGAAGAAGTAGTAAAAAGAGGTTATTTACTAAAAAAAAAGGTCATCAACTTTCTTGGGAGATGAATTCCTAGAAAAGTCATGAAGTTTTTTGTGGAGATGAATTCCTAAAAAGTAAAAAAAAATTTTTTGCGACATGAATTCCTTAAAAAGGTCATCGACCAGACCACTGCCGACTTTGTCCCCCCAGCTCTCAGACAAGATCGCCGCCACTGATAGTGGGTGAGTGGCGGCATTGTTGTAGGAACTTAGAATATGATAATTTCAAAGGGAAATTCGCCTTTAACATTCTATAGTGGGGTATGGATCGGTTTGAGAACTTGAGGCGAGTAGTGACCGGGGGACGGAAGAGAGTGACATAAGAGGATGTAGGTGTAGGCTAAGGCATGTCGCCTTTAACATGGGAGAGGCAGCTATAATGGCCTTTAATGGCAGCTGAGTTTTATGGCAATTACGGCTACAGGCCTAAAATATTACTGTGCGGTACGAACTCTAGCAAAAAGCCATCTACTTAGCGAAATACGACATATTGCAGACGTAATTGCGTGTTCAGGGTTTCACATGTTAATATTGACAACCCCATAAAATCACATCTTAACATTCGACTAAAGAGCAGACGTTGAAGTGTTAACATAATAATTATCTCATCGCGGTAATCAAAACAGGATACTCCTCTGCGTTTTTTGCACAATGAGAGTTGCTGAATAGCTGCGTTTTGATAATCACGTTATCTCAGCCAGAGAAGAACTTAGGTAATAATTGCATAGTTAGAGATATATAAACGCGTGTTGAAAAGCGAGAGAAGCGTTGTAACACAATCGAGATATCAGGAGAAAACAATCGCAAAGCCAGAGTGCAATTTAATTCTGTTTTAGGTAAGTCGAAGTTTTATGTCAAGGAAATCCTGTAATTAGACTAAAACAGACCCATGGAATGAAATGTAGCTTGAGGTATTCAGAAGTGTGTTGACTTAAATGAGAATTAAAGCAGTGTATAAAATATTGTGTTTTCTGACACAAAGTTGACATTGTCGATGTGCAGTTGACAATGTCGATTGTGCAGTTGACATTGTCGATTATGCTGTTGACTTGTTTGGAGTGTGCAGTGTTTATATAATATGAATTTTTGTGATTTTCTTAAGTCAACTGCACTCGATTTCATTCTAATAGGCACCTACTTGAAATTTTACTTTCCAGTTCATGTAGGCCTACAGTTCAACAGTTTGAGGGAGGGTGTGCAGTTTCAAGTATTTTAGGCACTGAATTAAAATGAACATGAATCTCACTATAGTTTCCAAACAAAGTAGAAATATGAAAGTTTTTGATAAAAACAGACTATTGCCAGACTGTTCTTCCAAAGTGGCCATGGATACGAAACATAAAAATATCTTATGCGAAAGTTGTGTGCAGGGTTCGTGTCCATTGTAACTTCTTACTTGTTTCTGCAAAAAACTACTATTTTGCTTAATTCCTAACTCATTGAAACCCAAAGTTAATTATTTGTAGGGTTAGGCCCCCTATTTATTTTGCCGGTTAATATTTGAAGCGCTTAACAAATATTTCCTCTATTCACGAGAATTCAAAGCATTTTATATAACAGTCAAAAAGGGACGTTGAAGAGACTGCAAAGATCACTAGTAAAGGTAGGGTTTGAATATATGACATGAAAAGAATCCATCATAAAGGAAAGAACACTGAAAACACACATGTCTCTGAGGACTTCATGTTTGTCACTCATCCAAAATCAAATATTTAAGCATTCATTCTAGCTCAACAGTTGGGATGGGGATATCATTATTTCATGGCTGTTGCTATTTTTATCCTGTTGTTCTTGTTATGTTGCTCTTAATAAGATTACAACTACTAAGCCTACTACTACAACTGCTACTGCTACTACTACTACTACTACTACTACTACTACTACTACTACCACTATTATTGTTATTACTACTAGGCCTACTACTACTACTACTACTACTACTACTACTACTACTACTACTACTACTACTACTACTACTACTACTACTACTACTACTACTACAACAACTATTACTACTACTACTACTACTACTTCTACTACCAACATCATCCCCACCATTACTAAACAAATGTTGCTGCCTCAAAGTAGGCGGTTTTGTTTCACTGCCCTTGTAGTCTGATACGGACCAGCTTAGTCACGTGGATACGCTGGATTAAGCATTCTATACCCTTTTCATTTATTTGTGTAGCGAATCTCAAAGGTGCCCACAGTCTTCAAGTTTTTGCATTGCACATGGGGATCATGCATACAGGCTCTGCCTATGTATAATTGATATTGCCCATTTTTGACGTGCTTTTTTGAAGCGCTTTGCTGCTTTACCACTGGATTCCAGTAATTATAAATAATTTTCTCTTTTGAGATTGCTAAATGGTGGTCCAACAAATCGTAAACTTGGCTAAGTGAAAAGTGAAAATGGTGCAAAGGCTTAATGTTGAGCGGTCATTGGTGGTTTAAACTATCGGTCGCCTGAAGTTATAACGTCATACTTTCACATTATGCCTTAATGCACATAGTAGCTAAATTTTTAAAATATCGAAGAGCATGATATTTCCTTTTCCTTTTGTGTTACAAAAAATGCCGCCCTCGCCCTATTGTTTGCCAAACATTTAACTGTACTCCTAATGCAACAGATTCCTTATCTAGAATTAAGCCAAAAGTACATGTATATGTACAGTCAGGGGCGGATCCAGGGGGGCCAATCCGGCCATGGCCCCCATTTGAAATTTTGTTTGTAATTTGACACAGGCGTTTTATGATTTTGATGATGTTTACACAGGCGTGCCCCTCCCCCCCCGCTGTAGGCGCGGATGAGTAAAATGTACAGTACAGTACACAGAACGTGTGGCCCATGTAGACTGAAGACATTAAAAAGGTTAATGACTAAAAAAAGGTCATCAACTTTTTGGGAGTTGAATTCCCTAAAGGTCATCAACTTTTTTGGGAGATCTGCATGGTGCGCCTATGCCATTGCCTCCTTGATGATGAGCGCAGAATAATTGAGTAATATGAATTGCTGAAAGATTTGAATTTAAGTGACTGAGCAATGTGTTTTTATTTCACTTTTAGCCTTTCCGAAGAAAACATACAGCATCTCAACAATACATAGTCGAAAGTCTAAAAGCTTAGCTGCGATTTTATTGTAATTTATGATCGTCTAACGCAGTGGTTCTTAACCTTTTCAAGGGAGCCGAACCCCAAGAAAAATCCATGACCACTCACCGAACCCCTCAAGTTTTAACAATAATTTTTTAACTAATGGGAACAAAAGGAAATAAAAAATTGTACCAAAATGTGATACAATATTAATACATTCAATACAATACATGAACTACTAACAGTTAACTAACCGTACCAACACTACCAATTGCATCTTAATGTGTCCTTTGTTGTTGCCGTTTGGAAACAATGTGAGAAATGCGTGGCTCTGTTTTGGAAAGACTCACTCTCATGTCATTTTCACAATCAAGCCTGCTCCTTTTCTTGGATTTAATCTCCACCAGTTTTGAGAATCCTTGCTCACAGAGATATGATGTGACAAACGGTGTGAGGATTTCAAGGGCAACTTTAGCAATGCGAGGATATCCTTCCATTTGGCGGCACCAAAATCTTGAGAGTTTTGTTGTACCAAAGAACAATTGTTGAATGTGGCTCTGCTGAAGTTCGATAAGATCGTCCAGGTATGGATCGTTAACATTTGCTGTTGCAATATCGAAGCTGAAAGGCTGCCGCATCCATGCTGGATAATGGATATTGCTGGATATCTTTGTCAGGGAAGTAACCGTCAAATGACTTTCCCAGCTCCTCCAGGTGCGTTGCAATCAATTGCTTCAACTCCTCTGGTACAGCAGTATCTCCAACTTTAGGTCACAGAAAGATGGCTGCCGGTGTTTAATTATCGGGAGGTGCAGTAAGACATATTAAGGTTAACAGGATGAACAGCTTTAAATTTCATAAGGTAGGGCCTGGTGGGCAATCTATTGCAAACAAAATTTATTAAATAAAAGTCCAGAAATGAAAATAAAATAGCAAATGATTTTTCACTCACACTCACTGACCCTGAATATGTATATATTTCAGAGGACCTCTGCCGAACCCCTGGCACTGGCTCACCGAACCCCAGGGGTTCGGTCGAACACTGGTTAAGAAACACTGGTCTAACGCGTCCTTGTCTAATGCACAAGGCCTCAGGCTGCGGCGTAATAATCCAGATCAGTCCGTCAATTGTTATAAATTTTCATCTCGCGAATGCAGTGAAAACACAATTATAGTTCAATACGTATGGCCTAATCGCATGACCTCTTACCCTGCCAACATGCCTACATCGAACCAAAATAGAACCCATATTCCGATATGAGACCCATATAGAGCCCATATGAGTCCCATGTAGGCCTACTGTCCATGGAAATGCTGGTAGAACCCAATTTCCGTTGCAAATGCATGAGGATGAACAGAATTAGAATGCCATACACAACTATTTTACACATTACCAACCACTCGAAACTTGATCTTCAGGTTTAGAGTTTAAAAAAGTATTTAAATCTTAACTATACGAGGTTTTCCTAATTTTTTTCCAGCTTCAAATCCAGTATAGTTGTGTGAAATTGACATGTCTTTGCAAAACCATTATGTCCCGCATTAAGGTAAGTGGACTGATGTTATGCCAAAAATGAAAAAGGTGTTTCATGCGATTGATGAACAGAATCGTAGAATGACTGGGCAACATCATTCTTGTCTTGCCTTGCAACTCTGTTATTGTGCCCAACGATAGTATTTAGGTTCCAGATTGGATTATATGTATTAAGTCGCTATAGTAAACTCCAAATTTCTAGAGCACCAACTTATTCACGAGTGAAAACTGTTTTTACCAATTATATTGCTGTTTTAGATTTTAAAAAAACATTGCAATCTGTTGGCATAATCAGTTTTAAATATGGATGCATATCTTCATTTCGATGAACAAAAACAAGAATTCTCAGATTTTTGCGAACAACTCCTATCTCTCAAATTCATACAATCACTATTATTAACCGGCAGCTGTTTTGAACTTCCTATAATCTACTTCCTGGATAATATTACCGACATTGACAATATCAGGTATTGTAGAAATATCTGCGCTATTAACAAAAACTCAAAAACTTCAAAAGGTTTCAAAGGAACTGTGCTCATTATTAAGTCTGAAGGATCACACCATGGACACGCGAGGTTATATTTTAAAAACAACAATATGCCTTACACATACGTGATGGCTCCAGAGAACAGACCTGCATTTTCGCAGGTTCTATTACAGAAATCAGATATAACAACAGGTTTATTTCCTGATTCCAGCTACACAAGTGAATGGTTAGCTACATTTCATGGACTATCACGTGATACGGTGGATGCGATTTGGTGTCCAAACTGGCCTGAGGAAGCACATGAATGGATAACTCGTCTGCGGCCAAATGAATGGCCATTACCTAACACTGTGAATAAAATAGTAAACAATGGATGCTGTTTAGTTGAAAAACCGCACCAAGGAAGACAATTTATTGGAAACGAATGGCGATTTTCTTTTTCCGAGGCAGAACTCACCTTAATCCATACTTGGAGTGATACACAGATGTATATTTATCACATTCTACGTCTGATCAAGAGCACTGTTGTGAGAAAATGCGGAGGAAAGAAGATTACCTTTCTCACGACTTATCACTTCAAAACTCTGATGTTTTGGGCATGTGAAGAAAAGCCTAAGGAATTCTGGTTGTCTGACAATATAGAATCCTCTCTAAAGGAATTAATACTCATTATGATTGAATGGTTGACGGAAAAGCAGTGTCGAAACTACTTCATGCCGGGTAACAACATGCTAGATCATTTGCCAGACAGCCAAGACTGTGAAAGAGAGGTACAGTCTCTTGTCTATTCTGTAAACTTAGTTGATCAGTATATTTCAAGCACAGTTCCTTTCACATCAGATCGCAGGGATAACAGATTTAAAGAGTTTCCCGTGCGCATTCCAACTAACTTGCTCTTTGCTGGTCAGTTGAGAGCAAGCCTCTTCTGTGTTGTTGATCCTTATAGCCCTGGAAGACAGAGGTATATGCCTAGCAATGCTATCGAGAAAAGTCATTTTTTTCGATCTGACATTTTCAACTTGTTCCAATGTCTTACAATCCATAGGCGTCTTATGTCATCTAAGGATTTGGAAGAGAAAATAAGTCGGTTTCATGATGTTGAAGAATGTTTCAAAAGAGCAAACGCGAAACAAGTTGACAGCTTCATGCATTTATATATCTCGCCTATGGACAATTTTCACACCATAATAACAAAGGTGCTAAGCAAGACCATAGATACCAAGGACAACATTGATTCGTCTAAGTACCATGATGAACAAGCTGAATCTGTTCCTCTGCTTAGAAGGTCGACACGATGGGAATTATGGTATAGCAGAACCGAATCAGCACAACGACGCGATGTTTCAAGTATTTTGGAATTGTTCTCGAAAAAAATTAATGAAGACATATTGAAACCAACTTGCTTTCATACAGCTGCATATGAAGCGAATTTTTACTGGACGGTTGTTGTTGAAGAAAGAAGTGAAAATGTTTCGGAAGGCTATGCAAATGCATTGGCTATTTGTAACAGGTGGCTGTCTTATGCTGGAACAATCCATAGTAGTTTGTCGTTCATAGTGTTCTTCGGTGTAGGGGACCTGCCAATAATAATTTCCAATCGATGGTCAATGATTTTTGACAAATACATTCAAATCGTTCTTGGATTTTTGTCTCTTGTCAAAGGAGTAACAAATCGCATATTTCAGTCAAATTACAAACTGCTTAATGCAAGAAATGATTTCGAAGTTATTGTTCACGTGTGTCCAATAGATCTTCTGGGGTACATAAGGTATCAGTGCAATTTTCATTTGAGAAAATGTTTTCTGTTGGACGACTCTTTCACAGATAACATGCAGACTGATATTTCGAGAATGGTTTTGTACGCAGCCGCTCGCATCAGTACTTTTACGATTTATGAATGTTTTTGAGTTGGATTTTCTTATGCCTTGCGAAGACTATAATTATGTTGTAGTGGCAGCTTTCAATGACATGAAGTTATGGACACTTTTGCAAATTTCGTTATGTTCGTAATCGTCTGTGTAAATTATTATTATTATTACCATTATAAGTATTATTATTATTATTATTATTATTATTATTATTATTATTATTTATTTATTTTATTATTATTACTATTATTATTATTATTATTATTATTATTATTATTATTATTATTATTATTATTATTATTATTATTATTATTATTATTATTATTATTATAATTATTATAATTATTATTATTATTATTATTATTATTATTATTATTATTATTATTATTATTATTATTATTATTATTATTATTATTATTATTATTATTGCAGAGGTTGTATATTGCGCTCCTTCAAGGTTATCTACTCAGGAGCGCCTTCCGTCCAGCCCCGGTCAAACAAGAAAGTTTTAAGGCAAGAGTGGAACAGAGAAAAGCAATCGATTGGGTTTAGGCACAGCACTACTGGAAGCCCATTCCAGGTCGCTGGGCCAGAGACACAGAAGGCACGGTGTTGCCGGATAGCAGTCCGCGCGGGGGGACAAGAGCTCAGCCTGCGCTGCAGAGCGAAGTAAGACAGCCACAGCGGAGCAGCAAAGTTCCCGGAGGTAAAGGGGAACTAAGCCCTCAAGACAACGCCGAACCAAAGCAGAGACCCGATGAGCAATGCGTTGCGGGTTGGAAGCCAATGGAGCACCTCCCACATGTACCCCGAGACCCTGCCAAACTTGGGATGCGACCCACCAGCCGGGCAGCCGGGTAGCCGTGCGCAGGACCCAGTTGAGGCATCTCAATTGGCAGGTTGGGAGCCCAATATATATGGCACTACAATAATCGAGGCGAGAGACCACAAAAGCATGACATGTGTAGATGCTGATCTAGGAGAAAAAAGAGCGAGCTATGACCATGAGTTGTCGCAGCAGGTAGTAACAGCTGCGGCAGCGGAGATTACTATGTTGGGCAAATGTAAGCTCCTGGTCTAAGGCGAATCTTTAAGACTCGGACTGAAGCTAAAGTAAAGTGAATGTGAGTTTGATTATCTAGGTTTTGTCTTGCTAGATTAGGGATAAGCTTATATTTCTTTTTTAAGAATTAGATTATGGCCAGCATCGATGCATAGACCATCTGCGTAAGATTAGGCGGTTGGAGCTTAATCATATGATCCAGGACAGATTTTTGACAAGCACGGCATACCTGCAATTTCTACAGTTGTATTTTCTCCGTTGAAGAAGAAAGAAGTTTTGTTTAAAACGATTAGTGTTAAACTCCAGATATTTGGAGATGAAGCTGAGCATTGAACTGGCGAGACGGAGACAAAGTCTGGCTGGATTTCGACTGGAGATCAAGTGAAAGAATTTCTTATCGAGAAGCGAACGCTGAGACTGTTCGTACGGCATCTATTTGTCTGAAAAATGACCCTAAACTCAGATCCTGTGTGCCATCGAGAGAGGTAGATATTCAAAACTAAATACTCTGTTGTTTTCTGTAATGCTCTGTCAAGTGATTCATACAACCATTCCTTGTTGAAGTCAGATTATCTCACTCTCGCTGTAGGCTGCTGTGATTTCCACCAGTTTCGCATAGGCCATGGTTTATATTCTTATTAAACAGCCACCTCTCCTCCTGATGTTCTATCAGAGATATCGCCCCATCTCAACGGTCAATTTCATATTTTAAAAATGTTGTAAACAGTAGTTGCTAATCGCCTGAGCTCAGTGAGCTGCTGTCATCTGTTGTCCCACGACCTGTAGGCCTACCTTCATTCGAATCCCTCTACTGCCAATTTTAATGCACTTACACTGCACTATAATTATCATTCACAATCACGTAAACAGCTCCCTTCATTAAAGAGAGGTTAATGCTCTCGTTTCCCTCACCTATTTTCTGCTTTTGATGCAGTTGATCGGAATATACTCTCATCAATTTCTACAGCGCCTCTAATACTGATTCGATCTATCTGGTTCCACTTTCACCTGGCTGGTGTCTTCACTACACTCTCGAACTTAATGAATTCATATAAATCAACACATTTCTGCAACTCTGTAATGGGTCTTCTACCTCTGTTTATATTAGATGCTATCCAACCGATTCGCTGCTTACCCATAGTTCTCTTGACTACCACTTGTACGCTGACGAAATGCAACTATTCTTTACAGTTGATTGTTTCACGTTAAATCCTTCTCTCCAATTACATACGGTTTCAGATCACCAGATCTTGTACCTACTTCCTGCAAGAGTGGTGTCTGTTACGTTGCATGACGTCAGGCAAACGTCTCGTTGAAATACGTTAACTTAGTTTTAAGGTTTATGGCCAGTCGACTGATTAAGTTGTTAAGTCATTCGCTAACTCCTTAAGTCAGTCGGTAATTTCATACCGACTGACTTTGGAGACCAGGTCCTGGATGAAGGGTGTAGAGGTATCTGGAATTTTCTAAGGCGGAAATGGTCTTTGAACAGGAGTGATTTGTTGGTGTTTTGGAGATTTGAGTGAAAACACGAGCGGAAGCATTCTGAAGGCTGTTATTGTCCTGCCAGCATTTCCTGAAACGAAGGCCTGCATCGTACAAGAATGGAACTGTTAGGCATGGTGTCGAGAGCCGAGTGTACCAATAGAAAGCGAGGAAGACGAATGTCAAAGCGTAATCCTTAACTCAAAATTTCTAAAGCGGTACTCTAAAGCTAAGCGGAGTGCACCAGATCATTCACAAACGCAGCGTCATATCAGAGGGGTTGTCCAGAGATCTGTGTCCAGTAGAGGTACGAGTCCGATATCCAGAGAGACCAGAAAGAGAAGGTAGAGGAGCTGCTATGGCGGGTTTCATTGAGGATAAGAAAGCTTGGAAGGTGAAGGATCGGATGCATCAGTGTAAGGAATCTTGAAGAGATGACACTAATTTGGAGTGGAAA
Organism: Allolobophora icterica; assembly: GCA_963556255.1. NCBI lineage: Eukaryota > Metazoa > Annelida > Clitellata > Crassiclitellata > Lumbricidae > Allolobophora > Allolobophora icterica. Next base: position 25,467,056 of record OY744603.1, on the reverse strand, counting down.
GCCTGTTGGGTGAAATGTAGTAGAGCCTAAAGCAGATGACGGTTGGTGAATGGTGGTATTGTTGGAGGAACTTAGAATATGAGAAATTCAGAGAGAAGTTCGTTCCATAGTGGGCTATGGATCAGTTGGAGAACTTGAGGCGAGTAGTGACCGGGGGGGGGGGTGGATGAGAGTGACATAGGAGGGTGTAGGTGTAGGGTAAGGCATGTCGCCATTAACACAGGAGAGGCAGTCTACTTATGGCCTCTACAGAGGCAATTGAGTTTTATAGCATTTACGGCTAGAGGCCTAAACTTTTATTGCGCGGTGACGCACGGACTCCAGCAAACAGCCATCTACTTAGGCGAAATACGATTCATTGCAGACGTAATTGCATGTTCCGGGTTTCACATGTTAATATTGACAACCATAAAATCCTATCTTAGCGTTCGACTAAAGAGCAGACTTTGAAGTACTAACATAGTAATAATGTCATCGTGGTGATCAAAACAGGATGCTCCTCGGCGTTTTTGCACAACTACTTAATGAGGGTATCTGAATAGCTCCGTTTTGACGATCACGTTTTCTCAGGTAGAGAAAAACTTAAAGTAAGTTTGGTATAGCTGCAGATATATAAACAAGAGATTAAAACGAGAGAAGCGTTGTAACACAATCGAGATATGCGGAGAACACAATCGTAAAGCCTGAGTGCAATTTCGCGACATTTTAATTCTGTTTCAGGTAAGTCGAAGGTTTGTGTAATGGAAATCCAGTAATTAATTAATACAAAACCATGGAATTAAACGTAGGTTGAGGTTTTCAGAAGTGTGTCGATAAAGGTGTTGACTTAATAAGAATTGAAAAAGGGCCTAAAATGTTGTTTTCTGACACAAAGCGTGCAGTTGACATTATCGAGTTTGCCGTTGACTTGTCAGGAGTGTTCAGTGTGTAGGCTAGTATGAATTTTGAGAATAGTTCAAATCAACTAAACAAGATATAATTTCAGTAGGCTACTATCTGAGATTTTAACTACCATTTCAAGTACACGTATAGTTTGGCAGATGGAGGGACAGAGTGCATCTTTGAGCATTTAGGCAATGAAATAAAACTAGTTTCCAAATGTATGGAAATAGGCCTATAAAAGTCTTTATTAAAAAAACGTTGTTGCATATTGCACTTATAAAGTGGTTGTGGATATGAAACACATAAAAATATCTGTTGCGAACTTGCGAGAGATGTTTGCAGGACTTGTGTCTATTGTACATTCTAACTTGTTTCTGCAGAACTACTATATTAGCTTAATTCATCACTCATTGAAACCCAAGCAGATTATTAACAGGGCTATTTATTTCCGTAAATATTTTAAGCTCTTAACAAATATTTCCTTTATTCAGCGGAATGCGAGGCATTTTTTCTCTCACAGTAACAACGGACGTTAAGAGACTGCAAAGATCTCTAGTAAAAGTAGACCCTACGTTGGGTTGGAATATGCTAAATGACAAGAATCCATCCGTCAGACTCTATAAAGAAAGTAACACTGAAATCACACATGTCTGAGCAATGGCGTCACTAAGGGAGTGCTGGGGTGCGGCCCGCACCAGGCAGACGCCTTCAGAGGGGTGACACCAGAATAACATAATGGCTGTCAAAACAGTTTTTGTGCAGAGTTTCAGTAGAAATTTATTATTTTTACATTAACGATAACAGATGACAACAAAATTTTTTCGTTAGCCCATTAGTACAAAGAAATTACTAAGGATACTGTTTGGTCTGGTAAGGGACTAAGGGACGAAGTTTATGTGGGTGACGCCATGACTTACCGCACTAGGTGACACGACACCTACCCAGGGGCGTCTATCCCCTAAGTTATTGGAGCAACGTCCATTTTCCCTCTCTTCTCCCCCCATCCCGATCCTTCCCCTAAAATGGTGGCACACACACTGACAGATCTTAACCCCCCCTTTCTTGGATGGAGCATTTGCTCCAAGGTTTCTATGGTGTAGACGTCCCTGCACCTACCCAAGTGACGCCACACTGCTTTTCAAGGCTTCATCTTTGTCACTAACAAGTCATCCAAAATGAAATGTTTAAACATTCGTTCTAACTTTATAAGCCTATTTTACTCTTGGAATTAACGCTTTTACGAATGGCTGGACCAAGTTGCTCTTTGTTGTTTTCTTCCGTTCTCCATTATTCTATAACGTAAGAAAACAAATCGTTCATAAAGGGGTCCCTTCTGAGGCTGAGCTCCTCGGTGAGCCTGCAGTGTCAAGTCTCTAGGAGACTGACGTAGTTATTTCAGCCATTCAACTTAGTGAACAAACATCCGGAGTCACCTTTTTACGTTCATCTTCGAGATGCATTTTTGTGCCTATGTCATTGCTTCATTAATGATGAGTGTAGCATAATTGAACAATTTGAATTGCTCAAAGATTTCAATTGAAATGACTGAGCAATTTTTTCAACTCTTGGACACGTCTAAAGAAATTATACAGCACCCTAATATATTATACAAAGTCTCAAAGCATAGTTGCATTCAAATCATGGCCATCGGCAGGAATTTTTTCAGGGGAGGCAAAATGTTTCTAGGAGGGAAAATTTTCCCGGGGGAGGCAAAATGACGTTTTTGCATAGAATAGCTACTCACGAACACAGAAAACGTGACAACTTTCAAAATCCAGAGGGTCAAATGCCCCTTGCCCCCCCTCCGGAAGGCAATGAATTAAATTGTAATTTATGATCATCTAACGTGCCTATGTCTAAGGCACAAGGCCTCAGAAGATCAGTCCGTCAATTGTTGTAAATCTTTTATCTCTCGATCGCAGTGAAAACACAATTGCAATTCAATCCGTAATCGTTTGACCTCTCACCCTCCCAGCTTGCCCATATTGAGCCCATGTTGAACCTATATTCCTGCACGGGACCCATATAGAGCCCATATGGGTCCCATCGTTCATAAAGGGGTCCCTAAAGCGCGCCTTTCATCTCTGCAGTCTGTTCTGAACGCGGCTGCTAGGTTCATTGCCCGTTTTCCTCGCTTCTCTCACATAACTACCTTTATGACTGATGTACTTCACTGGCTTCCTGTTGCTTCCCGCATCCAATACAAGGTTCTTCTCCTGGTCTCTAGGACTCAACTGGGAAAAGCTCCTAAATACCTTTGTGACCTTATGTGCAAACCTTTATCTGCTCTCTCTTCCCGCCCTCTTCGGCCTGCTGACCGCCTTGATCTACTTGTCCCTCGCGCAAGGACTTCGATGGCTCAGCATCGTGCTTTTGCCATCCTTGGCCCTTCCCTATGGAATGACCTGCCCCTCTCTCCGTAGCAAGATACTACTTGGGATCTCGCCCTCCTCTCTCCGCTGCCTAAAGACCTTTCTTTTCCTTCGGGGCCGACACGCTGGGAGCGCCTCTGAATAGTCTATGCTGTGAGAGGCGCTTTATAAATAATCGTATAAGATAAGATAAGATAAGATCTAGTGGAACTGCTGCCAGTTTACAATTTCCGTTGCCAACGGCATGAGGATGAAAAGAATTTGAACACCAGACACAATCATTGTGCACATTTTCTACCACTCGAAAGTTGATCTTGGGGTTTACAGTTTTCTAAAGTATTTTATTATAAATTATATTATATTTTGCCTAATATTGTGTAGCGTTCGAATCCAATTTTCACAAGTGAAACTGACATTTCTTTGCAAAGCCATACGACCCGCGTTAAGGGTAGTAGACGGAACTTGTGCCAGAAATGATATAGAAATAAAGGCCTATCTTAGCCACAGATGTTTTCATGCGATTGAAGAACAAAATCGTAGAATGAGTTAGCAATAACATTCTTGTCTTGCTTTGCAACCGTTTTATCGTGCCCAGTTATATAGAAGTTCGGGTTCCAGATTGGATGACAATTTAGTCTTTATCGTAAACTCTAAAGTTCTAAGGTGCTATCTAAACCTAAGCGCAGTAAACCAGCTTTTTCATGAGTGGAATCAATGTTTTTACCAATTAAATTGCTATTGTAGATAAAACCATTTCAATCTGAAGGCCTGATTAGTTATAAAATATGGATGCACATCTTCACTTCATGGAACAGCCAGAAGAATTCTCAGATTTTTGCGAAGATCTTATATTTCGCCAATTCATCCAGCTACAGGTATTAACCGGCAGCTGTTTCGAACTTCCTCTGGTCTTCTTCTTCGAAAATGTTACCGACATTGATATTATCAGGTATCGTAGAAACATCTGTGCTGTTAGCAAAGACTCAAAAACTTCAATAGACTTCAAAGGAATGCTGCTCATTATTAAGTCTGAAGAATCGCACAATGGACATGCGAGGTTATATTATGAAAACAACAATATGCCTTACACATATGCGATGGTTCCAGAGCACAGACCTGCACGTTCACAGGTTCTATTAGAGAAATCAGATATATCAGGTTTATTTCCTGATTCCAGCAACACAAATAAATGGCTAGATAATTTTCAGCGACTATCCCATGATACGGTGGAGGCGATTTGGTGTCCAAACTGGCCTGAGGAAGCACAGGAATGGATAACCCGTGGACGGCCAAATGAATGGCCATCACCTAACACTGTGAACAAAATAGTTAACAATGGATGTATTTTAGTTGCTAAGCCGCACCAAGGAAGCCAAATTATTGGAAACGAATGGCGATTTTCTTTTTCCGAGGCAGAACTCATCTTAATCCATACTTGGAGTGATACACAGATGTATATTTATCATATTCTACGTATGATCAAGAGCGATGTTGTGAAAAAATGCGGAGAAAGAAGATGACCTTTCTCACGACTTATCACTTCAAAACTCTGATGTTTTGGGCATGTGAAGGAAAGCCTAAGGAATTCTGGTTGTCTGACAATATCGAATCCTCTGTAAAGATGTTATTCCTCATTATGATTGAATGGTTGACGGAAAAACAGTGTCGAAACTACTTCATGCCGGGTAACAACATGCTAGATCATTTGCCAGATTCTCACGAATTTGAAAGAGAGGTCCAGTTTCTTATCGATTCTGTAAGTTTAGTTGATCAGTATATTTCAAACACCGTTCCTTTCACATCAGATCGAAAGAATTACAGATTGAAAGAGTTTCCTGTGCGCATTCCAACTAACGTGCTTTTCGCTAGTCAATTGAGAGCAAGCCTCTGGTATGTTGTTGATCCTCATAGCCCTGGAAGGCAGATGTATATGCCTAGCAATGCTATCGAGAAAAGTCATTTATTCCGATCTGACAGTTTCAACTTGTTCCAATGCCTCTCAATCCATAGGCGTCTTATGTAATCTAAGGACTTGGAAGAGAAAATAAGTCGGTTTCATGATGTTGAAGATTGTTTCAAAAGAGCAAACGAGAAACAAATTGATGGCTTCATGAATGTATATATTTCGCCTATGGACAATTTTCACACCATAATTACAAAGATTCTAAACAAGACTATCGATTGCAGTGACAGCATTGATTCATGTAAGGGACACGATCAACTAGCTGAATCTATTCCTCTGTTTAGAAATTGGACACGATGGGAATTATGCTATACCAGAACCGAATCAGCACAACGGAGCCACGTCGTATGTATTTTGGAAGTGTTCTTCAAAATTTTGAATGAAACAATAACGAAGCCGTCTTGCTTTCGTAAAGCCGCATATGAAGCAAATTTTTACTGGACCATTTTTGGAGAAGAAAGAAATGACGTTGCTGTGGAGAGTTTCAAAAAGGCATTAGATATTTGTAACAAGTGGCTTTCCTACGCTGAAAATGTAGAAGCTGGCTTATCTTTCACAGTATTCTTGGGTGCGCATGAACTGCCAGTTATAATTTCCAATCGATGGTCAATGATTTTTGACAAATACATTCAGGTCGTACTTGGATTTCTGTCGCTTGTCAAAGGAATAACAAGCCGTAGATTTCAGTCAAATAACAAACTGTTAAAGGCAAGTCCAGATTTGGATGTTCTAGTTCACGTTTATCCAATAGATTTTCTGGGGTACATAAAGTATCAGTGCAAATTTCATTTGAGACATTGTTTTCTGTTGGACGACTCTTTCACAGATAACATGCAGACTGATATTTCAAGAATGTTTTTGTACGCAGCCGCTCGTATCATTACGGAGAACAGACGAGCAATCAACTTTCACGATGTATGAATAAGTTTGATTGTGTTATGCCTTGCGAGAACAATAATTCTGTTACGGTGACAGCTTTCAATGATATAAAGTTATGGACACTACAAATTTCTTTATGTTCGTAATCCGCTGTGTAAATGTTAGTGTGATTATCTGATCCACTAGAAAAACCTCATCAGCAGTCAAACCGATAAACAACTATTCCTTCGAGCTGATACTTGCTTGTTCTGGGCGGTCCTGGGAAATCCCGGCCATGTTCTCCACCGCATCCGAGAAAACCACTGGCCTATTCCCTTCGGCCTCGATATCATGATCGAGTCTTGTCGCTAGTTCTTCAAAATATGACAATACTTTTATTGTTAAAATGCTTTATTTATGTGGACCAGAGACTGTCTATTTCATATGTGTGTACACTGGAATGCGGATTGGCAGCTGGTATAATAAAGAATATACTCACTGTCAACCCTTTCCTTTTGTTGACAATCCTTCTAACAACTTCCTTGTTTTCTATTCGTACTTACGCCTATTTAATGTTCACTGATTCACACTAAATCTACGTATAAGTAGCTTTATTTCTACTGTGTAGCATAGCCTTCATTGAACACCAACACAGTTTTAATATCTTTTCTTTAAGAAACTGAAATGAATCCAATTTCAACTAGTCAGCAACACTTCTACAGAGAACACACAAATTCAAACTTCTACCGTCAGCATAATTCTTCGCGCCCTTCTTAGACACCTGTGCTGTGCGCGTAAGCGACATCTAATTATATACATATAGCGCGCGGCTGCCGAGATCAGCCAGCCAGGCGCTTAGCTAAAACAGTACAACTGAACGTGATACATCTATCATATATATATACACACGTGAAACTAAAGTAAGCGCACTAAATATACACGTCAATATCTCGCACTGCAAGACTGCACACAAAACTAAGTTCACACTCACCTTCTTACTTATCTAGGTTTATCATGCTAGAATTGTGATAAGCCTATTTTTCTTTTGTAGTAATTAAATTATGGTCAGCACCTACGTAACAGACCATCCTCGTAGGGGTAGGCTATGGCAGGGTCTCAGATTGAAGATATTGAATTTAGCGGTTGGCGCTTGATCATTTAGTACAGGGCAGATCTTTGACAAGCATGGCAGTCCTACAATTTCTTCAGTTGTAGGCCTATGTTCTCCGTAGAAGGAGAAAGACGTTTTGTTAAAAACGATTAGTATTAAACTCCAGGTCGAATAATGGTGAATTTGCAAATGAACGTTTCTATTGATTTCGATCTGTATTGAAGACTGGTCATGACATCTAGATTGTGGGATCGTGCGATGTTTACGAAGCGACACATCAAGGTTAGCGTTAATAAGCGACAACTGAAGGCTAGCGTAGGTGTCGTAGCGCATCCCGTTTGCAAAACGTTACGCTATTCCGAAATTTGTCAAGTCGGAGACGATTGTATCTGCCTTGGATCATCACGTGTGTTAGAGAGACTTTGATTATTGTCAAAGTCAGTGCTGATTGAGGGAAGCTTTCACACTCTCGATAAGAAATATCTGGAGATGAAGCTGATCATTGACTGGCGCAACGGAGACAAAGTCTGGAGTTCGACTGAAGATCAAACGAAGGAACTCCTTATCGAGAAGTGAACGCTGAGACTGTTCGTACGGCATCTATTTGTTTGCACAATAACCCAAAACTCAGATCCTACATGCCATCGATAAGATTTTTTCGATCTTGCAAATTTCCAAGTTAAGGTTGGGTTATAACTCTATGTGGGTCACCCGTCTCCGTTGCATTAGCCACGTTACATTGGCTTTTTAATGATCGTTCGGTAGATATTTAGATTTCTTTCTGTGCAATTTTCCTTTCGAGATACACGTATCCATTTTTGACTAACAAAATTCCCTATTCTTCTCTAATTATTGTACAAGCTGTAAAGGCATTTCACAGGGTAGAAATATAATTATCATGGCATAAGAAAGGTGCATTAGTTACCGTCCAGTTTTAGTGTCACCACAGTGAAAAACTGAAGTGAATTATTCATTAGAATTAAGATAATAGATTGGTCGCAACACACTGGGCACAAAGTGCGTAAAACTTGTTGAATCATACAGTGCAAGCATGTAGGCCTAGCGTTGTAATAGTGACCGCACGTATGCTAATTCTTGTAGTTTGCAACGGGCACCGCTATCAATAAGTTGTGTAGATCCTTATAAAATAACTAGTGGATTTGCCCGTCATATACCTAAACGGATGCATACTCGCACATTTGAAAATGTATACGCTGATGCTGCACTAATATGTGACTAAACCCATTCGATTGCCAAAGTATAGACCATGCATAAATTATATGTATGCATGTATGCATGTATATATGTATGCACGGATGTATGCATTGTGCGTGCAATCCTTAGAGATTGACGATCAACAACATAGAGAAGATAACTCACTCGTGCAGCTTATCCTGCCAATCCCAGGGGTTAATCCTCCATATTTTGCTGTAGTGGTAAAATTAGAGGTGAGTATAAGCTACCGGTTAGTTTTCCGAAGCAAATTAGAGGTGAGTTTACGCTACAGTGTTTTGTGAGTATACACTATAGTCTTTTAATATAAATAAATATAAATATTTTGTGAGGTAAATATACGGTCTCTAGAGGTGAGTACACGCTGTATACCTGCGTATACCCTCGACTACAGCCCTGCATATACATAGACGGATGCATACTCGCACATTTTAAAATGTAAACGCTGCTGCTGCACTATGTGACCAAACCAATTCGATTGCCAAAGTATAGACCATGTATGTATGTATGCATGTATGCATGTATATATGTAAGTATGTATGTATATATGTATGTATGTATATACAGGGTGGGCCAGTAGGAATGCACCAACTTTGAATGGATATAACTTGAACAATTATTACCCGAACATCGTGCCCGATATACTAAATTGAAAGTAATCATCCACTCTACTACTGTGTCAAATCTTGCACTGATATACGGCACCACTGTTATAGAATTTCGGTGCGGCGCACACCTCTCAATTTTGAATGTAAATATTGAACATCATGACGCCGCTCGCGGAAGAGGATAGAATTTTAATCCGAATTTTAAGAGCAGAAAAAGGATACAATGCACATCAGATGATGATAGAATTCCCTTCTAGAAAATGGAATAAATATGCTCTAGATCGATTGATTAAACAAATTGATGCTACGGGAACGTCTAACAGCCGCAACTGTGGTCGCAAACGTTCTGCGCGCACAGCAGCGAACATTGCACAAGTCCAAGAGTTAATTTCCAGCCAAGACAACAATCCAGGGACGAGTAAGAGTCCGAGCACGTGGTGGACATTATTGAGTATTTGTTTGACTGATGGTAAATTCACTCAAGATATTAATTGTTAGTACTAAGTGACTGTTTAGAACTGACGTCTTCAGTTTCAGACTTTTGTTTTTTCTTGCAGTTTTATGGCCAGAAAATGGCACATCGAATATTAATAGCATTATCTCATAAAGTCGTAAAATTATCTCGTAGATATTTTGCAGAATCAAAAAATGGATAATTATCTTCAATCTGATATATTGGACAAGACGCTCAGATAAAAATTATTCAAGTTATAAGGCGTCAAAGTTGGTGCATTCCTACTGGCCCACCCTGTATTTTATGTAGCCTATGTATGCACGGATGTATGCATGCATGCATGAATGAACGTGTGTCATTGTGTATGCAAATTTATGCGTAGGCCTACGCTTGTTGGTACGCGCATGAGCGTGACAACTGAATAACCTATTGATGGCTTCCGCAGTCACTGAACCGGATCATATAGGTTGAATGCTTGAATGATTAAGCAAGATAAAAGTCTTGATGAAGTAAACACTAAAAGAAGGTGAATCGTTTGCCAAAATTATAACCACAGGGACATGTGCAGGTACGCAGACGGAGATAGACAAAGCCAGGGAGCACGACTTGAGAGCAAGACGCTACTGCACGTACCAGCAAGCATACACACATATTATTTGAACATAAAGAAATATGGGGAACGGACATTATCCCCCCCGGACATTATCCCCCCGGACATTAACCCCCCCGGACAAAAGCCCCCGGACAAAATCCCCCTCTGTGTGATAAGCCTATTTCTACATTTAATTGAGAAACTTTAATAGCCCTGTTGCCCGCGTGTCAGCTTGTTATTGTTGTAAACGTATAGACTAAAGACTTGTTAGTGTCATTCAGGTGTAAAAATAAGACTTGTTAGTCGCCTAGTTCTTAACTTAAGGCTTGTTAATGTCAGGATATATGTATGTGCGTGTATATGTATGTATGTATGTATATATGCATGTATATATGTATATATGTAGGTATATATGTATATATGTATATTATGCATGTATGTATATATGTTTGTATGTATATATGTATTTTATGCGTGTATGTAAATATGTATGTTTGATATATGTGTGTGAAATATAGGTTATTATTTCCTAGCCGGGGGGATAATGTCCTACCCCGGGGGGATTCTGTCCGGGAGGTTTTTGTCCGGGGGGGATAATGTCCGGGGGGGATAATGTCCGGGGGGGATAATGTCCTACACTCGAGAAATATATAGGCCTACACTACAGGCGATACTTGTAAATCAGTCACACGGCTTAGTCTACTAATATGTAAAGACAGCCGTGGAGTCAGCGCTCGTGGGTGAGGCGCTCATTTCCTTTTCGAGGGCCCGAGCCGGCAATGGACGAATCCCAAGGTCCTGGACACGGGGCCAGTGATATCGCAGGACTTGCCGTTTACTTCCCAGCCTACGCCGGTACCAAATTATACTGCTTGGTGACATAGGCACGGTGTGCGCAAGCAACTCGCCCAGGGTCGTGCACGGAGTCGAACCGGCGACCGCATGATCATTGACCAAACGCGTTACAGATACTCCACCTTGCCGCACTCTCTACTAATGCCAAGTTTTCTGTCGAAACCCAAAAGAAATGTTTCTCTCTTTCCAATTCGAGTTTAGATAGAAATCTGTCGCCATTTGGTTAGAGAAACACGCGGTCATAATGAGGCAAGCAGGCGAACCCAAGAAAAGAATAAGGAATATGGAAGGAAAACGTATGAAATTGGCACAATACATTCATTGTCCTTAAGGGAATTTGGAACATTCAGGGAAGGAAAATCATGGGTCAGAGACACACAGAGACACAGAGACACAGAGAGAGAGAGAGAGAGAGAGAGAGAGAGAGAGAGAGAGAGAGAGAGAGGGAGAGAGGGAGAGAGGGAGAGAGGGAGAGAGAGGGAATATCTTACGGCGTTGTCTCAAGTCAAGAGAGAGAGAGAGAGAGAGAGAGAGAGAGAGAGAGAGAGAGAGAGAGAGAGAGAGAGAGAGAGGGAGAGAGAGGGAATATCTTACGGCGTTGTCTCAAGTAGCAAGAGAGAAAGGTATTTCATAGAGGCTGCAAGAGGCATTGCGTGGGAAGAGAAAGAAACTTCCTGCTCACTGATTCACTGATTCACTACCATCTACATGTACAGTGACGCATTTTCAACATTCAATCCATTCATTATCCTTTAGTCATTCGCTAGACGCTCAATTGGTCGAACATGCCTTGTGGGGACATGACAACTATTGCAGAAAGGAAGGACGAATATGTATGGGTGAACGTGACTAACCACTCCTCCTGCTGAAACATCTGTCTACCCTCCAGGCTTGAACTTTTCTGTCCGCAAAATGAGTTGTTGGCTTTTCGCTTCGTTGGTCACTAAGCTTACAACTGAGAACTGACCCAGCACGGACCTCATACGCTAGATCGGATAGAAGAATAAGAAATCGTTTCGTTTGTGCCAATAAGCATTCCACTGTTCCTATGATTGCGATAGATAGAATACGGAGACGAGTTTAAGGAAGATAATTCGGAATTGGTAGCAATCAACACAGTGACTTATTAAACCAAACACGAAAGTATCAATAGATTCCACAATGGAGAGGAGAATCACCAATTAAGCGACCTAACTATATTTGCTTTGGGGTTTACGACATCAGTGAACATGCGGCTGATGATAGAATGGACTGGCTGATGGGAGGAAATAGAAATGGAAAATGTGAAAATATGATCGCGACAGAAAGAAGTAGGAAGGTATGAGTGATAAAGAGGGGGAAACTGTCAATATCTCTTTGAAAATTAACGCGACCCGTAAAGATTTGTGACCTTTAGATTAGGGACCTGCGAATCGGAAATTTTCAATCGAATCTCGAATCGAATCCGGGGTAAAGGTTCGAATTCGAATCGAATCTCGAATCGAATCAGCGGGTATCAGTTTGATATTCATGAACCTTAATTGCACAGGCGTACCAGAGTATCAATATATCAATAACTTGTCTGCAGTTTAAAATCAGTTAAACTAAACATTAAGCTAATTAACAGAATTAAAAATTACACAAATAATTTATGAGTTAGGTAAGTAAGTAAGTAAGTAAGTAAGTGAGTAAGTATATTCTTTATTGTACCAATTGCATAACCGCACTTTGGTGTACATACATCTAAGCGGAGTACAACCAGAGCTTCTCATATGAGGCGAGCGAGCGATTGATCGCTCTCCTTGGTCGCTCGTCTTGCAAAGGTATAGGCGAGCGGTAAATTGCTCGCCTAGCCGAAGACGTCGCACCGTCGGTCGTCGCTCGATGAGTCTGAGTTAGACTCCAAGACGATAGACGGAACTGCAGCCAGACCATTATTTTATTTAAGCTACCTAATTTACATTTACGCATGACGATCGCTAGAGCTCCAAGAGTTGACAGCACAAGGTGACAAGGTGACAAGGTGAATTTACATTACTTTAATTTACATAGGGCCTACTTGCGGCAGCAGTGAATGCGTGCGGTGATCTAGTGTCTGCTGAGTGATCACTCTAATTTCTTGCAATATGATTGACCATAACAACACGGTCGACACCTCACGCCGCGTGACTTCATTCGTAAAGTCACTAATTATATGCAGCTATACGAATACTATACACAAAATACGCTGTACACAAAAGCTCTAGAGGTCAACCGCGCATCGCTCGCCTACTCAATCCAGCGCGATCAATTTTCAAACCGCCTACTATTTTCAGATGGGAAGCTCTGAGTTTAAAATTCTAATCATAAACCCTTTTCTTGCCAGAGGGTTTGCTGTCGTCGCGTGTCACGTTGCACGCAGAAATTCAACAACCAATCCACGCGCAGTAAACAATTAAAGCAATTAGTTTACAACAAAGTGCGTCAAGGGCTTATCATTTTCCGATAAATGAATCGAAATTTTCGAATCATGACATCATTTTCGAATCGAATCGATCGAATACCTCCATCCGATTCGTTTTCGAATCGAATATCGAAGCTTCGCAGGTCCCTACTTTAGATTGCATTTCGTTTTAGAAGACAGTGAATAACTGCGCACGATACGAATGATTCTACATTATTTTTACCCAACTATATCTCCATGTTCTTTACCCATGGGATTTCGACCGGGTTTCTACCACAGATTATTAATTTCGACAAAGGTTTCATCTCAACAACAATCGTTTGATGCCATGCGTAATATAATAACCAGACTAACGAAGTCATTAGATGTGATTAGATGTTCTTTTGTGTTTAGCTCGCAAAAATAAATTCCTACTATGTGTGTATTATATTATTAGCTCTATAAAAGTAATTAGATTAGAAATTCTTTCATTTTCAGTTCTGTCAAGTCTTTCGTAAGAACAAATTCCTAATAGGTTTAGAGCAGTAGTTGTTGTCGGGGAGAGTCCCTTAAAACACATGTTAACAAATTCCTTGTTGGAGAAAGCTTCTCAAGAAAATTCCCTGTTAGGGAGAGTGCCAAAAAGACGCGTGGTCCCAAATTCCTTTTCTCTTTCCTTCCTCCGGTCCTTTTACATCCTGCGTATAACAATGTCAGTTCTACATCGTTCCACGCAGACGTCTATGTTTAGCATTTGTCACACATTCGCAGCAGATTAGCTGCATATAATTGGCGTTTGATTGAAGAGTTGTCTTCACGCAACTATATTATTTGAGCCGTCCGTGACTTAATCCATGTGTCAACTGCTGTAGATTCTATACAATTCCCAGATGCGAATGGCGTCGTCTATGAATACGGGGAGGGGGAGAATGGATTGTGGGCTCAGTTTATTTTCTGTAAAATTCACTAATATCAACTTAAGTTGAAATTCCAGACGTTTGCTACTAAAATTATGTATCCATAGTTGAAAAATTTCATTGCAACGCCTCATGTGTGATTACTGACGTGCTCTAAAGCTCGCTTTAAGCTTGAAATAATATTTGCAGTTAAGTTTAAAATAATTTTAAATGCAGACGTCTGGGACTTTAGACCAAAAACCAAAGCATAGGCTAAATTAGACGACGTTAGAGGGACCAGCGACACACGCAGACGACTCAGACTGTGTTCCTGAAAGAAAAATAGAATCAATTATTCATGTGAAACGAAGATGACAGGTGTTATGTCTTCAGCCACACAATAATACAATGCTTAATCAGGAAAACCAACAATGCCTCAACATCGGTTAGGCCTCTTCTACAAAAGCCTCTCTTTTGTTAACACTTTAAAGCAATGAAGCAATGATAAATTATCGGTCGTTTTGGCATTAGACTGCTTTGGACACGAGAGCGTGTCCGATGGTTGGACTAAGTTTCTTGATTTCTGAGTCTCTTTTGTTATGATTCCGATTTCAGGCTAAGACGGTAAGTTGTTCAAGTTTGCTTATCAGTTCAAATTATAATTATCAGTGTTGTAATTGATGAAAAACTGTGCTCTGTATAGTTATTTCTTTGCATTTATCAGTCTTAAAGGTATAAGAAGTAAATATTTGCGTTTGGGAAGCGGTGGCCTATTTGTCAGAGCGTTCGGCTTGTAGCGCAGAGAATGTCGAGCCTCCTCTGAAACGGTTACTATGCAGGGCTTTGAGCTTCACTCACATTTGCTCATCGATTGATGTTTGTGGTGCTTAATACATGCACAGAAATAAAATAATTTATTATAAGGCTTATCCAAACTAAATAATTCGTCATTAGCAGCAGCAATGTCGTCATCATCACGACCACCATCACTTCAATGGATTTTGAAGTGATGGTGGTCATCTTCATCTTCATCATTACTAGAAGCTGTTACGAGCACAGTATTGCCGCAGCATGGATTTAAGAGTTGGGCCTCAGTTGTGTATTAAATGTTTGAATGCCAGTGAAAGATGGTAAAGTTTCCGGCAATTCCTGAAACGCAGAGAAATTGAGAGTTAATTCTATTCGTGGTTGTGGTTGTGGTGTGCAGGGGCGTCTACACCATAGAAACCTTGGAGCAAATGCTCCATCCAAGAAATAAGGGGGGAGATCTGCCGGTGTTTGTGCCACCAATTTAGGGGGGATGAAGGGGAAGGGGAAGAACAGGGGAAAAGTAGAAGTTGCTCCAATGACTTAGGGGGTGGACGCCTCTGGTGGCGTGAATGCACGAGATACCACGAACAGCCGCAAACTATGCCTACAACCTACTTTCAGTTTCAACATTTACCTCATCAGCAGTAAAACGGTAGGCCGGTCACCATTGCATTATCAGTGTAAGAGTTAGCTACTTTACGTTTATCAGTAGGACGCTACCATAATATCATCAAACAAGAGTATTTTCCCGTCATAATAATGACAGGTTGATATATTGATAAAGAAAATGAATGGATTGATTGGAAGAGAACTGAATTCGTTTACTGAAATGCTTGATTATAAGTCACATTTGGAGTGAAATTAACTGCAGCAGTGTATTGGTAGATGTAGGGGCAGCGAGTTGCCTATGTTGATACAGGTACATGCATTTAGGGCGGCAGTTACTGCAGCGACCTAAGTTTCAGAGCGTTAGTCTACGGCCTATGGCCATTGGTATATAATATATCAGGGCGAGAGTCGCATCGATTGCTCCAGTCGAGGAGGCTCTGGCCCGCAATAGTAGGCAATATCACTCACTATTGTTATTTTTTACTATTCCAAACAAATGTTTCGTCAGCGTATGCCAGTGTTCTCCGGATAGGCAGCTGAATAACGCTTCGTCGATTGACAATGCAGGGCCTGATTGGTCTTAAGCAGAAATGCTTTTAGCCGTATTGTTGCAATATATAAGAATGCGCACAGGTGCATGACAAAATATATTACATATGAACTGCCAAGACTCACTTAGCGTCACCGTTGTGCGTGTGTGTGAAGGCTGAGGTACAGGCTAAGGCATGTCGCCTTTAACATGGGAGCGGAGGTGTAATTGCCCCACTGGCTATTGAGTTTTTGGCATTTACGGCTATTGACCTGAACGTAGGCATACTCCAGCAAAAAGTCATCCACTTAGTGAAATACGACTCATTGCAAAAGTGATCGAATAGTCAGGGTTTCATATTAATATTGACAATTCTAAAATCACATCTTAACATTCATCCACCGAGCAGACGTTGAAGTGTTAGCATAGGGTTGCCACCCGTCCCGATTTTCTCGGGACCGTCCCGATTTCGAGGCAAATGCCCCGCGTCCCTACTTGACCTGGTCGGGACAGCCAAATGTCCCTACTTTAAAATTTGTGGCAATTTTTTGCGAAATCACAAAATGTTGTGGCTTAATACACATTAACCGTACTCAATTTGTTCACCAATATAGATTTAGAACACAGGGAAGTGAAATATCATAAGTATGGCAACACATTTGATGAAGGAAGAACAGTTAGCAGGCTAGCTGATCTTCTGTTCTGTTTCAGAAACCGTTGTTGAAAGCTGTGAAGAGTAATTTAAAATACAGCTTTAAATCAAACTCATGATCATTGCATTACTAAACCGATTGATACCTCGATCTGAAGGACAGAATCTGCATGTGCTCTTAAAGTTAAACTATTTTTAAAATCTCACAGAATTGCAGAAAACAGTGTTGGAAATGAACTATATAGGTCTATAGGCCTAATGTAATAAACAAGTTTTAAATATATTTGGACCCAATGCAAATCTTCAATAACGATATTTAAACACATCCTGACATCACTGTAGTGTTCAAAATTATATAAATCTTAATCTTAATTGACTTTTAAAATAAATTGTTTCCCCCCAACCCCCCCCCCCCCCAAAATTATTCGGTTGCGCGACTTGCGCCTCTGGTCCCATACATGAGGTGTTTTATGAATTGGCTGTTCAATAATTGCGTCCCGACTTCCTCGTTTAGAAAGGTGGTAACTTTTTTTTACTTAGCATAACAAAGATCTCATCGTGGTTTTCAAATCACGTTACTGCTCTGCGTGTCGTGCACAACCATTTAACTACATTTGCTGAATAGCTGCGTTTTGATATTCACGTTAACTCAGCCAGAGAGGAATAATAAAGTGAATATTGCATAGTTAGAGATATATAAACGAGTGCTGAGAAACGAAGAAAGCGTTTGTGAAACAATCAAGATATGCGGAGATCACAACCGTAAAGCTTGAGTGCAACTGCTCGACATTTTGATTACTGGTTTAGGTAAGTCGATGTTTTATAATCTATGCATAATTGCATATAGTATCCATATAGCGTGTGTTCGTCGTAGGACGCTACGTCACAAACGGTTTCTGTTCTATTGTGAAACCGTTTGTGACGTCAGTACTGCTGTCTTGATGACGGCGGTCTTGACGACGGTCTTGACGATGGCGATCAGAGCATTTTAAACAACGATATACACTGCCGTCATAATTATGACTGCAAAAACTCTAGTAATAATAATGATCTTCTTTATTAATTCAAACTGACAAGTACGCAGTAAGGTTACATCGAAACATGACAGTACAATCAAGGTCTTAATTAAACTTACGTTTTTGGCAGTCATGCAAGGCGCCGCCCTAGAGGAGGGTTACGAGTAGGCAATCGAACCGCGATCTAATGCTCTCCTGGCCATGAGCATACGAAATCCAGTATATAACACAGAATCATGGAATGAAACGTAGTTTGAGATATTCAGAATATAACCCATGATCGATCGAGTCAGACGATCAAGTTGGTAGAAATTCGGCCAAGTCGAGTTGGTAGAAAAGTCCGACTGGCAAGTCGAGTCGATTAAATGTTTTGAAAAGTCGAGTTGTTCGTTGTTCCCTCGACTTGACTCGACTATGAAATATTTTACTTACTATTTTTGCGGCTACGTCACACAATTACCAATATCGTGTAGGCTAATGACGTAATTCTGTGTAAACACACAACTACCGTATTAATTAACCTGATTTGAAGTTCAGTGCAAATTATGATCCTCTTGGTGCTTTGACAATTTTGCAAGCATTTGAAAACCCCTTGAGAATGAAAATACACAGTCTCACGCATAATGAAGTTGCTTCTGTCACATCAATTTCACCATCTTAACTCATCAAAATGTAACATTTTACATGCTTTGCATAATACTTCAGGCGAAAGTACTCATTTTCCAACAAATTGTAGCTCCAACGCTTTGCTAGAACTATCACGCCTAGCAGTTCCATCGTGTGAAATTTCTCAAAACTGCACCATTTAACAGACATTGCAAATGTATTTTACTCAAAAACACGCATTTCCAGTACAAATTACGCCAGCATGCTTTGTTCCCTCCAGCTAGAATTGCCATACATAACAGTTTCGCCATCCACAGCCTCCAAAATGATCAGTTTAGGTGCTTTTCACATAAGCTTCAATCTGAAACATGTCTTTTCCAACAAAATTCATCGATGTGCTTCACTCCATATAGCGCAAACTTTAGTTAGACCTATGTTACATCCCAATTCCATCACTCAAACTTTTAAAATATACCATTTCAAGCGCTTTGCAAATGTGCTTCAATCGAAAACAACCCTTTTCCTACAAATTGCATGTGTACAATTCGCCTCTATGAATAAACTTCAACTAGAAATACTATACCTAGCATTTCCAACACCAGATTTCTCTAAAATGCACTATGTTTCCAATTGAAAAGACACTTTCCCCACAAATTGCAACAACTTGTTTCACTCTTTATCAGTTAGAACTCTCATATGTGTCAGTTCCATCACCAAACTTTGTTTCCATAAATTGCACGTTCAGACTTCCACATTCCCAGCTAGAACTATCATACATAGCAGTTTCGTCATCCAAAATGATTTGAAATCCTTCATCTTACAGATTTTACACATATGTTTCAATCGAAAACCTACCTTTCCCACAAATCTGTCGCTGCCACAGCTGCCACCGCTACCACAGCTGCCACCGCTCCCAGCGCTCCCAGCTCTCCCGCCGCTGCTGCCGCAGCTTCCCAGCGCTCCCGCCGCTGCTGCCGCAGCTTCCTAGCGCCTCCGCCGCTAATGCAGCTTCCCAGCGCTCCCGCCGCTGCTGCCGCAGCTTCCCAGCGCTCCCGGCGCTGCTACCGCGACTTCCCAGGGCTCCCGCCGTTGCTGCCGCAGCTTCCCAGGGCTCCCGCCGCTGCTGCCGCAGCTTCCCAGCGCTCCCGCTGCTGCTGCCGCAGCTTCCCAGCGCTCCCGCCTCTGCTGCCGCAGCCGCTCATGTCGCCGCTCCACCACTAAAATATACCTTCTCCTCAATTCTGCTCGCATTTTCATTCTCCATACTTGACAGTTTTATATTTCTTAGCAAGTAATTTAGAGTTCTTCATGGAGATTCCTTCTCTTTTGCTTATCAGTTTTTGTATTTCTTAGCAAATAATTTAGAGAATTCAACTATATGCTAATAAATGACAGCCTGTGCATACATTCCCAACAGTAGAACCTAACGATCTTTGTTTCTTCACGTTTTTGTAATTAAATGTATTTAAACACTTATTTGGTTAAAACGAGAGGGGTGTACGATAGTGTAGTGGTTAGCATGCTAAACTGTCGATGGAGAGGTCGGGGGGGGGGCTCGAATCCCCGCCCGGATAGAAATTTGATTCGATTTCTGCTCCTGCTGCACCCGGAGCTAGCTCAGCTATAATGAGCACACTGACTGAACCCTGTCGGTGGAAGATGAGACGACGAGGGTGAGGGCTGGCCGTCTGCCCTCATATGTCGAGTCTAAGAAACTGAGGTTTCTAACATTTCATATCCATGGCTACCTCAGGGTTAGCTTAAGGATCCTCTCTCTCTTCTTGCTTAAAACGCTTCCATATTATTAAGATGTCAAAATATGTTGTCCAAATAGCATGCTTGTAAGAATATAGCTTGTAATACATATTAGAAATATATTTTAAAATTAAATTAGATTTAATTATATTTCAAATAAGACGCTAATTTTAAAATTTTTATTCAGCCACTGCATAGACTTGTCAAATACGTCGGGCAAGAGTACAGCTTTTAATATACATTAGATTATAACATAATATATATTTCAAATACCCAACCACATAGGCTACACCAATCCCATATTCAAATAAATATCGCTGTGCTATGGCGCTATACAAATTGTTGAAGTTTAAAATAGCTAAAATATATTGTAAATATAATTTAAATATAGGCCCTACTTACAATTGCTACAAGAAACAAGTTTATTCAACATACACCTCTCAAATATGCTGCTCCAATAACATAATTAAAATAAATCGTGTAAGAGTACAAATTAGAATTCAAATATAATTAAAATATATGAAATATAATTAAACTATATTAAATATAATTACGCTCAAAGTGACACTATGTTTAGATAGTGTGCCCTCATAGAAACCCTATGGTCTGAGGAAGTGGCCTCATAGAAACCCTATGGTCTGAGTGGCCTAATAGAAACCCTACGGTCTGAGTGGCCTAATAGAAACCCTACGATCTGAGTGGCCTAATAGAAACCCTACGATCTGAGTGGCCTCATAGAAACCCTACGATCTGAGTGGCCTCATAGAAACCCTACGATCTGATTGGCCTCATAAAAACCCTACGATCTGAGTGGCCTAATACAATTCCCTATTTAACTACTCCGGTCCCTTTTTGCGCTGAGCTCCTCGGTGAGCCTGTGATCAGATCTCTAAGAAACCAGCGTAGTTATTTCAACGGTTCTAGGACAAAATGGTAGCGGACAAAATGGTACGGACAAAATGGTATGGAGAAAATGGCATAAGGACAAAATGGTATTGGACAAAATGGTGTGGACAAAATGGTACGGACAAAATGGTACGGACGAAAATAGAACGGACAAAGTGGTACGGATAAAATAGTACGGATAAAATGTTACGGACAAAATGGTATAGATGCAATGAGCTAACGCTATATAAAGCGATTAAGATCTAGCTAAATTTAGAAGCGGGATCAACGATGAAATTGTAAATAAAACTAGATCCCGCATCTAGTTTAATTTACATTTCAATCGTTTATTTTAGCTATACTGTAATCGTTGAGCCCGCTACTAATTTTTGCTATATTTAAGCTATATTTTAATCGTTGATCCCGCAACTAATTTTAGCTATATTTAAGTCGTTGATCCTGCCTCTAGTTTAATTTACATTTTAACAGTTCATCCCGGTTCTAGTTCAATTTACATTTTAATCGTTCATCCCTCTTCTTATTTTAGCTATATTTTAATCGTTGATCCCGCTACTAATTTTAGCTATATTTTAGAGGTTCTACGAGAAAAGGTTCACGACAAATGGTTCACCGACAAATGGTTCACGGACAAATGGTTCACGACAAATGGTTCACGACAAAAGGTTCACGATATTCCAGCTTCTAGCTTGAGCTATATTTTCATTGGCCATCCAACTTGTAGTTTACGTTTTAATATGACACGTTTTTATGGTTCAACCAGCTTGTACTTTGACTTAGATTTTTAACGCTTTCCAGCTTCTTCTTTCAGATCATTTGATTGCTCATCCAGCTTCTAGTTTAACCTCTTCTTTCATCGCTCTTCCAGCTACTAGTTTAAGTGTTAGTATGACACGTTTTTATCGCTTTTCCAGCTTCTAGTTTCAGCTCATTTTCATCGCTCTTCCAGCTTCTTGTTTCAGCTCATTTTCATCGCTCATCCAGCTTCTATTTTAAGTGTTAATACGTCATATTTTCATCGCTCTTCCAGCTCTAGTTTGACTTCTATTTTCATCGCTCTTCCAGCTTCTAGCTTAAGTATTAATATGAAACGTTTTCATCGCTGTCCCAGCTTCTTGCTTAAGTGTTAGTATGACACGGTTTCATCGCTCTTCCAGCCTCCAGTTTAACCTCATTTTCATCGCCATTCTAGCTTCTAGTTTAAGTGGACGAGTGGTGAAAATAGAAGTCAAACTAGACCCTGGAAGAACGATGAAAATGTGTCATGTTAACACTTCAACTAGAGCTGGAAGAGCGATGAAAATGAGGTCAAACTAGAAGCTGGAAGAGCGATGAGAATGTGTCATATTAACACTTAAACTAGAAGGTGGAATGGCGATGAAAATAGAGGTCAAACTAGAAACTGGAAGAGCGATGAAAATGTGTCATGTTAACACATAAACTAGAAGGTGGAATGGCGGTGAAAATAGAGGTCAAACTAGAAGCTGGAAGAGCGATGGAAATGAGGTCAAACTAGAAGCTGGGTGAGTGATGAAAATAGAGGTCAAACTAGATGCTGGAAGAGCGATGAAAATATGTCGCATCAGCGCTATATAAAGCGATTAAAATATAGTTAAATGAGAAGCGGGATTAGCGATTAAAATGTAAATTAAACCAAAAGCGGGATCAACGACTAAAATGAAAATTAATCTAGAACCGGGATGAACGATTAAAATTTGTCTATTAAACTAGAGGCGGGATCAATGATTAAAGTATAAATTAAACTGGAACCGTGATCAACGATTAAAATGTCAATTAAACTAGAAGCGGGATCAACGATTAAAATGTAAATTGAACTAGAGGCGGGATCAACGACTGAAATGTAAATTAAACTAGAACCGGGATGAACGATTAAAATGTCAATTAAACTAGAAGCGGGGTCAACGATTAAAATGTCAATTAAACAAGATGCGGGATGAACGATTAAAATGTCAATTAAACTAGAAGCGGGCTCAACGATTAAAATGTCAATTAAGCTTGAAGCGGGAAGACCGGTTAGAATGTAAATTATACTGGAAGCGGGATCAACGACTGAAATGTAAATTAAACTAGAGCGGGATCAACGACTAAAATGTAAATTAAACTAGAACCGGGATGAACGATAAAAATGTAAGTTAAACTAGAAGCGAGATCAACGATTGAACTATAGCTAAAATATAGCTAAAATTGATAGCGGGATCAACGATTTAAATATGGCTAAAACATAGCTAAAATTTAAAAGCGGGATCAATGACTACAACATAGCTAATATGAGAAGCGGGATGAACGACTAAAATGTAAATTAAACTAGAACCGGGATGAACGATAAAGATGCAACTTAAACTAGATGCGGGATCTAGTTTTATTTACATTTTAATCGTTGATCCCGCTTCTAAATTTAGCTAGATCTTAATCGCTTTATATAGCGCTAGATCATGGCATCTATAGATACCATTTTGCTCGTACCATTTTATCCGTACCATTTTATCCGTACCATTTTGTCCTTACCATTTTGTCCGTACCATTTTGTCCAATACCATTTTGTCCCTATACCATTTTGTCCATACCATTTTGTCCGTACCATTTTGTCCGAAACCATTTTGTCCGGTCACCATTTCATCCATTCAGCTTTGTGAACAAACATCCGGAGTCATCGCTTCATTAAAGATGAGTGCAGCATAACTGAGCAATTTGAATTGCTGAAAGATTTTAATTTAAATGACGGAGCAACATGGTCGTTTCTGAACAAACTAAACATCATCCCAATATATAATCCAAAGTCTCAAAGCTTTTTTGCGATTTCAAATTGTAATTTATGATCATCCAATGCGCCCGTGTCTAATGCACAAGGCCTCAAGTCGGGTCGCAATAATCCAGAAGATCAGTCCGTCAAATGTTATAATTGTTCATCTCACGATTGCGGTGAAAACACAATTATAGTTCAATCGCGTGATCGCTTGACCTCTAACCTCCCAGGGTGCCCAAATGAAGCCCATATAGGACCCATATTCCTACATGGGACCCAAATAGAGCCCATATGGGTCCCATCTAGTGGAACTGCTGGTGGAACTGCTGGCATGGTACAATTTCCGTTGCCAACTGCATGAGGATTAACATAATTGGAATACCAGAAACAATCATTGTGCACATTTTCTACCACTCGAAAGTTGATATTCAGGTTTACAGTTTGGTAAAGTATTTTAATATCAGCCATATGAGGTTTTCCTCATTTTGTGCAGCGTTCGAATCCAGTTTTGTCAAGTGAAACTGTCATATTTTTTGCAAAGCCATATGAACCGCATTAAGGTTAGTGAACCGAAGTTGTGCCAACAATGAAAAAGAAGTAGGGGGCTATCTTAACTACAGGTGTTTTCATGCGATTGATGAACAGAATCGTAGAATGAGTGAGCAATAGCATTCTTGTCTTGCTTTGCACCCGTATTATTTTGTCCAATGATAGAAGTTATGGGTCCAGATTGAATGACAACTTAGTCGTAATCGTAAACTCCAAATTTTTAAAGCGCTTCTCTAAAGATAAGCAGAGAGCACCAGATTATTGACGAGTGGAATCAATGCTATTACCAGCTAAATTGCTTTTGTAGAATAAACCATTGCAATCTCATGGCCTAATCAGTTTTAAATATGGATACAAATCTTCAGTTCGATGAACATAAACAAGAATTCTCAGATTTTTTTGAACAACTTCTACATTGCCAATTCACCTACTTGGAATTATTAACCGGCAGCTGTTTTGAACTTCCTCTTATCTACTTTCTGGAAAATATAACCGACATTGACAGTATAACTTATCGTAGCAACATCTGCGCTATTAACAAAGACACAGTGGCTCCAAAAGGATTTAAAGGAACTGTGCTCATTATTCAGTCTGAAGGATCACACCAAGGACACGCTAGCTTATATTTTAAAAACAACGATATGCCTTTTACATACCCGATGGTTCCAGAGGACAGACCTGCATTTTCGCAGGTTCTACTATATAAATCAGATATAAAAACAAGCTTACTTCCTGATTCCTCCTGCACAAGAAAATGGCTAGCAACATTTCAGGGGCTTTCACTTGATACGGTGGATGCGATTTGGTGTCCAAACTGGCCTGAGGAAGCACATGAATGGATTACCCGTGTACGGCCAAATGAATGGCCATTGCTTAGCACTCTGAACAAAATAGTAAAAAAGGGATGCCTTTTAGTTGCCAAGCCGCATCAGGGAAGCAACTTTATTGGAAGCCAGTGGCGATTTTCTTTTTCCGAGGCAGAACTCATCTTAATCCATACTTGGAATGATACACAGATGTATATTTATCACGTTCTACGTCTGATTAAGATCGCTGCTGTGAGAAAATGCGGAGGAAAGAAGACGACCTTTGTCACAACTTATCACTTTAAAACTCTGATGTTTTGGGCATGTGAAGAAATGCCTAAGGAATTCTGGTTGCCTGACAATATAGAAACCTCTGTAAAGGAATTAATAATCATTATGATCGAATGGTTGATCGAAAAGCAGTGTCGAAACTACTTCATGCCGGGTAACAACATGCTAGATCATTTGCCAGACAGTCACGACTTTGAAAGAGAGGTGCAATTTCTTATCGATTCTGTGTATTTAGTTGATCAGTATATTTCAAACACCGTTCCTTTCACATCAGATCGCAGGGATAACAGATTGAAAGAGTTTCCCGTGCGCTTTCCAACTAACTTGATTTTTGCTGTTCAATTGAGAGCAAGCCTCTGGTATGTTGTTGATCCGAATAGCCCTGGAAGGCAGATGTATATGCCTAGTAATGCCATCGAGAAAAGTCATTTATTCCGATCTGACATTTTCAACTTGTTCCAATGCCTCACAATCCATAGGCATCTTATGTCATCAACGGACTTGGAAGAGAAAATAAGTCGGTGTCATGATGTTGAAGAATGTTTCAAAGAAGCAAACGAGAGACAAGTTGATGGCTTCATATATGTATATGTTTCGTCTATGGACAATTTTCACACTGTAATAACAAAGGCGCTAAGCAAGAATATAGAAAACAGGGACATCATTGATTCATCTAACGGCAACGATCAACAAACTGAGTCCATTCCTCCGCTTAGAAATTATACACGATGGGAATTATGCTATAGCAGAACCGAATCAGCACAACGAAGCCATGTTGCATGTATTTTGGAAATGTTCTCGAAAATAATGAATGAAAACATATTGAAACCAACTTGCTTTTATACAGCGGCATATGAAGCAAATTTTCACTGGACAATTTTTGGAGAAGAAAGCAGTGAAAATGCTGTGAAAGGCTATAAAAAGGCATTGGCCATTTGTTACAGGTGGCTCTTACATGCTAGAGCAATCCAGAATAGTTTGTCGTTCTTAGTGTTCTTCCGTGAACGTGAACTACCAATAATAATTTCCAATCGATGGTCAATGATTTTTGACAGATACATTCAAATTGTTCTTGGATTTTTGTCTGTTGTCAAAAGAGTAGGAATAAAAAATCGTATATATCAGTCACATTACAAATGGTTAAATGCAAGAAATGATTTCGAAGTTATTGTTCACGTGTATCCAATAGATCTTCTGGGGTACATAAGGTATCAGTGCAAATTTCATTTGAAAAACTGTTTATTTATGGACGACTCTTTTACGAATGATATGCATTATGACATTTCGAGGATTCTTTTGTACACGGCCGCTCGTATCGGTACCGAGACGAGACGAACAAGCAACTTTTACGATTTATGAATGTTTCTCAGTTGCGAAGAATAAAGTTATGTTGTACATAGTGGCAGCTTTCAGTGACATGAAGTAATGGACACTTGTATATTTCTTTATGTTCGTAATCATTTGAGTTAATTATTTTTATTTTTATTGCAGAGGTTTTATATAGCGCCCCTCAAGGTTATCTACTCATGAGCGCTCCGTCCAACCTCGGTCAAACAAGGCAGTTTTAAGGCAAGAATGGAACAGAGAAGAGCAATCGATTGGGATCAGGCGCTGCGCTACTGGGAACTTATTGCAGGTCGATGGGCCAGAGACACAGAAGGCACGGTGTTGTCGGATAGCAGTCCGGGCGAGGGACAGGGAGGTCAGTCTGTACTGCAGAATGAAGTGACGTTGGACAGCCATAGTGGATCAGCAAAGTTCCCGGAGGTAAAGAGGAGCCAAGCCCTCAACGCACTGCCGAACCAAAGCAGAGACCCGATAAGCAATGCGCTGCGGGTAGGGTGCCAATGGAGCACCTCCCGCATGTACCCCGAGACCCGGCCAAACTTGTGGATACGACCCACCAGCCGGGCAGCCGTGCGCAGGACCCGATTGAGGAATCTCAATTGGCAGGTTGGGAGCCCATCATATATGGCGCTACAATAATCGAGGCGAGAGACCACAAAAGCATGAAAAGTGTAGATGCTGAACTAAAAGAAAAGGATCGAGATATGACCCTGAGTTGTCGCAGCTGGTAGTAAGAGCTGCGGCAGATGAGGTTAATATGTTGGACAAGTGTAAGTACCTGGTCTAAGGCGAATCTTTAAGTCTCGGACTGAAGCTAAAGTAAAGTAAATGTGAGTTTGATTATCTAGGTTTTGTCTTGTTAGATTAGGGATAAGCTCATATTTCTTTGGTTACAATTAAATAAAATGGCCAGGTTAGGCTATGGCAGGGTCTCAGTTGAAGATATATATACCAATTCGCGGTTGGCGCTTGATCGTTTGGTCCAGAGCAGATCTTAGACAAGCACGGCAGTCCTTCAATTTCTACAGTTGTATTTTCTGCGTAGAAGGAGAAAGACGTTTTGTTAAAAACGATTAGTTTTAAACTGCAGATCGAATAATAGTGAATTGGTAAATGAATGCTTCTATCGATTTCGAACTGCATTGAAGACTGATCATGACATCTAGGTTGTGGGATCGTGCGATATCTAGGCTAGCGTAGCTGTAGTAGCTCAGCCCGTTTCCAAAAATGACACAAATAAGGAGATTTGTCAATTCGGAAGCGATTGAATCGCGTACTGTGTTGATCGACCTTGGATCAACACGTGTAATTATCGTCAAAGTCAGTGTTGATTGAGAAAAGCTTTCAAACTCTCGAGGAGAAATAATTGGAGACGAAGCTGATCATTCAGCTGGCGCAACGGAGACAAAGTCTGGTTGGAGTTCGACTGGAGATCAAGTGAAAGAATTCCTTATTGAGAAGTGAACGCTGAGACTGTTCGTACTGCATTCATTTGTCTGCACAGTAACCCAAAACTCAGATCCTGTATGACATCGATAGAGGTAGATTAGATATTCACAACTAAATACTCCGATGTTTTCTGTAAAAATGTTTGGACTGAAAAGGAGCTCTATCAAGTGATTCGTGCAATCTTACTTTGTTGAAGTCTGCATTGGAACAGAGAACTTTCTTCAATGGATAGGCTCCTTTCTTCACGGGCGCTCTCTCAAGGTGGTTCACGGCCCGACTAGGTCTGGGTGGGTTCCCGCTCCACATGGTCTGCCCCTCAGGGCTCCTTTCTTGATCCTATTTTGTAAATTATTTATATATCTGGCCTTGCTCCGCTCCTTGAGGAACACGAAGCACTGGGTTAGATTTATGCGGATGACATACAGACATACTTGCAGAGTATTTCATCCAACACCTCTTGAACTGTGGGATGGGTTTTGGTCGTGTAGATGTCCTGAAACCGTTTGCGCCAAAACCCGGCAAAGGCTAAATTCATTAGGCTGAGCGCCCCACCTCAACTTGTTAAGCTTGACTTTGCCGCCCTGGTCGATGAATTTCCTAGTTATGCTTTCTCTACGGTAGTTCGCGACCTTGGGGTAATGCTAGATCAAGAGCTTACTCTTGCATCTCATCTTTATTGACTTGCCCGCAATTGCTACTATCGGCTGCGCCAGCTTCGCACTGTTACCCGCTGTCTTTACCGTGCCGTATATACAATAGTATACCATGTACCGTAGTATGCCATGCCGCCAGTTAGTACATTTCTTTATTACAGCTCGACTTGACAATGGTTCCTCACTTTACTATCTTCTAGTCGTCTGGCGTGCCTCAGTCGAGTGCAACGCTCTGCGGTGCGCCTTAATGACTGAATACCAGAATATGGTCAGGTCTCTATAGCTATATGCTGGAGGTCCTACACATTGGCTTCCCGTCATCCAGCTTGTAGTATACAGGGTTGTTTCCCCGCTTTGGCGGTGCCAGAAGGCCTGGGCTCCAGCTTATCTGAGGGTCTTTTGCCGCCCCGTGCTTGGAGTTCAGGGTAGCCGCCACCTCAGCACTTCGGGAAAGAGGTCTTACGCCCCTTGTGCCTTTGCCGCACAGCCACCATGCAGAAATGTGCTTTTTCAGCTGTGGGCCCGACGGCATGGAAAGGGCTCTTCCCGGAGCTGCGGCTGCTCCCCAGAACTCCCTCTGATACGTTCTACACTAGACTACAAACTGTCGTATTTGGCCGAGCTGGGGTCGGAAGCACCTCTGAGTAGCTCCCCTGGAAGAGGTGCTATATAAATACTCGAATGAATGAATGAATAAAACGTGCTCAAAAGCTTAGGAGTTTCTGATTACAATCAGCGTACACTTGCGTTGGTTCAGTGGTCAGTTGTTATTGGTCAGTAGCGGTCAGTTGGTCGGTCAGTTTAATCAATCTGCGTCCACACAACTTATGGATGCCCCGTCTGCAGATCGGAGGCCGCTGAGACTGTCAAGGGAGCAGCGGACGCTGGCTTACAATGGCCACGTATGGTGGACATGGAAACCAAAACGTCGGCTTAGAAGACGTCAAGAAGAGAGGACAACAAGAAGAGTGGAGGGAGATACATAGAGAGACATAAAGAGAGAGAAAGAGACAGACAGACAGACAGACAAACAGACAGACAGACAGAAGTCTCAGAAGATTAGAATGATAGGGGAAGGGGAGAATGGAGGGAGGATTAAGGACGCCATTTGGTGGTGGGAGGAGAGCATCCGTGCGTTGTTCGTCTCTTAATCGTTAAATCTGGCAACAAGCGTCGTTGGATTCCAAGAGTCCATCGGTCGATAGCTCAACAGCGCCAGGTCGTCGCTCGGCAGCGCCCTCTAACCGAATAATCTACTCAGCAGACAAAAGATGTCGCTGCGTCTTCGCAAGAATTTCCCTTTCGACCACGACCAGCAGAATAATTGATAACGTGGAGCCTTTACGTCGCATGTGGTCGCGGTCAATCTCAACGGTAGAGATCGTGTTTTCTCCGTTTTTCTACGTTTGCTTAAAGAGAACAGATCCATTCAAACGGATCAGATCCATACCTCCAGCCGACCATCCATCTTTCCATCAAATCACTGCTGCTTCTACGCTTGTCCACTCATTTGTCGTGTCTCGCCTTGACTATTGCAGTACTCTCTACCTTGGTCTCCCAGCGGCTCGGATTGGGTGCTTGTACCGGGTCCTGCGTGCAACGGCACGCCTTATTGGTCGCATCCCGAGATTTGGCCATGTCACCGAGTACATGCGGGACGTTTTACATTGGCTTCCTATCCTGCAGCGTATTACCTATCGGATCTCTGCCCTAGTGTGGCGCTGCCTTGTGGGTGAGGTCCCTGTGTATTTGCGAGAGCATTGCCGCTCCACACTGAACATCCAGCGCCGTGGTTCCCTGCGCTCTTCTAAGCAGGTTGAGCTTCTAGTTCCCCGCTCACGGACCGCCCTTAGACAGCGCCGTGATTTTTCCATCGCTGGCCCTGCAATCTGGAATGGGCTCCCTGTAGCGCTTCGCCAGGTCCCAAGCACCCATTCTGCCACATTTTATTCAAATCTCAAGACTGTACTCTTCAGCCGGGGTTGGGTCGGGAGTGCTTCTGAGTAGATAACCTTGAAGAGGCGCTATATAAATTCTCCATATGAATGAATATGAATGAATGAAATCAATTATCTAGAAGTAATAATTATTGTAAATGATATAGCAAACGCCATACACCAAATGTTTTAAGCAACTCAATGACGTAATAAGCTAAGCGTTTCAATGACGTAGTAAGACTTTCAATGACGTGGTCAGCATTTCAGTGACGTAATAAGCGTTTCAGTTACGTCGAAAGAGTTTAAAAATTGCGCAGTAATAGTCCTAATGAACAGCTTCATTGCGCCAAATAGGCAGAAAAGATAATCAATCAATACAAAACGAAAAACATCACAAAATATTAATAATTGTCAAGAGCAGACCCGCATCATGTTTCTTCGTGAATACCAAGGCAAGTAACTATCTAATGACACAATAAGCTACATAATTGCGTAATAAACATCCTATGAGGAGGAAGCATCCTGCTGAAGTAGTATCACTCTTGAGGAAGCAAACATCGCAAGGATAACATAAGCGTCCTAAAGGGGCAACAAAATATGGAGGATTAACCCTTGGAATTAGCGGGATAAACTGCACGAATGAGTCAGATTAGTCCTCTATGTTGTTGGTCATCAATCTCTAAGGATTGCACACATAACGCATATACATAGACGGATGCATACTCGCACATTTGAAATGTATACGCTGATGCTGCACTATATGTGACTAAACCCATTCGCTTGCCAAAGTATAGACCATGCATGTCTGTATGCATGTATGCATGTATATATGTATGTATGTATGCATGTATATATGTATGTATGTATGTATGTATGTATGTATGTATGTATGTATATATGTAGGCACGGATGCATGCATGCATGCATGAATGTATGCCTGTATGTTTCTATGTAGCTTTTCGAGCGTTTGTCAATGTGTTGCAAATATAATGCGTATGCTTGTTGGTACGCGCATGAGCGTGACAGCTGAGAAACCTATTGATGTCTCCTGCAATCACTGAACCGGTTGAATGCTTGAATGACTAAGCAATATCTCGACGGACTTAGAGAAGGAGATTCGTTTGCCAAAATGGTAACTACAGGAACATGTGCAGATACGCAGACGGAGATAGACAAACCTGGTACCACGACTTGACAGGAAGACGCTACTGCGCGTACCAGGAAGCACACACACATATTTTTACATAAAGAAATAATATCCATTCATTCATTTCATTCATTTGAGCACTTATATAGCGCGTCTTCAAGGGGACTACTCAGAGGCGCTCCCGACTTCAGCACGAACAAAAAGAACAGTTTTTAACGCAGTGTAGAAAGACTCGGGTTGGGTTTTCGGGAGGAGACGCAGCTCCAGAGGGAGCCCGTTCCAAACCACAGGACCAACCACCAAAAAGGCCCGATTTTGCATGGTGGCAGTACGAGCAAATGGCACAACAAGCACCCCCCTCTCCGCAGAGCGGAGTGAGCGACCACGGGTCTCACCGGCAGGTAGGCAGAGGGACCTCAGATAGGCTGGAGCGATGCCCAGGCGATACAGGCGATACTTGTAAATCAGTCTCACGGCTTAGTCTATTAATGCCAAGGGTTAATCCTGTGCAGTTTTCTGTCGAAACCCAAAACAAATATGTTTCTCTCTTTCCCTTTGCTTAGACAGAAATCTGGCGTCACTTGGTTAGAGAACACGCGGTCATATTGAGGCAAGCGCGCTAACCCAAACGAAAGACTGAGTATGGAATATGTAATAGGACGATACGTAGGAAATTGGCACAATCCATATATTGTCCTTAAGGGAATTAGGAACACTCAGAGAAGGATGATCATGGGTCAGAGAGAGAGAGAGAGAGAGAGAGAGAGAGAGAGAGAGAGAGAGAGAGAGAGAGAGAGAGAGAGAGAGAGAGAGAGAGAGAGAGAGCGAGAGAGAGAGGGACAGGGGCAGGGAGAGAGAGAGGGAGAGAGAGAGAAAGAGAGAAAGAAAAAGAGACAGACAGACCGACAGATAGAGTCAGCGACAGAGACAGAGAGACAGACAGACAGACAGAGAGAGAGACAGACAGACAGACAGACAGACAGACAGACAGACAGACAGACAGACAGACAGAGAGCGAGAGCAAAGAAACTTCCTACTCACTGGTTCACTACCACATACAATCCTACATGTACTATGATGCATTTCTCATCATTCAATCTATTCATTGTCCTTAAATCATTGGCGCCTGTACTTGATACGCTCCATTTGGTCGAACATGCCGTGTGGGTACATGACAGCTATAATTGCGGCATGGACGGACGAATAGGTGGCAATGAACGTGACTAACCACTTCCTCTGCTGAACCATTTGTTTGCCCACCAAGCTTCAACTTGTCTGTCCGCAAAATGGGTTGTTGGCTCTTCGCTGCGTTGGTCATGACGTTTACACCTGACTGGGCACGGACCGCATACGTTAGATCGTATGGAAGAATAAGAAATCATTTCGCTTGTGCTAATTAGACATCCACTGTTTATATGAGTATAGGGATTGCGATAGATATTAAATGGAGACGATTTAAAGTAAGAGAAATTTGGAATTGGT
Source organism: Allolobophora icterica (assembly GCA_963556255.1). Classification (NCBI taxonomy): domain Eukaryota; kingdom Metazoa; phylum Annelida; class Clitellata; order Crassiclitellata; family Lumbricidae; genus Allolobophora; species Allolobophora icterica. The sequence continues at coordinate 25,433,526 of OY744603.1, read as the reverse complement.
AGCAATCAACACCGTTAACTGAAAAAGCAACATAAAAGTAACGAACAGAATCCGCACTGAAGAAGAGAATAACCAATTAAGCGAGTTAACTGCTTTTACATTTGCTTTAGTGTGTACAACATTAATGGACATGCAGCTGGTGATGGATTGGAATAGCTGATTGGTGGAAATAGACATGGAAAGTGAGGAAATAAGCTTGCGACGGAAAGATCAAGAGGTAGGAAAGGATGAGTGATAAAGAAAGAAAAACAGTCAATATCTCTTTGAAAAGGTACGTAACCAAGCAAACGTGTGAACATTAGGTTGCATTTCTTTTAAAAGACAGGGAAGAACTAAGCAGGAAAAGAACGATTTGAATGATTCTACATATTTTTACTCAAATTTATCTCCATGTTCTTTACCCATGGGATTTCAACCGGGTTTCTACCACAGATTATTAATTTCGACAAAGGTTTCATCTAAACAATATAGGGTTTCATATTAATACTGACAATTCTAAAAATCACATCTGAACATTCATCCACCGAGCAGACGTTGAAGTGTTAGCATAACAAAGATCTCATCATTGTTACCAAATTTATCAGGTTGCTGCTCTGCGTGTCGTGCACAGCCATTTAATGACAGTAAGTTGCTGAATTGCTGGTTGTTTCAAGATTCACGTTAACTCAGCCAGAGAGGAATAATAGTGTGAATATTGCATAGTTAGAGAAGTATAAACGAGTGTTGAGAAATCAAGATACAATCAAGATATGCCGAGATCACAGCCTGAGTGCAACTGCTCGACATTTTAATTCTGTTTTAGGTAAGTCGATGTTTTATGTAAAGGTAAACCAGTAAATAGTAAAAAACCATGGAATGAACCGTAGTTTGAGATATTCAGAATATGCCCCATGATCGATAGAGTCAGTCGATCAAGTTGGTCGAACCTCGGCCAAGTCGAGTTGGTCGAAAAATCGTCGACTTGATCTTTCAAGTCGAGTCGATCAAATGTTCTGACAAGTCGAGTTGATCGTTGTTTCTGCGACTTGACTCGACTATGAAATATTTTACTTAGGACTAATATTTTGGCAGCTACGTCGCACAATTACCCATTTGATGTAGGCTAATGACGTAATTCTCTCAACTACCCTATTAATTAACCTGATTTGGAGTTCAGTGCAGGTTATGATCCACTTGGTGCTTTCGTATAGTGAAAGCTATAGAGATACTTTTTCAGTTATACGGTGAAAATGGAGAGATTAGGATGCGTTAAACTACAGACTACTAGAGTAACCAACTTCAGTAATCTTGAGCAGTTTAAAGTTTATTGAACTAACTGTAAACTAGACACTGCGCGTCCTCTACTGCAGTCTTATTTGTTGAGCTGGTACTAATTTCTGTACCGTAGACCCTACTGTAGGAGATTCCCTTATAGCCCAGCTGATGGAGTCTACGGCGAATAGGCCTACTTACATGAATATAACAGTGCCTAAAATCGCGCGTCTTCTGACATGAGGTGTGCACTTGACATAGTCCAGTGTGCAGTTGACTTGTCTGGAGTATGCAGTGTGTAGGCCTAGTATGAATTTTAGAGAGACTAGTTCAAGTCAACGACACACGATATCATTATAATACCTGAAATTTTGTGTATCAGTTCAACTACAGTTTGATAGTTTGAGGAAGAGTGTCCAATTGAAAATCATGAGTAATTAGATAATGAAATTATAAGAATGCAACAGTCTCAGGAATTTTGTCCACGTCGATAAAAGTCGATCAAGTCGATCGTTTATTTTCAAAGACGATCGAGTTGACGAGAAGTCGACTAGTCGACAAAGTTGTTCGAATCGTTCGTCGGCCGACCAAGTCGACCGTAGCACTCGACTCGATCGACCACTGGGTATAATTGAGTCATTTTCCGGTATCTGATTTAATAATCACGATCCCGGTTATTTATCAGAAAGCAATACCTGGTCTGGTCATTCTAAGTGATAAGATAAAAACGTGATTGATCAGTCAACAATTTATGATCTTTAAAAGGAGTTCTAAGCAATAAAGTAATTTATTAACATTGATTTTGAATTTAAAATGTTCCACTCCGATACCTTCCCTAGGCTGTAATACTCATTGCTATTTCAAAATGATTGCATTAAGCCAAACAATTCATGTATTTATGTTGTATTATATATACTTGTATGTTTCTAAATACAACTAGGTGAACCGGCTCCTCAGTATAATTTTTAAATTTTAGCTTGTCCCTGGAAAATTATGTCCGCTCCGTTACCATGTAAAAATTATCTCGTATCTCACGACCCTTCTATTTCTTTGCTCGCGCAACTTAACTCGTCTCTTCTGTGGTCTACGTTATTATGTGTCGATACACGATCTGAATGCTTAGACAGATATCTTACTAATTTTCACTTATCTCGTACCTAATATGTTTTTTTTATTATACATCCACTCCGTTACCTCATTCTTGCAATGATTATGAATAAATTTATTGCAATCATATTTGTAATATAACATTTGTAAGCAAAATAATGAGTTTACCGACGATTGGTGTGGACGCATGAGAGAAAATATGGTATTTACCGTGCTGATACACATTTTCTCCATTCCATTACCTGTCCATTCCGTTATTATAAATGTTACTCTTGAGGTATTAAAAATGTTGCCACTGTTCAAATAAGTTGTCTACTTAAAATATCATTTATAATAGCTTACAATTTATTTAGCAATATATGACATTCTCTGTAAGTTTTTTTTGGCAAACTGTTTTTATTAAAGTTCACTTTTCACATTATGTGCTCAATTCTCGAAAGATAGTAACGGAGTTGACATATTGTGTAGTAAATTTGATGTAATTTTAATGTTGTGAGCAGATTTTTAAGCCAGCACCACAAAAATTATAATGTTTTCTGTTGATTTGATCACTGGGAATGATTGGCGCAAGTGCTTTTTATTTAGTTATTTGGCCAAAAAAATGCAATCAACTTAACATTGATTAGTCCTCTATACTTCTATTTCCGTACGAGTGGAATTTCTTAATAAAATTAAAACTGTGATGCAATTAAATAATCATTTGTATTGTAATTTCTTTAATATTTATTTTATAAATATTAATATTAAAACGCTAAGGTTAGTGGATTGAAATTGTACCAGAAATGAAAAATATGATAAACATCGGATAATGACTAATGAGAGAGCAATAGCAGATTTGTCTTGCCTTTCAATATAATTATTGTGCCAACAATAGAAGTTAGCAGTCGAGATTGGATGACAATTTAGTCGTAGGCCTAATCGAAATCGTAAACTCCAAAGCTTTTACCAATTAAATTGCTCTTGTAGATAGAACCACTGCAATGTGATGGCTTAATTAGTTTTAAATATGGCTGCATATCTTCAGTTCGCCGAAAATAAACAAGAATTCTCAGATTTTTGCGAACAACTCCTACATCGCAAATGCGTCCATATACTATTATTAACCGGCAGCTGTTTCGAACTTCCTCTGATCTACTTCCTGGAAAATATAACCGACATTGACATCATAAGGTATCGAAGCAACATCTGCGCGATTAACAAAGACACAATGGCTCCAAAAGACTTCAAAGGAACTGTGCTCATTATTCAAACTGAAGGAACACACCATGGACACGTGAGGTTGTATTTTAAAAACCACAATATACCCTACACATACCCGATGACTTCAGAGAACAGACCTGCATATTCGCAGGTTCTGTTAGAGAAATCAGATGTAACAACAGGTTTATTTCCTGGTTCCAGCTACACAAGTAGGCCTAAATGGCTGGCCAATTTTCAGGGACTATCACGTGACACGGTGGATGCCATTTGGTGTCCAAACTGGCCTGAGGAAGCACAGGAATGGATAACCCGTGAGCGAAATAATGAATGGCCATTGCCTAGCTCTCTGAACAAAATAGTAAGCAATGGATGCTTTTTAGTTGCTAAGCCACACCAAGCAAGTCAGTTTATTGGAAACGAATGGCGATTTTCTTTTTCCGCAGCAGAACTCATCTTAATCCATACCTGGAATGGTGTTCAAATGTATATTTATCACATTCTACGTCTGATCAAGAGCGATGTTGTGAGAAAATGCGGAGGAAAGAAAATGACCTTTCTCACGACTTATCACTTCAAAACTCTGATGTTTTGGGCATGTGAAGAAAAGCCTACGGAATTCTGGATGCCTGACAATATAGAAACCTCTGTAAAGGTTGAATGGTTGATCGAAAAGCAGTGTCGAAACTACTTCATGCCAGGTAACAACATGCTGGATCATTTGCCAGACAGTCACAACTTTGAAAGCGAGGTGCAGTTTCTTATCGATTCTGTGAATTTAGTTGACCAGTATATTTCAAACACCGTTCCTTTCACATCAGTTCGCAAGAATAACAGATTGAAAGAGTTTCCTGTGCGCATTCCAACTAACTTGTTTTTTGCTGCTCAGTTGAGAGCTAGCCTCCGGTATGTTGTTGATCCGCATAGACCTGGCAGACAGATGCATATGCCTAGCAAAGCTATCGAGAAAAGTCATTTATTCCGATCCGACAGTTTCAGCTTGTTCCGATGCCTCACAATCCATAGACGTCTTATGTCATCTAAGGATTTGGAAGAGAAAATAAGTCGCTTTCATGATGTTGAAGATTGTTTCAAAAGAGCAAACGAGAAACAAGTTGATGGCTTCATGCATGTATATGTTTCGTCTACGGACAATTTTCACACCGTAATAAGAAAGGGGTTAAGCAAGAATATAGATAACAAGGACAGCATGGATTCATTTAACGGCAACGATCAACAAACTGAGTCCATTCCTCCGCTTATAAGTTATACACGATGGGAATTATGCTATAGCAGAACCGAATCAGCACAGCAAGGCTATGTTGCATGTATTTTGGAATTGTTCTCGAAAATATTGAATGAAAACATATTGAAACCAACTTGCTTTTATGCCGCTGCATATGAAGCAAATTTTTACTGGACAATTTTTGGAGAAGAAAGCAGTGAAAATGCTGTGGAAGGCTATACAAAGGCATTGGACATTTGCTACAGGTGGCTCTTGCATGCTAGAGAAATCCAGAATAGTTTGTCGTTCATAGTGTTCTTCGTTGAACATGAACTAGGGCCTACCAATAATAATTTCCAATCGATGGTCAATGATTTTTGACAAATACATTCAAGTCGTGCTTGGTTTTCTGTCGCTTGTCAAAAGAATAACAAGCCGTATATTTCAGTCAAAATCTAAACTGTTCAATGGAAGTGCTGATTCGGAGGTTCTTGTTCACGTTTATCCAATAGATTTTCTGGGGTATATAAGGTATCAGTGTAAATATCATTTGGAGAATTGTTTGTTTTTGGACGACTCTTTCACAGATCACATGCATAATGACATTTCGAGGATTCTTTTGTACACGGCCGCTCGTATCAGTACCGAGACCAGATGAACAATCAACTTTTACGATTTATGAATGTTTCTGAGTTAGATTTTTTTATACATTGCGAAGACTATAATTATGTTGTACAACTTGTACATTGTGGCAGCTTTCAATGATATGAAGTTATGGACACTTTTGTATCTTTCTTTATGTTCGTAATCATTTGTGTTAATTATTTTTATTATCATTGCAGAGGTTTTATATATAGCGCCCCTTCAAGGTTATCTACTCATGAGCGCTCCGTCCAACCCCGGTCAAACAAGACAGTTTTAAGGCAAGAATGGAACAGAGAAGAGCAATCGATTGTGGTCAGGCGCAGCGTTACTGGGAGGTTACTGCTAGGTCGATGGGCCAGAGACACAGAAGGCACGGTGTTGTCGGATAGCAGTCCGGGCGAGGGTCAGGGAGGTCAGTCTGTAGTGCAGAATGAAGTGAGCCACGACGTTGGACAGCCATAGTGGAGCAGCAAAGTTCCCGGAGGTAAAGAGGAGACAAGCCCTCAACGCACTGCCGAACCAGAGCAGAGACCCGATAAGCAATGCTCTGCGAGTACTTCCCGAATGTACCCCGAGACCCGGCCAAACTTGTGGATACGAACCACCAGCCGGGCAGCTGTGCGCAGGACCCGATTGAGGCATCTCAATTGTCAGGTTGGGAGCCCATCATCTATGGCGCTACAGTAACCGAGGCGAGAGACCACAAAAGCATGACAAGTGTAGATGCTGAACTAGGAGAAAAGGAGCGAGATATGACCTTGAGTTGTCGCAGCTTGTAGTAACAGCTGCGGCAGAGGGGGTTAATATGTTGGACAAATGTAAGCACCTGGTCTAAGGTGACTCCTAAGTCTCGGACTGAAGCTGAAGTAAAGTAAATGTGAGTTTGATTATCTAGGTTTTGTCATGTTAGATTAGGGATAAGCTTATATTTCTTTGGTTACAATAAAATCATGGCCAGCATCGATCAATCAATCAATCAATCAATCAATCAATCAATCAATCAATCAATCAATATTCTTTTATTGCAGTAATTCCCGTTGACGCAAACGCAACAAGATTACACAGAATTTAAAAGCATTGACAGCAAATGCGGTTAAATCAGGTCTCAATTAGGTTTCAGTGACTAGTTAGTAAATGTTTCTATATAGCATACGGGATATAAAGTTTTTATCGTTCTTACCAGGCAATGTGAAATTGTGAGATTGTGGGGAATATTTCGGTCAGCAGGGAAATAGGGTCGCAGAACATGGCCTGGGTCAGCAACGGCTGCATTGAATAGGCGTTCATCAGCCTGCATAGACCATCTACGTAAGGTTAGGCTATGTCAGGGTCTCAGTTGAAGAAAGACAAGTAGCGGTTAGCACTTGATCATTTAGTACAGGGCAGATCTTTGACAAGCATGCAAGTCCTGTAATATCTTCAGTTGTATGTTCTCCGAAGAAGGAGCAAGAAGTTTTGTTAAAAACGATTAGTATTAAACTCCAGATCGAATAGTAGTGAACTGTAAAATGGACCTTTCTATCGATGTCGAAATTCGATCTGTATCGAAGACTGATCATGACTTCTAGGTTGTGGGATCGTGCGAGGTCCATGAAGCTACAGATCGAGGCTAGCGTAGCTGTCGTGGCTCAGCCCGTTTGCAAAAAGTGACACTAATACGAAATTTGTCAATTCGTGAGCGATTGTATCGCGTGCTAAGTTGATCGACCTTGGATCAACACGCGTGATTATCGTCAAAGTCAGTGTTGATTGAGAAAAGCTTTCATACTATCAAGAAATATTGGAGACGAAGCTGAGCATTGAGCTGAGGCAAACGAGACAAAGTCTGGTTGGAGTTCGACTGGAGATCAAGTGAAAGAATTCCTTATCGAGAAGTGAACGCTGAGACTGTTCGTACTGCATCCGTTTGTCTGCACAGTAACCCAAAACTCAGATCCTGTATGCCATCGAGAGAGGTAGATTAGATATTCACAACTAAATACTCTGATATTTTCTGTAAAATATTTTTGAACTGAAAAGAAGCTCTATCAAGTGATTCCTGCAACCTTGCTCTGTTGAAGTCTGCATTGGAACAGGGAAGTTTCTTGAATGGATTGGCTCCTTTCTTCACGGGCGCTCTCTCACGGTCCGACTAGGTCTGGGTCGGTTCCCGCTTTATACGATCTGCCCCAGGTCTCCGTCCTTGATCCAATTTTGCATTTTTTATACATCTGGCCTTGCCTCGCTCCTTGAGGAACACGAGGCACTGGGTTAGCTTTATGCAGACGACATACAGGCATACTTGCACTGTACATGTATGTCATCCAACGCGTCTTCAGTTATTAGGGCTATGGGCCGGGTTTTGGTCACGCTAGAAACATGGATATCCTCAAACCGTTTGCACCTAAACCCTGCAAAGACAAAATTCATTTGGCTGAGAATCCGACATCAACTTGCTAAGCTTGACCTTGCCGCCCTGGCCGATGAATTTCCTAGTTATACTTTCTCTACGGTAGTTCGCGACCTTGGGGTAATGCTAAATCAGAAGCTTACTCTTGCACCTTATCTCCATTGCTTTTCCGCACTTGCTACAATCAGCTGCGCCAGCTTCGCACTGTTGCCCGCTGTCTTACCAATAGCGCCACTGCTACGTTAGTACAGTCCTTTATTCAGTTTTTTTTAAGAAGAAAGAGGTTCCGGAACGGAATAATTATGGGCGGGCTAAAATCCCGAGAAAAACGGGAATGGGGGTTGGGAGTGTCTCAATAAACACTGAAAACAGTTCAAAACACTGAAATTAAATTAAAATAACTAAATTATTTTGTTTTTTATTAAAATAAATAAATAATTTCTTAGTAGCTGAAAAAAGGTGCCGTTCCGGCGCGTTCCGGCTGAATAAAGCACTGCCTTTATTACAGCTCGACTTGACTACTGTTCCTCACTTTATTACCTTTCTAGTCGTCTGGCGTGCCCATGTACGAGTGCAACGCTCTGCGGCGCGCCTTATTGACTGAATACCAAAATTTGGTCAATTCTCTAGTTATATGCTGAAGGTCCTACATTGGTTCCTCCTCTGCCAGCTTGTAGTATACAGGGTTGTGTTCCCGGTTTGGCGGTGCCAGCTGGGCTGTGCTCCAGCTTATCTGAGTGTCTTTTGCCGCTCCAAGTTCAGAGTAGCCGCCACCTCCGCACTTCGGGGAAGGGGCCTTTTGCCCCTTTGTGCCTTTTGCCCGTACAACCACCATGCAGAATCGTGCTTTTTGAGTTGTGGGCCCGACGATATGGAACGGGCTTTCCCTGGAGCTGCGCCTGCTCCCCAGAACTCCATGTGATACGTTCTACACTAGACTAAAAACTGTCCTATTTGACCGTGCTGAGGTCTGGAGCACATCTGAGTAGCCCCCTCAAAGAGGTGCTATATAAATACTCGAATGAGTGAATAAATAAAAGTGCTCAAAAGATTAGAAGTTTCTGATTGGAATCAGTGTACACTTTCGCTGGTTCCGTGGTCCGTTGTCATTGCTCAGTAGTTGGTCGGTCAGATAATAAATCATTTATTATTGAGCTATTTGTCAACTGTGCATGGGAATCAGTTGGTTTGCACGTGGAGCCGCCATTGGTGACTTTTTTAGTTTAAATTTCTGTTCTAAATGACAGTTAAAATGATATAGGGTAGCACAGACAGCGCCTCTAATAAGCTTCAATGTTCAGCGATAGCAATGACAGTCATTCATTTGATGAAATCAAAATGTCAAAATTTATTATAAATGCATAAGTCTGTGACTTTAGACCAAAAAGCACAGCATAGGTTAAATCAGACGACGTTGGAGGAACCAGGGACACGGATACGTCTGAGACTGTGTTCCGGAAAGAAAAATAAAATCAATTATTCATGTGAAACGAAGATGACAGGTGTTATGTCTTCAGCCACACAATAATACAATGCTTAATCAGGGAAACCAACAATAGCTTAGCATCAGTTAGGCCTCTTCAACGAAGACTTGTCTCTTGCTAATAAAGCAATGAAAGAGTGATTAAAATCACTTTAGTATTAGACTGTTTTGGACACGAGAGCGTTTCCGATGGCTGGACAAAGTTTCTCGATTTCTGAGTCTCTTCTGTTCTGATTCCGAATGAAGATTAAGACGGTTACTTGTTCCAGCTTGTTTATCAGTTCTATATTTTTTTAGTTTTGCTATTGTTGATAAAATAATGTGTTCTGTATAGATAACTCCTTGCATTTATCAGTATTGAGGTATTAAAGGAAATATTGAGTCTGGAACATGGTAGCCGATTGGTTAGAGCGCTCGTCTTGTAGCGCAGTTTGTACGAGTTCGATCCTCCGCTGAGACGGTTACTATGTAGGGACTTTGAGCAAATCCTTCACTCGATTGATGCTAGTGATGATCACTAAAATGCGCAGGAATAAAATAATAAAACGTATCCAAACTAAATATTTCATCATCATCCTCAGCAATGTCGTCCTAGATTGTCTTCCTAGTTTTCATATTAATCATTATCATCATCAGCAGCAGCAGCATCGTCATCATCACCAACATCACTTCACCCAGCATCGTTTTAGTAAAAAGTGGTAAAGAGCATAGTATTGCAGCATGGATTGAAGAGTTGCGCCTCAGTTAAACATTCAACTGTTTGCATGCCAGTGAAAGATGGTACAGTCTCCGGAAAATCCCTGAAACGCAGAAAGAAGCCGAGCTTCCGAGAGAAAAAGACAATTAATCCTGTTCGTGGTTGTGGATTGAATGCACGACATCCCACAAACAATCATAACCTACAACGTAATTTTAACTTCAATATTTAACTCATCAGCAGTAAAACGGTAGGCCGGTCACCATTCTATTATCAGTGTAACTGCTCTATGTTTATCAATGTAACAGTACCCTAATATACTAAATGCAATATAGGGGAGGGATAGATGAACGTTAACGGTCTTGCTCGAAGAACAAAAGATCTTGAAAGAGCGGTTCGATACCCATAAGCTCCTTATAGGTCGACTCAGCCTTCCGCTCCCAAGGGGCAGCTGTAAAATGAGCGGGCGCCTAACAGGCTGAAAAGACGTATATTCCATAACATCTTGATTATTGCAAAATCCATGATAGTACAATGTCAGTTTCAATTTCAAAGACAGCTTCAAATGCTACGTACTGCGGTTTGTCAGTGAGCTGGTCAATAAACACGTGTATATATATATATATATATATATATATATATTTATAGATCGACAGTATAAACATAGCCTACTTCATGCATCACCAGTATGACTTTATCACTAGAGCTAATGTGTCATCCAACAGGCAGTAGTAGGCCCCATCACAATTATTAATTTTCGGTATCGCTAACAAATGTATCGTCAGCGTGTGCCCGTGTTCTCCGACGCCTTTAATCCCGGGCAATGAATTGGAATACGCAGTTGAATAAAGCTTCGTCAGTTGACAATGCAGGGCCTGATTGGTCTTAAGCAGAAATGCTTTTAGCGGTAGGCCGTGTTACGTGTTACAAAATATGGGTGTGCACAGGTGATAATCCTATAATGACAAAATATATTATACTTGAACTGCCAAACCTCGCTTAGCGTCACCACCATGTAGGTTTAGGCTTAGGCATGTCGCCTTTAACATGGGAGGGCGGGATAATAGCCCATAATGGCAATTGAGTTTTATGGCATTTCCGGCTATATAGTAGGCCTAAATTTTTATTGTGCCGTGGCGCACCTAGGCCTACTCCAACAAAAGTCATCCACTTAGTTAAATACGACTTAGCTCAGACGCAACCGAATAAGTCAGGGTTTCATATTAATACCGACAATCATAAAATCACATCTTAACATTATTATTATTATTATTATTATTATTATTATTATTATTATTATTATTATTATTATTATTATTATTATTATTATTATTATTATTATTTTATAAATGTTAGCTTATTATTATTATTATTATTTTTTTTTTTAAATTTTTTTTTGTACATTTGTTTATCAAACAAACAAAACATCACTCGACAAGTTCTGGCCGCATGAAAGTTCCTATGAAGGCAACAGCATTGAAGCGTTGTATGGTGATTGACAACTGCTGGAGTAGATAACAAGTCTCCCTAGGGTCTCCACTCTCCGGTGGTTAAAGCTAAGTATCTCCCCAAGTCTTTTATAAGGGCCATTCCGTCGTCATTGATAGGGCCTAAGGTCTCGAAAGCCAGAGGGACAAAAAAGTGGTCTGCGCGGATCTGGCTGTACTTGTTGTTCTTTCTCGTGGCCGCTAGTTCCGCTGCTGCTCCTGATGTCGCGGACGTTGCATGTAGGTAAGAGGGCGCCACAGTGTCAGTTACGGTGACGTCCCATACAAGACTTCGGCCTCTGCGCCACGGTATCAGCGTAAGTCCGTCCGGTCGTCTCCCGTCCGTCCTCGACAGTCCAGGTGGTTCCTTGATATTAGGGACGCCCGCTCGTGATAGGCCTCGGCTTATCAAATCATTCAAAGCTGCATGTCTGGCGATTCTGCCAGGTCCTAGGTTGCATGACATCCCGTGCGACCCGTCCGCCGTCACCATTGCTCCACAGGGACATGCGTGCGGTTCGCATATATTCGTCCCCAGTCTGAGGCCTACTGCAATTCTTACCGCCTCGTCATCCAATCGCAGCCCGCATGATGACATCGGTAGTGCGAACAGCCAGTCGCTGGCGTGTGGTGCTGAGGTTGCTTTGAATCTTGCTTGGTGGTAAGCGTCCCAGAGAGGCGTCCAATGAGTCCACCACTCTCTTCACGAGAGGACCATCCCAATATGATTGTCTGTATGCTGCGTAATTATCTGAATGTGTGATTTGACTTTCGGCGTTCCATCGCTGTAACAACGTTTCAAAGCGCGCGTCGGTGATGGATTGGTCGTAACCTAACATGGAGGACTGAAGGACGTGGGTGCCTGCAGCATTATTATTATTATTATTATTATTATTATTATTATTATTATTATTATTATTATTATTATTATTATTATTATTATTATTATTATTATTATTATTATTATTATTATTATCATTATTATCATTATCATTATTATTATTATTATTATTATTATTATTATTATTATTATTATTATTATTATTATTATTATTATTATTATTATTATTATTATTGTTGTTGTTGTTGTTGTTGTTGCTGTTATTACTGTTTTTATTATTATTAAGTTGTGACGTAGTCTTTATGTCGCGCTGAGAAATTTTGGAGATTTACATTTACAAAGCGTCTATAGTTATCGATCTTTGCTGGTCACTTTCTGCTGCCTTTTAAATGTGAATGAATTTTGTCGTATTGCGTAAAGCTCTCAAGGTTTCTGCCTTCATTGAACCTTCCGTTGCAGTGTGAATAATAAAAAGCGCGGAACGGACTCGGAGTTTCTGATTGCAATCAGTGTACACTTGCGCTGGTTCAGTGGTCAGTTGTTATTGGTCAGCAGCGGTCAGTTGGTCGGTCAGTTTAATCAATCTGCGTCCACACAACTTATGGATGCACCGACCGTCTGCAGATCGCAGGCCGCTGAGTCTGTCAAGGGAGCAGCGGACATGGGCTTACCAGGGAAAGGCAGAGGGTGCACAGTGAATGGGGAGACCGTGTATGGTGGACAGGGAAGCAAAAATGTCAGACGACAAGAAAACAGGAGGGAGGAAGAGAGGAAGAAGATACATAGAAATACATAAAGAGAGATAAGATATATATATATATATACATATATATATATATATATATATATATATATATATATATAAAGAGTGATGTAGAAAGTAAAAGATGAAGATAAAGACAGCCAGAGAGAGAGAGAGAGAGAGAGAGAGAGAGAGAGAGAGAGAGAGAGAGAGAGAGAGAGAGAGAGAGAGAGAGAGAGAGAGAGAGAAACACAGACAGAGACAGATACAGAGAACAGAGCGATAGAAAGATATATGCATGTATATATGCACATACACAGATATATACATATACAAAGAGATAGTGAGTGAGAGTAAGAGAGAGAAAAACACAGAGAGAATCATACATATACAGACAGACAGACATAGAGACAGACAGAAGTCTCAGAAGACTAGAAAGATCGGAAAGGGAGAATGGAGGGAGGACTAAGAACGCCATCTGGTGGTGGGAAGAGAGCATCCGTGCGTTGTTCGTCTCTTAATCGTTAAATCTGGCAACAAGCGTCGTTGGATTCCAAGAGTCGATCGGTCGATAGCTCAACAGCGCCAGGTCGTCGCTCGGGGGCGCCACTGCAGCGCCCTCTAACCGAATAATCTACTCAGCAGACAAAAGATGTCGCTGCGTCTTCGCAAGAATTTCTCCTTCGACCACGACCAACAGAATAACTGATAACGTGCCTTTCCGTCGCATGTGGCTGCGGTCAATCTCAACTGTAAACAGATCGTGTTTTCTATCTGTTTTCCTACGTTTGGTTAAAGAGAACAGATCTATTCAAACGGATCCGATCCATACCTCCAGCCGTCCATCCATCTTTTCATCAAATCAATTATCTAGAAGTAATAATTATTGTAAATGATATAGCAAACGCCATACACCAAATGTTTTAAGCAATTCAATGACGTAATAAGCGTTTCAATGACCTAGTAAGACTTTCTGTGACGTAGTCAGCATTTCAGTGACGTAATCAGCGTTTCAGTTACGTCGAAAGAGTTTAAAAATTGCGCAGTAATAGTCCTAATGAACAGCTTCATTGCGCCAAATAGGCAGAAAAGACAATCAAACAATACAGAACGAAAAACATCACAAAATATTAATAATTGTCAAGAGCAGACCCGCATCATGTTTCTTCGTGAATACCAAGGCAAGTAGCTATCTAATGACACAATAAGCCACATAATTGCGTAATAAACATCCTATGAGGAGGAAGCATCCTGCTGAAGTAGTATCACTCTTGAGGAAGAAAACATCGTAAGGTCAACATAAGCGTCCTAACGGGGCAACAAAATATGGAGGATTAACCCTTGGAATTAGCGGGATAAGCTGCACGAATGAGTTATCTCCTCTATGTTGTTGGTCATCAATCTCTAAGGATTGCACACATAACGCATATACATAGACGGATGCATACTCGCACATTTGAAATGTATACGCTGATGCTGCACTATATGTGACTAAACCCATTCGATTGCCAAAGTATAGACCATGCATGTATGCATGCATGTATATATGTAAGTATGTATGTATGTATGTATGTATGTATGTATGTATGTATGTATGTATATATGTATGTATGTATGTATGTATGTATGTATGTATGTATGTATGTATGTATGTATGCATGCATGTATATATGTAAGTATGTATGTATGTATGTATGTATGTATGTATGTATGTATGTATGTATGTATGTATGTATGTATGTATATATGTATGTATGCAGGAAGGTTACGACCGCAGTAAGAATAGACCGGGCAAATTGGCTCGAACAACAGTGTGAGGAACTTGACAAGAACTATGGAGAAGGCAAACTCAGAGAAGTGTACAAGATGATCAGAAATGTGAACAGAGAATGGAAACCAAAACTATCGGCAATCAGAGACCAACACGGGAGAATCCGCACGGATAAAGGAGAGATCAGACAAAGATGGACCGAGTACTGTAGTGAACTATACTCCGAACAAACAGATCAAGAGCTAATCAAAAAAGAAATTGAAGAACTGAAAAACATCTGGCCCCCGAGCACGGACAGAGAGTCGGATATCCTGGTGGAAGAGATAGAAAAAACGGCCATGAAACTAAGAAACAACAAAAGCCCAGGACACGACAACATCACAGCAGAAATTCTAAAAGAAGGCGGAGAACCACTAAACAAAGAGATACACAGACTTTGTAACCAGACATGGGAGCAAAGACACGCCCCCGAGGAATGGAAAAAATCCATCCTAATAACCATCCACAAGAAAGGGAGCGCACTTGATTGCGAGAACTTTCGAACAATCTCGCTTATCAGCCATATGGGAAAGATCCTGATGACGATATTAACAGAGAGACTACGAAACCACCTGGAGGAATACATATCGGATGAGCATGCGGGGTTCCGCAAGAACAGGAGCACAATACAACAAATCCTTATGCTGAAGCTTATAGCACAGAAGGCGAGAAGGAAAAACAAAGAGGTATACAATTGTTTTGTGGATTTCAAAAAAGCTTTTGACAGTGTAGACCAGGAAATCAGTTGGGCCACGTTAAAATCATACGGAGTAGATGACAAACTGGTGGAGCTGCTCAGAGACATTAATGGAACGTCACAGGTAGCGGTGCGGATGGACGGAGAATTAGGACAATGGTTCAGAACCAACAGAGGGACCAGACAAGGAGACCCGATATCACCGACAGTGATAGCAGATCTTGAGAGAGCAATGGACAAGATCAGAGAAAGAGATAGTGGAATAACAATACACGGCACCCGAATTAGCAACTTACGGTTTGCAGACGATGTGGACCTATTAGCAGAAGACAGAACGGAGCTGGGACACTCGCTAGAACTACTAAATGAGGAAGCAAAAAAATTTGGACTCAACATCAACATTAAGAAAACAAAAACCATGATATTCGGACGCAAGACCAACGAATCCATTGTAAAGGTAGAAGGCGTTGAAATAGAAAACGTGGGAAGCTTCACCTATCTAGGCAGCAGCTTCACATTCGACTTGGAGGGCGAAACAGAAGTCAAGACCCGCCTATAGCAAAGCATACACGGCCCTCAAATCATTGGACAAGATATGGAAGAGTAGCACCATCAAGATGACGACAAAGATGAGGGTCCTCAACACCACGATCTTCAGCACAGCGCTTTACGGCTGCAAGACATGGGTATACACTGCCTCGATTAAAAGAAGGATCCTGGTATTCGAGAACAAATGCTACAGAAAGATCCTACGAATAAAATGGACGCAGAGAGTAACCAACGAGGAGATATTTCGGCGAGTGGACAGAGCAGAGACGATCTTACAAAAGGCTATGAGGCGTAAACTGGGGTTTTCGGGCACATCGCTAGAATGACGGACGACAGAAAACTTAAGACTCTGGTTTTCGGAATAATGGATGGAACCAACAAGAAAGGTAGACCACATCGGGAATGGAGGGAGGACATAGAGGACTGGTGCGATGACTCACTGCAGAAACTGTTTCATCTGGCCCAGGACAGACGAGGCTGGAGAAGGAAGACGAAGCTGACATTTGACGCCTACGAGCATGCTCATGGCGATTGATGATGATGATGATGATGTATGTATGTAGGCACGGATGCATGCATGCATGCATGAATGTATGCCTGTATGTTTCTATGTATCTTTACGAGCGTGTGTCAATGTGTTGCAAATATAATGCGTATGCTTGTTGGTACGCGCATGAGCGTGACAGCTGAGAAACCTATTGATGTCTGCTGCAATCACTGCTGCAATCTCAGCTGTCATTCAAGCATTCAACCTATATGTTCCGACATATAGGTTGAATGCTTGAATGACTAAGCAATATCTCGACGGACTTAGAGAAGGAGATTCGTTTGCCAAAATGGTAACCACAGGAACATGTGCAGATACGCAGACGGAGATAGACAAACCAGGTACCACGACTTGACAGGAAGACGCTACTGCGCGTACCAGGAAGCACACACACATATTTTTACATAAAGAAATATATACAGGCGATACTTGTAAATCAGTCTCACGGCTTAGTCTATTAATGCCAAGGGTTAATCCTGTGCAGTTTTCTTTCGAAACCCAAAACAAATATGTTTCTCTCTTTCCCTTTGCTTGCTTAGACAGAAATCTGGCGTCAGTAGGTTAGAGAACACGCGGTCATATTGAGGCAAGCGCGCTAACCCAAACGAAAGACTGAGTATGGAATATGGAATAGGACGAAACGTAGGAAATTGGCACAATCCATATATTGTCCTTAAGGGAATTAGGAACACTCAGAGAAGGATGATCATGGGTCAGAGAGAGAGAGAGAGACAGAGAGAGAGAGAGACACAGAGAGAGAGACAGACAGACAGAGAGAGACAGAGAGAGACAGAGAGAGAGAGAGAGAGAGAGAGAGAGAGAGAGAGAGAGAGAGAGAGAGAGAGAGAGAGAGAGAGAGAGAGAGAGGGAGAGAGAGAGAGGAGGAGAGAGAGAGAAAGAGAAGGAGAGAAAGAAAAAGAGACAGACAGACAGACAGATAGAGTCAGCGACAGAGACAGAGAGAGAGACAGACAGACAGACAGACAGACAGAGAGAGACAGAGAGACAGACAGAGAGCGAGAGCAAAGAAACTTCCTACTCACTGGTTCACTACCACATACAATTCTACATGTACTGTGAAGCATTTCTTCCATCGTTCAATCCATTCATTGAGATTAAATCATTGGCCCCTGTACTCGATACGCTCCATTTGGTCGAACAGGCCGTGTGGGTACATGACAGCTATAATTGCGGCATGGACGGACGAATAGGTGACAATGAACGTGACTAACCACTTCCTCTGCTGAACCATCTGCCTGGCCATCATTTGTTTGCCCAGCAGGCTTCGACTTGTCTGTCCGCAAAATGGTTTGTTGGCTCTTCGCTTCGTTGGCCATGACGCTTACACCTGACTGGGCACGGAATGCATACGTTAGATCGTATGGAAGAATAAGAAATCATTTCACTTGTGCTAATTAGACATCCACTGTTTATATGACTATAGGGATTGCGATAGATATTAAATGGAGACGATTTAAAGTAAGAGAAATTTGGAATTGGTAGCAATCAACACCGTTAACTGAAAAAGCAACATAAAAGTAACGAATAGAATCCGCACTGAAGAAGAGAATCACCAATTAAGCGAGTTAACTGCTTTTACATTTGCTTTGGTGTGTACAACATTAATGGACATGCAGCTGGTGATGGATTGGAATAGCTGATTGGTGGAAATCCACACGGAAAGTGAGGAAATAAGCTTGCGACGGAAAGATCAAGAGGTAGGAAAGGATGAGTGATAAAGAAAGAAAAACAGTCAATATCTCTTTCAAAAGGTACGTAACCAAGCAAACGTGTGAACATTAGGTTGCATTTCTTTTAAAAGACAGGGAAGAACTAAGCAGGAAAAGAACGATTTGAACGATTCTACATATTTTTACTCAAATTTATCTCCATGTTCTTTAGCCACGGGATTTCAACCGGGTTTCTACCACAGATTATTAATTTCGACAAAGGTTTCATCTAAACAATATAGGGTTTCATATTAATACTGACAATTCTAAAAATCACATCTGAACATTCATCCACCGAGCAGACGTTGAAGTGTTAGCATAACAAAGATCTCATCATTGTTACCAAATTTATCAGGTTGCTGCTCTGCGTGTCGTGCACAGCCATTTAATGACAGTAAGTTGCTGAATTGCTGGTTGTTTCAAGATTTACGTTAACTCAGCCAGAGAGGAATAATAGTGTGAATATTGCATAGTTAGAGAAGTATAAACGAGTGTTGAGAAATCAAGATACAATCAAGATATGCCGAGATCACAGCCTGAGTGCAACTGCTCGACATTTTAATTCTGTTTTAGGTAAGTCGATGTTTTATGTAAAGGTAAACCAGTAAATAGTAAAAAACCATGGAATGAACCGTAGTTTGAGATATTCAGAATATGCCCCATGATCGATCGAGTCAGTCGATCAAGTTGGTCGAACCTCGGCCAAGTCGAGTTGGTCGAAAAATCGTCGACTTGATCTTTCAAGTCGAGTCGATCAAATGTTCTGACTAGTCGAGTTGATCGTTGTTTCTGCGACTTGACTCGACTATGAAATATTTTACTTAGGACTAATATTTTGGCAGCTACGTCGCACAATTACCCATTTGATGTAGGCTAATGACGTAATTCTCTCAACTACCCTATTAATTAACCTGATTCGGAGTTCAGTGCAGGTTATGATCCACTTGGTGCTTTCGTATAGTGAAAGCTATAGAGATACTTTTTCAGTTTTACGGTGAAAATGGAGACATTAGGATGCGTTAAACTACAGACTACTAGAGTAACCAACTTCAGTAATCTTGAGCAGTTTAAAGTTTATTGAACTAACTGTAAACTAGACACTGCACGACAGTGCACGTCATCTACTGCAGTCTTATTTGTTGAGCTGGTACTAATTTTTGTACCGTAGACCCTACTGTAGGAGATTCCCTTATAGCCCAGCTGATGGAGTCTACTTACATGAATATAACAGTGCCTAAAATTGCGTCTTCTGACATGAGGTATGCACTTGACATAGTCCAGTGTGCAGTTGACTTGTCTGGAGTGTGCAGTGTGTAGTATGAATTTTAGAGAGACTAGTTCAAGTCAACGACACACGATATCATTATAATACCTGAAATTTTGTTTATCAGTTCAACTACAGTTTGATAGTTTATGGAAGAGTGTCCAATTGAAATTCATGAGTAATTAGGTAATGAAATATAAGAATGCAACAGTCTCAGGAATTTTGTCCGCGTCGATAAAAGTCGATCAAGTCGATCGTTTATTTTCAAAGACGATCGAGTCGACGAGAAGTCGACTAGTCGACAAAGTTGTTCGAATCGATCGTCGGCCGACCAAGTCGATCGTAGCACTAGACTCGATCGACCACTGGGTATATTTGAGTCATTTTCCGGTATCTGATTTAATAATCACGACCCCGGTTATTTATCAGAAATCAATACCTGGTCTGGTCATTCTAAGTGATAAGATAAAAACGTGATTATCAGTCAACAATTTATGATCTTTAAAAGGAGTTCTAAGCAATAAAGTAATTTATTAACATTGATTTTGAATTTAAAATGTTCCACTCCGATACCTTCCCTAGGCTGTAGTACTCATTGCTATTTCAAAATGATTGCATTAAGCCAAACAATTCATGTATTTATGTTGTATTATATATACTTGTATGTTTCTAAATACAACTAGGTGAACCGGCTCCTCAGTATAATTTTTAAATTTTAGCTTGTCCCTGGAAAATTATGTCCTCTCCGTTACCATGTAAAAATTATCTCGTATCTCACGACCCTTCTATTTCTTTGCTCGCGCAACTTAACTCGTCTCTTCTGTGGTCTACGTTATTATGTGTCGATACACGATCTGAATGCTTAGACAGATTTCTTACTAATTTTCACTTATCTCGTACCTAATATGTTTTTTTTATTATACATCCACTCCGTTACTTCATTCTTGCAATGATTATGAATAAATTTATTGCAATCATATTTGTAATATAACATTTGTAAGCAAAATAATGAGTTTACCGACGATTGGTGTGGACGCATGAGAGAAAATATGGTATTTACCGTTCTGATACATATTTTCTCCATTCCATTACCTGTCCATTCCGTTATTATAAATGTTACTCTTGAGGTATTAAAAATTTTGCCACTGTTCAAATAAGTTGTCTACTTAAAATATCATTTATAATAGCCTACAATTTATTTAGCAATATATGACATTCTCTGTAAGTTTTTTTTTGGCAGACTGTTTTTATTAAAGTTCACTTTTCACATTATGTGCTCAATTCTCGAAAGATAGTAACGGAGTTGACATATTGTGTAGTAAATTTGATGTAATTTTAATGTTGTGAGCAGATTTTTAGGCCAGCACCACAAAAATTTTAATGTTTTCTGTTGATTTGATCACTGGGAATGATTGGCGCAAGTGATTTATATTTAGTTATTTGGCCAAAAAATGCAATCAACTTAACATTGATTAGTCCTCTAAGCTTCTATTTCCGTACGAGTGGAATTTCTTAATAAAATTAAAACTGTGATGCAATTAAATAATCATTTGTATTGTAATTTCTTTAATATTTATTTTATAAATATTAATATTAAAACGCTAAGGTTAGTGGATTGAAATTGTACCAAAAATGAAAAATATGATAAACATCGGATAATGACTAATGAGAGAGCAATAGCAGATTTGTCTTGCCTTGCAATAGTATTATTGTGCCAACAATAGAAGTTAGCAGTTGAGATTGGATGACAATTTAGTCGTAATCGAAATCGTAAACTCCAAATGTCTAAAATCGTTACTCTAATGTTAAGCCCAGAGCACCAGCTTATGCACGAGCGGTATCAATGCTTTTACCAATTAAATTGCTCTTGTAGATAGAACCACTGCAATGTGATGGCTTAATTAGTTTTAAATATGGCTGCATATCTTCAGTTCGCCGAAAATAAAGAAGGCTTCTCAGATTTTTGCGAACAACTCCTACATCGCAAATGCGTCCATATACTATTATTAACCGGCAGCTGTTTCGAACTTCCTCTGATCTACTTCCTGGAAAATATTACCGACATTGACAGCATAAGGTATCGAAGCAACATCTGCGCTATTAACAAAGACACAATGGCTCCAAAAGACTTCAAAGGAACCGTGCTCATTGTTCAAACTGAAGGATCACACAATGGACACGCGAGGTTGTATTTTAAAAACCACAATATACCCTACACATACCCGATGACTTCAGAGAACAGACCTGCATTTTCGCAGGTTCTGTTAGAGAAATCAGATGTAACAACAGGTTTATTTCCTGGTTCCAGCTACACAAGTAAATGGCTGGCCAATTTTCAGGGACTATCACGTGATACGGTGGAGGCGATTTGGTGTCCAAACTGGCCTAAGGAAGCACACGAATGGATAACCCGTGAGCGAAATAATGAATGGCCATTGCCTAGCTCTCTGAACAAAATAGTAAGCAATGGATGCTTTTTAGTTGCTAAGCCACATCAAGGAAGTCAATTTATTGGAAACGAATGGCGATTTTCTTTTTCCGAAGCAGAACTCATCTTAATCCATACCTGGAATGGTGTTCAAATGTATATTTATCACATTCTACGTCTGATCAAGAGCGATGTTGTGAGAAAATGCGGAGGAAAGCAGATGACCTTTCACACGACTTATCACTTTAAAACTCTGATGTTTTGGGCATGTGAAGAAATGCCTAAGGAATTCTGGATGCCTGACAATATAGAAACCTCTGTGAAGGAATTACTAATCGTGATGGTTGAATGGTTGATCGAAAAGCAGTGTCGAAACTACTTCATGCCGCGCAACAACATGCTAGATCATTTGCCAGACAGTCACGACTTTGAAAGAGAGGTGCAGTTTCTTATCAATTCTGTGAATTTAGTTGACCAGTATATTTCAAACACCGTTCCTTTCACATCAGATCGCAAGAATAACAGATTGAAAGAGTTTCCTGTGCGAATTCCAACTAACTTGTTTTTTGCTGCTCAGTTGAGAGCAAGCCTCCGGTATGTTGTTGATCCGCATAGACCTGGAAGACAGATGCATATGCCTAGCAATGCTATCGAGAAAAGTCATTTATTCCGATCCGACAGTTTCAGCTTGTTCCGATGCCTCACAATCCATAGACGTCTTATGTCATCTAAGGATTTGGAAGAGAAAATAAGTCGGTTTCATGATGTTGAAGATTGTTTCAAAAGAGCAAACGAGAAACAAGTTGATGGCTTCATGCATGTATATGTTTCGTCTACGGACAATTTTCACACCGTAATAAGAAAGGGGTTAAGCAAGAATATAGATAACAAGGACAGCATGGATTCATTTAACGGCAACGATCAACAAACTGAGTCCATTCCTCCGCTTATAAGTTATACACCATGGGAATTATGCTATAGCAGAACCGAATCAGCACAGCAAGGTTATGTTGCATGTATTTTGGAATTGTTCTCGAAAATATTGAATGAAAACATATTGAAACCAACTTGCTTTTATACAGCTGCATATGAAGCAAATTTTTACTGGACAATTTTTGGAGAAGAAAGCAGTGAAAATGCTGTGGAAGGCTATACAAAGGCATTGGACATTTGCTACAGGTGGCTCTTGCATGCTAGAGAAATCCAGAATAGTTTGTCGTTCATAGTGTTCTTCGTTGAACATGAACTACCAATAATAATTTCCAATCGATGGTCAATGATTTTTGACAAATACATTCAAGTCGTGCTTGGTTTTCTGTCGCTTGTCAAAAGAATAACAAGCCGTATATTTAAGTCAAATTCTAAACTGTTGAATGGAAGTGCTGATTCGGAGGTTCTTGTTCACGTTTATCCAATAGATTTTCTGGGGTATATAAGGTATCAGTGTAAATATCATTTGGAGAATTGTTTGTTTTTGGACGACTCTTTCACAGATCACATGCATAATGACATTTCGAGGATTCTTTTGTACACGGCCGCTCGTATCAGTACCGAGACCAGATGAACAATCAACTTTTACGATTTATGAATGTTTCTGAATTAGATTTTTTTATACATTGCGAAGACTATAAATATGTTGTACAACTTGTACATTGTGGCAGCTTTCAATGATATGAAGTTATGGACACTTTTGTATCTTTCTTTATGTTCGTAATCATTTGTGTTAATTATTTTTATTATCATTGCAGAGGTTTATACATAGCGCCCCTTCAAGGTTATCTACTCATGAGCGCTCTGTCCAACCCCGGTCAAACAAGACAGTTTTAAGGCAAGAATGGAACAGAGAAGAGCAATCGATTGTGGTCAGGCGCAGCGTTACTGGGAGGTTACTGCTAGGTCGATGGGCCAGAGACACAGAAGGCACGGTGTTGTCGGATAGCAGTCCGGGCGAGGGTCAGGGAGGTCAGTCTGTACTGCAGAATGAAGTGAGCCACGACGTTGGACAGCCATAGTAGAGCAGCAAAGTTCCCGGAGGTAAAGAGGAGACAAGCCCTCAACGCACTGCCGAACCAGAGCAGAGACCCGATAAGCAATGCTCTGCGAGTACTTCCCGAATGTACCTCGAGACCCGGCCAAACTTGTGGATACGAACCACCAGCCGGGCAGCTGTGCGCAGGACCCGATTGAGGCATCTCAATTGTCAGGTTGGGAGCCCATCACATATGGCGCTACAATAATCGAGGCGAGAGACCACAAAAGCATGACAAGTGTAGATGCTGAACTAGGAGAAAAGGAGCGAGATATGACCTTGAGTTGTCGCAGCTTGTAGTAACAGCTGCGGCAGAGGGGGTTAATATGTTGGACAAATGTAAGCACCTGGTCTAAGGTGACTCCTAAGTCTCGGACTGAAGCTGAAGTAAAGTAAATGTGAGTTTGATTATCTAGGTTTTGTCATGTTAGATTAGGGATAAGCTTATATTTCTGTGGTTACAATTAAATTATAGCCAGCATCGATCAATCAATCAATCAATCATTCAATCAATCAATCAATCAATCAATATTCTTTTATTGCAATAATTCCCGTTGACGCAAACGCAACAAGATTGCACAGAATTTAAAAGCATTGACAGCAAATGCGGTTAAATCAGGTCTCAATTAGGTTTCAGTGACTAGTTAGTAAATGTTTCTATATAGCATACGGGATATAAAGGTTTTATCGTTCTTACCAGGCAATGTGAAATTGTGAGTTCGCACTCGGAGATTGTGGGGAATATTTCGGTCAGCAGGGAAATAGGGTCGCAGAACATGGCCTGGGTCAGCAACTTCTTCTCTTCTTCTTTCCCTTCAGGCTCGAATTAATCCCTCTTTGGAGAGGGGTCAGCCACTCGGATCCTTCTCTTCCACTTGTTTCTTTCTTGAGCATCTTCTTTCTTCAGTTTTAGGAGTTTTAGGTCTTGTTGTATCGTGTCTTCCCATCTCTTCCTCTGTCGTCCCAGACTGCGGCGTCCATATACCTCTGCATTCATGATTCTTTTCACACAGCTATCATCCTCTTTTCTCATTACATGTCCATACGGGATATAAAGGTTTTATCGTTCTTACCAGGCAATGTGAAATTGTGAGTTCGCACTCGGAGATTGTGGGGAATATTTCGGTCAGCAGGGAAATAGGGTCGCAGAACATGGCCTGGGTCTGCAACGGCTGCATTGAATAGGCGTTCATCAGCCTGCATAGACCATCTTCGTAAGGTTCGGCTATGTCAGGGTCTCAGTTGAAGAAAGACAAACTAGCGGTTAGCAAGATCGTTTGGTCCAGGATAGATCTTTGACAAGCACGGCAATCCTGCGATTTCTTAGGTGATGTTCTCCGTAGAAGGAGAAAGACGTTTTGTTAAAAAGGATTAGTATTAAACTCTAGATCGGATAGTAGTGAACTGTAAAACGGACCTTTCAATCGATTTCGAAATTCGATCTATCGAAGACTGATCATGACCGGACATTGTGGGATCGTGCTATGTCCATGAAGCTACCGATCTAGGCTAGCGTAGCTGTTGTGGCTCAGCCCGTTTGCAAAAAGGTGGCACTAATACGAAATTTGTCAATTCGGAAGCGATTGTATCGCGTGCTAAGTTGATCGACCTTGGATCAACACGTGTGATAATCGTCAAAGTCAGTGTTGATTGAGAAAAGCTTTCAAACTCTCGAGAAGAAATATTTGGAGACAAAGCTGAGCATTGAACTGGCGCAACGGAGACAAAGTCTGACTGAAGTTCGACTGGAGATCAAGTGAAGGAATTCCTTATCGAGAAGTGAACGCTGAGACTGTTCGTACTGCATCCACTCGTCTGCACAGTAACCCAAAACTCAGATCCTGTATGACATCGAGAGAGGAAGATTAGAACTAAATACTCTGATGTTTTCTGTAAAATATTTTTGAACTGAAAAGAAGCTCTATCAAGTGATTCCTGCAACCTTGGTTTGTTAAAGTCTGCATTGGAACAGGGAACTTTCTTGAATGGATAGGCTCCTTTCTTCGCGGGCGCTCTCTGAAGGTGATTCACGGTCCGACTAGGTCTGGGTCGGTTCCCGCTTTATACGATCTGCCCCAGGTCTCCGTCCTTGATCCAATTTTGCATTTTTTATACATCTGGCCTTGCCTCGCTCCTTGAGGAACACGAGGCACTGGGTTAGCTTTATGCAGACGACATACAGGCATACTTGCACTGTACATGTATGTCATCCAACGCGTCTTCAATTATTAGGGCTATGGGCCGGGTTTTGGTCACGCTAGAAACATGGATATCCTCAAACCGTTTGCACCTAAACCCTGCAAAGACAAAATTCATTTGGCTGAGAATCCGACATCAACTTGCTAAGCTTGACCTTGCCGCCCTGGCCGATGAATTTCCTAGTTATACTTTCTCTACGGTAGTTCGCGACCTTGGGGTAATGCTAAATCAGAAGCTTACTCTTGCACCTTATCTCCATTGCTTTTCCGCACTTGCTACAATCAGCTGCGCCAGCTTCGCACTGTTGCCCGCTGTCTTACCAATAGCGCCACTGCTACGTTAGTACAGTCCTTTATTCAGTTTTTTTTAAGAAGAAAGAGGTTCCGGAACGGAATAATTATGGGCGGGCTAAAATCCCGAGAAAAACGGGAATGGGGGTTGGGAGTGTCTCAATAAACACTGAAAACAGTTCAAAACACTGAAATTAAATTAAAATAACTAAATTATTTTGTTTTTTATTAAAATAAATAAATAATTTCTTAGTAGCTGAAAAAAGGTGCCGTTCCGGCGCGTTCCGGCTGAATAAAGCACTGCCTTTATTACAGCTCGACTTGACTACTGTTCCTCACTTTATTACCTTTCTAGTCGTCTGGCGTGCCCATGTACGAGTGCAACGCTCTGCGGCGCGCCTTATTGACTGAATACCAAAATTTGGTCAATTCTCTAGTTATATGCTGAAGGTCCTACATTGGTTCCTCCTCTGCCAGCTTGTAGTATACAGGGTTGTGTTCCCGGTTTGGCGGTGCCAGCTGGGCTGTGCTCCAGCTTATCTGAGGGTCTTTTGCCGCTCCAAGTTCAGAGTAGCCGCCACCTCCGCACTTCGGGGAAGGGGCCTTTTGCCCCTTTGTGCCTTTTGCCCGTACAACCACCATGCAGAATCGTGCTTTTTGAGTTGTGGGCCCGACGATATGGAACGGGCTTTCCCTGGAGCTGCGCCTGCTCCCCAGAACTCCATGTGATACGTTCTACACTAGACTAAAAACTGTCCTATTTGACCGTGCTGAGGTCTGGAGCACATCTGAGTAGCCCCCTCAAAGAGGTGCTATATAAATACTCGAATGAGTGAATAAATAAAAGTGCTCAAAAGATTAGAAGTTTCTGATTGGAATCAGTGTACACTTTCGCTGGTTCCATGGTCCGTTGTCATTGCTCAGTAGTTGGTCGGTCAGATAATAAATCATTTATTATTGAGCTATTTGTCAACTGTGCATGGGAATCAGTTGGTTTGCACGTGGAGCCGCCATTGGTGACTTTTTTAGTTTAAATTTCTGTTCTAAATGACAGTTAAAATGATATAGGGTAGCACAGACAGCGCCTCTAATAAGCTTCAATGTTCAGCGATAGCAATGACAGTCATTCATTTGATGAAATCAAAATGTCAAAATTTATTATAAATGCATAAGTCTGTGACTTTAGACCAAAAAGCACAGCATAGGTTAAATCAGACGACGTTGGAGGAACCAGGGACACGGATACGTCTGAGACTGTGTTCCGGAAAGAAAAATAAAATCAATTATTCATGTGAAACGAAGATGACAGGTGTTATGTCTTCAGCCACACAATAATACAATGCTTAATCAGGGAAACCAACAATAGCTTAGCATCAGTTAGGCCTCTTCAACGAAGACTTGTCTCTTGCTAATAAAGCAATGAAAGAGTGATTAAAATCACTTTAGTATTAGACTGTTTTGGACACGAGAGCGTTTCCGATGGCTGGACAAAGTTTCTAGATTTCTGAGTCTCTTCTGTTCTGATTCCGAATGAAGATTAAGACGGTTACTTGTTCCAGCTTGTTTATCAGTTCCACATTTTTTTAGTTTTGCTATTGTTGATAAAATAATGTGTTCTGTATAGATAACTCCTTGCATTTATCAGTATTGAGGTATTAAAGGAAATATTGAGTCTGGAACATGGTAGCCGATTGGTTAGAGCGCTCGTCTTGTAGCGCAGTTTGTACGAGTTCGATCCTCCGCTGAGACGGTTACTATGTAGGGACTTTGAGCAAATCCTTCACTCGATTGATGCTAGTGATGATCACTAAAATGCGCAGGAATAAAATAATAAAACGTATCCAAACTAAATATTTCATCATCATCCTCAGCAATGTCGTCCTAGATTGTCTTCCTAGTTTTCATATTAATCATTATCATCATCAGCAGCAGCAGCATCGTCATCATCACCAACATCACTTCACCCAGCATCGTTTTAGTAAAAAGTGGTAAAGAGCATAGTATTGCAGCATGGATTGAAGAGTTGCGCCTCAGTTAAACATTCAACTGTTTGCATGCCAGTGAAAGATGGTACAGTCTCCGGAAAATCCCTGAAACGCAGAAAGAAGCCGAGCTTCCGAGAGAAAAAGACAATTAATCCTGTTCGTGGTTGTGGATTGAATGCACGACATCCCACAAACAATCATAACCTACAACGTAATTTTAACTTCAATATTTAACTCATCAGCAGTAAAACGGTAGGCCGGTCACCATTCTATTATCAGTGTAACTGCTTTATGTTTATCAATGTGACAGTACCCTAATATACTAAATGCAATATAGGGGAGGGATAGATGAACGTTAACGGTCTTGCTCGAAGAACATAAGATCTTGAAAGTGCGGTTCGATACCCATAAGCTCCTAATAGGTCGACTCAGCCTTCCGCTCCCAAGGGGCAGCTGTAAAATGACCGGGCGCCTAACAGGCTGAAAAGACGTATAATTCCATAACATCTTGATTGCAATATCCATATGACAGTACAATGTCAGTTTCAATTTCAAAGACAGCTTCAAATGCTACGTACTGCGGTTTGTCAGTGAGCTGGTCAATAAACACGTATATATATATATATATAAATATATATATATATATATTTATAGATCGACAGTATAAAAATAGCCTACTTCATGCATCACCAGTATGACTTTATCACTAGAGCTAATGTGTCATCCAACAGGCAGTAGTAGGCCCCATCACAATTATTAATTTTCGGTATCGCTAACAAATGTATCGTCAGCGTGTGCCCGTGTTCTCCGGCTTCTTTAATCCCGGGCAATTAATTGGAATACGCAGCTGAATAAAGCTTCGTCAATTGACAATGCAGGGCCTGATTGGTCTTAAGCAGAAATGCTTTTAGCGGTAGGCCCTAGTGTTACAATATATGAGTGTGCACAGGTGATATCCTATATATGACAAAATATATTATACTTGAACTGCCAAACCTCGCTTAGCGTCACCACCATGTAGGTTTAGGCTTAGGCATGTCGCCTTTAACATGGGAGGGCGGGATAATAGCCCAAAATGGCAATTGAGTTTTATGGCATTTCCGGCTATACAGTAGGCCTAAATTTTTATTGTGCCGTGGCGCACCTAGGCCTACTCCAACAAAAGTCATCCACTTAGTTAAATACGACTTAGCTCAGACGCAACCGAATAAGTCAGGGTTTCATATTAATATGACAATCATAAAATCACATCTTACCATTATTATTATTATTATTATTATTATTATTATTATTATTATTATTATTATTATTATTATTATTATTATTATTATTATTATTATTATTATTATTATTATTATTATTATTATTATTATTATTATTATTATTATTATTAATATTATTATTATTATTATTATTATTATTATTGTTGTTGTTGTTGTTGTTGTTGTTTTTGTTGCTGTTATTACTGTTTTTATTATTATTAAGTTGTGACGTAGTCTTTATGTCGCGCTGAGAAATTTTGGAGATTTACATTTACAAAGCGTCTATAGTTTATCGATCTTTGCTGCCTTTTAAATGTGAATGAATTTTGTCGTATTGCGTAAAGCTCTCAAGGTTTCTGCCTTCATTGAACCTTCCGTTGCAGTGTGAATAATAAAAAGCGCGGAACGGACTCGGAGTTTCTGATTGCAATCAGTGTACACTTGCGCTGGTTCAGTGGTCAGTTGTCACTGGTCAGTAGCGGTCAGTTGGTCGGTCAGTTTAATCAATCCGCGTCCACACAACTTATGGATGCACCGACCGTCTGCAGATCGCAGGCCGCTGAGTGTGTCAAGGGAGCAGCGGACATGGGCTTACCAGGGAAAGGCAGAGGGTGCACAGTGAATGGGGAGACCGTGTATGGTGGACAGGGAAGCAAAAACGTCAGACGACAAGAAAATAGGAGGGAGGAAGAGAGGAGGAAGATACATAGAAATACATAAAGAGAGATAAGATATATATATATATATATATATATAAAGAGTGATGTAGAAAGTAAAAGATGAAGATAAAGACAGCCAGAGAGAGAAAGAGAGCCAGAGAGAGAGAGAGAGAGAGAGAGAGAGAGACAGAGAGAGAGACAGAGAGAGACAGAGAGAGAGAGAGAGAGACAGAGAGAGAGAGAGAGAGAGAGAGAGAGAGAGAGAGAAACACAGACAGAGACAGATACAGAGAACAGAGCGATAGAAAGATATATGCATGTATACATACACATACACAGATACATACATATACAAAGAGATAGTGAGTGAGAGTAAGAGAGAGAAAAACACAGAGAGAATCATACATATACAGACAGACAGACATAGAGACAGACAGAAGTCTCAGAAGACTAGAAAGATAAGGGAAGGGGAGAATGGAGGGAGGACTAAGGACGCCATCTGGTGGTGGGAGGAGATCATCCGTGCGTTGTTCGTCTCTTAATCGTTAAATCTGGCAACAAGCGTCGTTGGATTCCAAGAGTCCATCGGTCGATAGCTCAACAGCGCCAGGTCGTCGCTCGGGGGCGCCACTGCAGCGCCCTCTAACCAAATAATCTACTCAGCAGACAAAAGATGTCGCTGCGTCTTCGCAAGAATTTCTCCTTCGACCACGACCAACAGAATAACTGATAACGTCGAGCCTTTGCGTCGCTTGTGGCTGCGGTCAATCTCAACCGTAAACAGATCGTGTTTTCTCTCTGTTTTCCTACGTTTGGTTAAAGAGAACAGATCTATTCAAACGGATCAGATCCATACCTCCAGCCGTCCATCCATCTTTCCATCAAATCAATTATCTAGAAGTAATAATTATTGTAAATGATATAGCAAACGCCATACACCAAATGTTTTAAGCAATTCAATGACGTAATAAGCGTTTCAATGACCTAGTAAGATTTTCAGTGACGTAATCAGCGTTTCAGTTACGTCGAAAGAGTTTTAAAATTGCGCAGTAATAGTTATATTGAACACCTTCATTGCGCCAAATAATTATAATAGGCAGAAAAGAAAATCAAACAATACAAATCGAAAAACATCACAAAATATTAATAATTGTCAAGAGCAGACCCGCATCATGTTTCTTCGTGAATACCAAGGCAACTATCTAATGACACAATAAGCTACATAATTGCGTAATAAACATCCTATGAGGAGGAAGCAGCCTGCTGAAGTAGTATCACTCTTGAGGAAGTAAACATCGTAAGGATAACATTTATAAGCGTCCTAAAGGGGCAACAAAATATGGAGGATTAACCCTTGGAATTAGCGGGATAAGCTGCACGAGTGACTTATCTCCTCTATGTTGTTGGTCATCAATCTCTAAGGATTGCACACATAACGCATATACATGGACGGATGCATACTCGCACATTTGAAAAATGTTTACGCTGATGCTGCACTATATGTGACTAAACCCATTCGATTGCCAAAGTATAGACCATGTATGTATGCATGCATGTATGCATGTATATAATTATGTAAGTATGTATTTATGTATGTATGTATGTATATATTTATGCACGGATGTATGCATACATGCATGAATGTATGCCTGTATGTGTCTATGTATCTTTTTGAGCGTGTGTCATTGTGTTGCAAATATAATGCGTACATGTATGCTTGTTGGTACGCGTTTGAGCGTGACAGCTGAGAAACCTATTGATGGCTGCTGCAATCACTGAACCGGAACATATAGGTTGAATGCTTGAATGACCAAGCAATATCTCGACGGACTTAGAGAAGGAGATTCGTTTGCCAAAATGGTAACCACAGGAACATGTGCAGATACGCAAACGGAGATAGACAAACCAGGTACCACGACTTGACAGGAAGACGCTACTGCGCGTACCAGGAAGCATACACACATTTTTTATATAAAGAAATATATACAGGCGATACTTGTAAATCAGTCTCACGGCTTAGTCTATTAATGCCAAGGGTTAATCCTGTGCAGTTTTCTGTCGAAACCCAAAAGAAATATGTTTCTCTCTTTCCCTTTGCTTAGACAGAAATCTGGCGTCACTTGGTTAGAGAACACGCGGTCATATTGAGGCAAGGGCGCTAACCCAAACGAAAGACTGAGTATGGAATATGGAATAGGACGATACGTAGGAAATTGGCACAATCCATACATTGTCCTTAAGGGAATTAGGAACACGCAGGGAAGGATGATCATGGGTCAGAAAGAGAGACAGACAGACAGACAGACAGACAGACAGACAGACAGACAGACAGACAGACAGACAGACAGACAGACAGACAGACAGACTGTCGCGGTCGACTCCTTCGATCGCAACGACGAACCAACGAAGGAACTATTAAAAGATCTTTATTTAAAAATAAAGTCGATTAAGTGTAGAGTAAGTCAACTCGTCTATCAAATATCACAATCGTAGACAGCACACAGGTTGGCTGGTCTCGATTGAACGTTATACGATCAATGTTTCAACGTTTACAAATCTTCGTCAAAAGGCCCTTAATGTACATCAGGTCTATCTTATATAGAGTTCTCCCGGATTCCAGAACGTTCTGTGACGTCACTGTACTTTTCCCTGGAAAGTCCTACTGAACACGTATATCCTTGTTGCATGCACCGAATTAATGTTGACAGCTTGCTGCAGAATTTTCCGTGCGTTGTAAACAAGCTTGTTGACGCGTCGGTTTTCTTCCCTTGATGCATGCACCCGCGTAGACCACGACATTCCCTCCGCCCTCAGATGATGACACGTCTTCAGCACCATCCCGAACGGGTCATCACAATCAAGCCGGGCCTCCAGACTCCATCTCGACACAGCATATACAAACAAAACAAAACACATCAGTTAGTCAATTTATCTATACAATTTGCGGGCTCGATCCTTGTGTGTCGGGCCATTCCCCCCCTTCACCATCCGAGTCACAACCGAGAGAGGAAATCAGCCACCGTGTTCTGACGTCCAGGACGATATCGAAAGTCCACGTTAAACTCTTGCAATGCTAACGCCCAACGAGTCAGTTTCGCACTCTTAGGGCTTGCATCTGTGAGATAAGACAAAGGATTATGATCTGAATAAATGATTATCTTTGATAAGAATATCCATGACTTGAATCGTTTAAGTGCCCAAATTACTGCGAAAGCCTCTCTCTCAATTGTAGACCAATGCATCTGTGTATCTGTAAGTTTAAGGCTAGCAAAAGCAATTGGTTTTTCTTGACCTTCTTCGGTCCACTGAAACAAGCAACACCCGACCGCGGTGGCACTTGCGTCAACACTTAAACCAAATTCCTTAGTGAAATCAATGGTATGCAACTGTGTAGCTTTACTGAGATCATCCTTTAACTTATCTAGTGCTTCTTGATGCTTTTGCTCCCAAGGCACCTTCGTAGGTATGTTATCTCGTGTCAAATCAGTTATTACCCGTGCTTTTTCAGCTAAAGCAGGTATAAAATTTCGAAAGTAACTGAAAAAACACATAACCTTTCTAACTTCTTTCTTTGTTGTTGGAGGATGGATATCATTGATCGTAGCGATCTTACCTGGATCAGGTTCAATACAACCTGACCCTACTATATGGCCAACAAACTTTATTTTGTTTTGTGCAAAATTACATTTTCTTAAATTCAAAGTGAGTCCTGCTTCCTCAATAGTTTGCAAGAATTTCTCTAGATGTTCTAAATGGTCATTCCAATTCATTGAAACCACTGCCATATCATCGACGAATGGTTCGGTAAAACTTCGCACTGGATGTAAAACTTGGGTCATAGCACGAATAAAGGTATTGCTAGCGGACTTGAGTCCAAACGGCATTCTTGTGAACTCAAAAAGTCCTGCATCACATACGAATGCCGTAAGCCATCGATGTTCTTTCCGAACTGGAATTTGCCAATACCCCGATTTCGCGTCGAAAACACTAATAAACTTTGCCCGTCCCACCTTTTGTAAGACGTCAGCAATGTCTGGGGTCGGGTAACAATCACCTAGAGAATATTTGTTAACATGGCGATAATCAATTGCCAATCGAACGCCATTTTGACCTTTGGGTCCCTTTAAAACGCAAACTACCGGACTGGCCATTTCACTTTTCGATGGTCGAATGATGTCTAATGCCAACATTTCTTCTATCTGGCGTTGTACTTCAGGTTTAAGTAGCTCAGGTACTTTATATGCCCTTAAACGCTTAGGAGTGAAATCATGAGTTATCTTAATTTCATGTTCTAATACTGGACAATACCCAGGTTTATCCACAAATACTGCCGTGTGCCGATCCAAAACTTCAAAAAGTTGCTTCTGTTCCTCTTGCGAAAGATGCGCTATAATCAGAGGATCAATTCGCTTACTCGGGCTTATTTGATCACGTTCTTCCTGATCTACAACCTCTACTATACCAAATTCTTCATCTTGATCAACAATTACTGAACAGCTATTGATCATCGCTTGTTCGAGTCGTTCATGGTATCGCTTGATCTTATTTGCGTGTAAATGTCTTTGTTTTCCCTCTATTTCTACTATATAAGAATATGGGGATTTAACCTTGACTACGGTAGCAGGTCCTTGCCATCGACTATAAAATTTAGAACTACCAAAATCTGGTGCTAATACTGCTACTTTATCTCCAACTTCGTATTTTCTGTCAGTACTACGCAAGTTATAATAATCTGCATACCGCTTTGTTTCTATATCACTATAGTAATCTGCATAAACTTTCGCGAATTCGAGGTTTTCCTTCAGTGATTGGAGATACTCTTCGGGTGATTTACCTAAGTTAAGAGGTACCTTTCGTTCGCCAGCCCACGATTCCTTCAACACACTAAGTGGACCCCGAGGAAGAGTTCCATAAACCATAGTGAATGGCGAAATATGAGTCGTGCCTGAAGGTTTTTCTCTAAGGCTCCACAGAACAAACGGTAACAATTGGTGCCATCCACGAGGATCAGATTGAGCAAGCTTAAAGATCATGGTTTTCAAGCTTTGGTTGCATCTTTCAACCAATCCAGCTGCCTCAGGATGTCCAGGGGTATTAAATCTGGGACTACAACCCATTCGCCGCAAGAATTCTTTCGTCAAACGACTGGTAAAGTTGGTACCACAATCAGAACTGATGATCCTTGGAATAGAAAAAGTTGTAAAAACTTGCAACAGAGCTTCACAAACTCCCTTTGCATTCAGCGATCTAAGAGGATACGCCATCGGCCAACGAGAAAATTTATCCACCAGAACCAGAGCATAATTGTACTGGGGTTTCGATTTGTTGGATTCTCCAGTCACTACCATAGGGCCAATACAATCCATATTTAGATGGTTAAAACAGAGTTCATCCGCCCTCGGAATAGGAGTGATCGGGACTCGATCTGCCACTTTAACTGGAGTTCTTAGTTGACAAATTTGACAAGACGCACAATATTCGCGAATCCTCTCATCCATTCTTGGAAACCAAAAGTTTAATTTGATCCTGGCTCTCGTTGCCTTAAAAGCCATGTGCCCAGCACATGGGGCATCGTGTGCTACTCGCAAGACAACCTCGATTCTATCTTCCGGTAAACATAATTGATTAACCTTATGTCCCATAATTTCCCCTTTGTGGTACAGGAGGTTATTATCTATAAAGAAATTATTTTTATTCTGTCTCGCTTGTTGCCAGCAAGATATAAGATTGTGACAATTCTGTTGCTCACGCAATAAAGTATCATTATTCGCTACTCCCTCATCAGACTTGAACTCTGTTGACTCAACATCAAGAAAATTATCTGAATCATCAACTAGTTGCTCCTGAGAATATTCATTCACTTCTGACGGCAAGGATTCGTTGCTGTTACTTTTCTCGATATTAACTTCTAAGTTATCTTCTTCTGCCCCTTTATTTATTTGAACACATCGATCTACGCCAGCTACCATCACTACATATTGCGAACTATCCCTTAATAGGTCCACAACATGGGGTGTCAAAATAACCCGTTCATTTAGTTCAGGGACTGCAGCGAACATGACGCACAAAGATGGCGCAATGTTTGTCGTTCCTTCCATTGAATTAGCTAATTTCATTTGTAGGTATACTACATCTGCCTTACATCCTTCTCCCTGAAAACCAATTATATTAATCCGTTTAATCACGGGTAAGTTTAGTGACTCAATTAATTTCTTATCAATACAACAAATTTCTGCTCCTGAATCAGATAATGCTGGCTGAGAAGGGAGATCTTCAATCTGTACATTGATATACGACCTCTCGTGTAATCCATCAATACTATTCTCGTATACCCTTACAGCAGTTTCCAACCCTATTGGTTTAGAATTATCCAATAAATTCCCTTGCTTTACCTGTTCAGGTATCTCATGCAACACGTTGACCTTCTCAACAAATGAGTCGATCACTTCTTCAGTTGGGTTCCCAAATATACAAGTACTCACCTTTTTAGAACTTGGTTTGGTCTGGCACTCCCTTGCCCTATGACCCTTCTGATGACATAGGAAACAGAGACCCTTTACCTTGGCCTCCTCCTGAGACACCCTCGCACCTATCTTGGCTTCACCCCTTATTTCCGGTTTGGGAGACTTGGGTTGAGCTGTCTGGTTATTGACTTGAACCTGTGGTTGACCTCTCGTCCAATTGTTATACTTCGGTGTCGGATGACTACGGCATACTAAGTCATTCCCACCATCATGCGACGCTACATAAATGTCAGCCGCATTAGCTATGTCTTCACAACTCAACCACTCCTCTTTTTCTTGGGCCAAGATATAATCTAAACAAGCCTTCGACAAGGACTCCTTAAGCCGATCCGCAACCAATAAACTTACAAGTTTATCAAACTCATCAGTTATCTTTCTACTTTTCAAATAATACATAAGAGCCACACGCAATTTGGATGAATAGATCGTAAATGATTCGTCCGATGCTTTGTGCAACGACCAAAATCGGGCTCTAAGATTTGAAGGGCTTATCTTAAACTCCCTTAGCAAAAACTCCTTCAGGAATTTGTAGTCATGGAGCTGTGCCTCAGTAAGGCGCATGGTTAATGCCTTAGCTCTTTCACTTAAAATGGCTAGCAATAATTTTGCTCTAACATCTTCATCCACCTCATACACATTAAACAAACCATCCAAGTGATCAAAGAAACCTGGAATTTCTATAGGGTCGGAAGGAAATTTCCAAAGAATATTCTTAAGGGCATCACTATAACGCTTAGTACGACTTGCTAAAGAATCTCTAACATTTCGTTCTTCCTGCTTTTCCTTCCTCTCCCTTTCTTCTTTCTCTTTCCGTTCCTTCTTTTCTCTTTCTTCTTTCTCTTTCCGTTCCTTCTTTTCTTCCTCTCTCCTCTTTTCCTCCCTTTCTTCCTTCTCCTTCCGTTCCTCCCTTTCTCTTTCTTCCTTCTCTTTCCGTTCCTTCTTTTCTTCCTCTCTCCTCTTTTCCTCCCTTTCTTCCTTCTCCTTCCGTTCCTCCCTTTCTCTTTCTTCCTTCTCCTTCCGTTCCTCCCTTTCTCTTTCTTCCTTCTCCTTCCGTTCCTCATATTTACGGATTTCGAACTCCAGACGGCGCTTCTGCAGCTCGTAATCCACTCCTGTTGGAGATATTGGACTACCCTTAAATTCCTCTTCCTCTTTTCCAATCTCCATGGCCCATTCTTCCATTAATTGATTTCGATCCCATGACATAACATCATCTTCGTCCCTTCCTGCCTTCATAAGATACACCCTAAGGCGCTCAGACGACATTTTGCGAATATTCGCTTGCATCTCTGTTGTCAACGCTTCCATTTTTACAAACAGTCAGTCAACAACAAAAAAAAAACAGACACCACGCGGCAAACCCGCCACACAAAAGGAAAATTCCACAACCCAAAGTGCAACTATTCAGTATCCAAAGAAGTACACTCGCCAAGTACGCAAAAACTATACAAGCTCACGCAAGTCTGGCCTCGATCACAAGAATGGATCAAATTTCAAAGAAATAATCAGCAGATATTGAAAGAGAAATAATGGCTGCCTCCCACTCGGCTGCAACTCCACTCTCTTTTCTCCTTCTCAGCCACGACAACACCTAGGATCTTACCCGTATGTTGACTGCTGTCTTCTGCTGTCTCAGCCGAACGACGCACTTCGTCCGTCCGACTGTCGTATGCCGATTCACCCGTCTCCCACGGTAGAAAGGCGTCTCGATCCGCTCGCTGTCTGGAACAGACCGTCTCTTGATCCTCCGGGTTGACTCCTTCCTCCGCCGGCTCGCGTCTTCTTCACCGGATCCAACACCGATGATCCCGCCGCTGCCACCAATAATGTCGCGGTCGACTCCTTCGATCGCAACGACGAACCAACGAAGGAACTATTAAAAGATCTTTATTTAAAAATAAAGTCGATTAAGTGTAGAGTAAGTCAACTCGTCTATCAAATATCACAATCGTAGACAGCACACAGGTTGGCTGGTCTCGATTGAACGTTATACGATCAATGTTTCAACGTTTACAAATCTTCGTCAAAAGGCCCTTAATGTACATCAGGTCTATCTTATATAGAGTTCTCCCGGATTCCAGAACGTTCTGTGACGTCACTGTACTTTTCCCTGGAAAGTCCTACTGAACACGTATATCCTTGTTGCATGCACCGAATTAATGTTGACAGCTTGCTGCAGAATTTTCCGTGCGTTGTAAACAAGCTTGTTGACGCGTCGGTTTTCTTCCCTTGATGCATGCACCCGCGTAGACCACGACACAGACAAACAAACAAACAGACAGAGTCAGAGACAGAGCGAGAGAGAGCAAAGAAACTTCCTACTCACTGGTTCACTACCACCTACAATTCTACATGTACTGTGATGCATAATACCATCGTTCAATCCATTCACTGTCCATAAATCATTGGCGCCTGTACTCGATACGCTCCATTTGGTCGAACATGCCGTGTGGGTACATGACAGCTATAATTGCGGCATGGACGGACGAATAGGTAGCAATGAACGTGACTAACCACTTCCTCTGCTGAACCACCTGTCTGGCCACCATTTGTCTGCCCACCAGGCATCAACTTGTCTGTTCGCAAAATGGTTTGTTGGCTCTTCGCTTCGTTAGTCATGCCGCTTACACCTGACTGGGCACGGACCGCATACGTTAGATCGTTTGGAAGAATAAGAAATCTTTTCGCTTGTGCCAATAAGACGTCCACTGTTTATATGACTATAGGGATGGCGATAGATAGAAAATGGAGACGATTTAAAGGAAGAGAAATTT
Organism: Allolobophora icterica; assembly: GCA_963556255.1. Classification (NCBI taxonomy): domain Eukaryota; kingdom Metazoa; phylum Annelida; class Clitellata; order Crassiclitellata; family Lumbricidae; genus Allolobophora; species Allolobophora icterica. The sequence goes on along the minus strand of OY744603.1, from coordinate 25,393,715 downwards.
GGAATTGACAGCAATCAACACCGTTAACTGAAAAAGCAACATAAAAGTAGCGAACAGAATCCGCACTGAAGAAGAGAATAACAAATTAAGCGACGTAACTGCATTTTCATGTGCTTTGGTGTGTACAACATCAATGGACATGAAGTTGACGATGGATTGGACTGGCTGATTGGTGGAAATAAATATTATGGAAAATGGGGAAATAAGCTTGCGACGGAAAGATCAAGAGGTAGGAAGGGATGATTGATGAAGAAGGGAAGACTGTCAATATCTATTTAAAAAGGAACGTGACCAAAACAAATGTGTGAACTTTTGATTGCATTTCTGTTAAAAGACAGGGAAGAACTAAGCAGGAAAAGAACGATTTGAATGATTCTACATATTTTACCCAAATTTATCCCCATGTTCTTTACCCATGGGATGTCGACCGGGTTTCTACCACAGATTATTTATTTCGACAAAGGTTTCATATAAACAACAATCGGTTGATGTCATGTGTAACATAGGCCTAATAACCAGACTAAAGAAGTCTAAGGGAGTAACGGTAATACTCATGCCCAGGAGAGCAGCAGGAGAGCAGCAGGAGAGCAGCAGGAGAGCAGCAGGAGAGCAGGCAGGAGAGCAGCAGGAGAGCAGCAGGAGAGCAGCAATATGCGGTTCGATTCCCGCAACCCCCTCGCACGTATAGAGCCCAACCGACGGATTCTCGTCCACAGTTGACAGATAGTTTACTAAATAATAAATGCAGACGTCTGTGACTTTAGACCAAAAACCACAGCATAGGCTATATTAGACGACGTTGGAAGGCACCAGCGACACACGCAGACGACTCAGACTGTGTTCCGGAAAGAAAAAGAAAATCAATTATTCATGTGAAGCGAAGATGACAGGTGTTATGTCTTCAGCCACACAATCATACAATGCTTATTCAGGAAAACCAACAATAGCTTAGCATCGGTTAGGCCTCTTCTACGAAGGCCTCTCTTTTGTTAACACTTTAGTGGCGAGCGACATTTTCCCAGTCGCTTTAGTACGTTCTGGTTGTTAAAGTTTTACTGGCTAAAGCAATGAAGCAACGCTGGCTGGCCTATCAGTCATTTTGTTGTTAGACTGCCTTGGACACGAAAGCGTTTCCGACGGTTGGACTAGGTTTCTAGATTGAGTCTCTTTTGTTCCGATTCCGATTTCAGATTAAGACGGTACTTTGTTCCAGTTTGCTTACCAGTTCATTAATTCCTTACATTTATCAGTCTTAAAGTTATCAGAAGTCAATATTTGCGTTTGGGAAACAATGGCCGATTGGTTAGAGAGGTCGGCTTGTAGCGCAGAGAATATCGAGCCTCCTCTGAAACGGTTACTATGCAGGGCTTTGAGCAAATCCTTCACTCACATTTTGCTCATCGATTGATGTTTGTGGTGCTTAATAAATGCACAGGAATAAAATAATATATTATGAGGCTTATCCTAACTAAATATGTCGTCATCAGCAACAGCAGTGTCGTCGTCATCACCGCCACAATCACCTCAATAAATACGATTATCATCTTCATCATTACTAGAAGCTGTAACGAGCAGAGTATTGCAGCAGCATGTATTAAAGAGTTGCGCCTCAGTTGTGTATTAAATGTTTGAATGCCTGTGAAAGATGGTAAAGTTTCCGGTAATTCCTGAAACGCAGAAAGAAGCCGAGCTTCCGAAAAAAAATTGACTGTTAATTCTATTCGTGGTTGTAGTTGTAGTGTGAATGCACGAGATACCACGAACAACCGTAACCTACAACCTAATTTCAGTTTCAATATTTAACTCATCAGTAGTATAACAGTATGCCGGTCACCATTGTAGTACCAGAGTAACATTTAGCTACTTCATGTTTTATCAATATGACGGCACCATAATATCTATACATATAATATCCATAGAGTGTCCGTCTGTCGGAGGACGCTACGTCCGAAACGGTTTCTGTTCTATTGTGAAACAGAAACCGTTTGTGACGTCAGTACTGCCGTCTTGACGACGGCGATCAGAGCATTTTAACCAACGCTCTGGACTGTCTGTAATAAGTGAAACCTGGTCAATTGTTGACGTCATAATACATACTAATATATGAGTTAAGCCTGGCCTTTTGTTTACGTTATAATACAGACAAATATATAAGTTAATCCTGGCATATTTATGACGTCATAACATATTCTGATAAATGTGTTCAGCCTGGTCCTTTTGCTGACGTCATAATGTAGAGACAACCGGTCATATATGACGGGGAAAAACGCTACGTCAAGAACGGTTTCTGTTCTATTGTGAAACGGAAAGCGTTTGTGACGTCAGTACTGCGGTCTTGACGACGGCGATCAGAGCATTTTAACCATATATACACTGCCGTCATAATATGACGGGTAAATACTCTAGTTATCAAATACTAACTGCAATATAGCGAGAGGGATAGATGAAAGGTAGCACTCTTGCTCGAAGAACATAACACCTTGAAAGACGCGGTTAGATAACCATAAGCTCCTATTGGTCGACTCAACCTTCCACTTTCTAGGGGGCAGCTGCAAAATGAGCGGGCGCCTAACAGGCTGCCAAGACCTTGATAAGATCTTGATAATTGTAAATGTCCATGACAGTTTCAATTTCAAAGACCGTTTCAATGTTACGTACTGCGGTTTGTCGGTGAGCTTGTCAATATACAGGGATATATATATTTATATATATATAAATTATATATATACTTTATATGCTATATATAAATTATATATATATATATATCTGACCACGTAATGCACAAACAATAGTAGGCAATATCACTCACTATAATTATTTTTGACTATCGCAAACAAATGTATCGTCCGCGTGTGCCAGTGTTCTCCAAGGCCTTTAATCCCGGGCAATGAATTGGAATAGGCAGCTGAATAAAGCATCGTCGATTGACAATGCAGCGCCTGATTGGTCTTAAGCAGAAATGCTTTTAGCCAGTGTTGTATGCAAGACTTTAAACTTTGAGACGGAGACGAGACCAAGACAGTCAAGTTCTAAGACACAGACGAGACCAAGACAATGAGGTACCAAGAAAGTACCTGAGACCAAGACACGAGGTCCAAGACAGTACAAGACATTTTTGGCATTTATTCCAGTGTATCACAGAATAAGCGATAAAAAAATTCATTCATCAGTTTCCCAGCAATTCTTAAATACCATTACATTTAATGAATACAAGATCATCAAGCATAAACTCGATGTTGTTCCCATCGTTTCCTTTATGGTGACTTTACGCCAGCGACAAACGATACGCCATTTCTTTTCTTTGTCCATGACTTCACATTGCGTGAATGCAAACTTGACCATTTCAGGTTCTGCATCAGACATTTTCTTGCACTTTAGAAACTTGAAATGAATTACAAAAACCTCTTTTCAGTAGCCGATTTCACGTGGTGTCACACGTTCACCAGAATTTCCAGAAAGACCGTTTTTCAGAACTTCCGGTTTGATTGGCGCTTCCGACTTCCGAGTTATCTGTTCGTATCGGCCCAGGACAGTTTTATAGCGCAAGATTAAGACATTTGTCGCGAGACTTATAGAGACCCCTCTTGTGCGAGACAGAACAAGACTATCGCTTCAAGACAGTTTCTAAAAATTCGAGAAGTTGCCGCGAGACCGAGACTGAGACAAGACAATAGGTTCCCAAGACCAAGACGAGACTGAGACATTAACAAACCTACCTCGAGACGTCTCTTAGCCGTATGGGGTCATTGCATAATTATTACGTAACGCCGAAAATGACCGTTTTTGACCCACCCACCCACCCACCCTGTAACGCTTCGTAACGTTTCCCTAGACCCACAAACCCACCCACCCACCCCAGCGCTACGTATCGAAAAATCATTTTAGATTAACTATGTGATCGCGCAATTATAATTCATAATTTTCTTATTATATAGCGAATTTAAAATAGTATGTGAATTAGAATTTGATAGTATAGGCCTAAAATATACAGAACTTTTTATTTATATAAATGACAGTCATGTTTGAAATGCAAATTATTTTGTTTTTTAAAGTTTTACGTCAAAGTTTTACACTGCTGAAAAGTGTCATGGACTAAATTGTTACAATAATTATATGAGTGTGCACAGGGGCATGACAAAATATTTTACACTAGCTGGTTTACCCGGCGTTGCCCGGGGTTATAAGTTTCAATCCCTGTAGCGAATAAGCAACAAATTTAGGTATAAGTTTGAATCCCTGTTGCGAATAAGCAACAAAAGTTAATGTGAAGTGAAATCCCTACGGCTACGCCATCTGGCGAATGTTTAGAAATGCGTGCCGGTGACAGAGAATTGGCGGTCAAACACGCAGAATCTTCTCGGGCGGCGCCATCTGGCGAATGAAAATAGGTCGACTCGAATTTGTTTGGACCAGGTAAAAAGTGGGGGTTTGGGAGAGGTTTTGGCCCGGGACACCATGGAAGCGGTGAAAACGGGGGACGCGAAGCCGACCACTGGTGTGTAATGCCCACCCCGAGACGGTAGTGAAGGTTTGGAGTGAAAAGGTCCAAAGCTGTAGAAATGCATCGCGGTCAAACATCGCTGTGACAGACAGACAGACAGACAGAGTCTTCTTTTTATTTATATAGATATCAACTGCCAAGACTCACATAGCGTCACCGTTGTGCGTGTGTGCATAGGCTGAGGTGTAGGCTAAGGCAAGTCGCCTTTAAGATGAGAACGGAGGTGTAATAGCCCTATTGACTATTGAGTTTATGGCATTTACGGCTACTGGCCTGAACTTTCACTGTGTCATGATGCACGTAGGCATACTGCAGCAAAAAGCCATCAACTTAGTGAAATACGACTCATTGCAAACGTAATCGAATAGTCAGGGTTTCATATTAATATTGACAATTCTAAAATCACATTTTAACATTCGTCCACCGAGCAGACGTTGAAGTGTTCGCATAGGGTTGCCACCCGTCCCGGTTTTTCGGCACCGTCCCGATATCGAGGCAAATGTCCCGCGTCCCCACTTGACCTAGTCGGGACAGCCAAATGTCCCTATACTTTCAAATTTTTTGCAATTTTTTCCGAAATCACAAACTGTTGAGGCTTAAAACACATTAACCGTACTATATTTGTTCACCACTATAAATTTAGAACACAGGGAAGTGAAATATCATAAATACTGCAACACCTTTGATGAAGGAAGAACCGTTAATCTCCTGTTGATCTCCTGTTCTGTTTCAGAAACCGTTGTTGAAAGCTGTGAAGAGTAACTTAAAATACAGCTTTAAATCAAACTCATGATCATTGCATAACTAAACTGCTTGATAACTCGATCTGATGGATAGAATATGCATGTGCTCTTAAAGTTAAACTAGTTTTTAAAATCTCAAAGAATTGCAGAAATCAATGTTGGAAATGAACTATATAGCCTAGGGCTATAGCCTAAGTAACTTAGGCCTAATGTAATAAAAAGTTTTGGATATATTTGGACCTAACGCAAATCTTTAATAACGATATTTAAACACATCCTGACATCACTGTAGTGTTTAAAATTATAAATCTTAATCTTAATCGACTTTTAAAAATAAACTGTTTCTCCCCCCCCAAAAAAAAATTATTCGGTTGCGCGACTTGCGCCTCTGTTCCCACGTCAACAGGTGTTGTACGATTTGGTTGTTCAATAATTGCGTCCCGACTTCCTCGTTTAGAAAGGTGGTAACACAGCATAACAAAGATCTCATCGTGGTTATCAAATCAGGTTGCTTCTCTGCGTGTCATGCACAACCATTTATTGACATATGCCGAATTGCTGCGTTTTGATATTCACGTTAACTCAGCTAGAGAAGAATAATATTGTGAATATTGCATAGTAGCAGATATATAATCGAGTGTTGAGAAAGGAAGGAAGCGTTTTTGACATAATCAAGATATGCTGAGATCACAACCGTAAAGCCTGAGTGCAACTGCGTGACATTTTGAATACTGTTTTAGGTAAGTCGATGTTTTATAATAATAGTAATAATAATAATAATAATAATAATAATAATAATAATAATAATAATAATAATAATAATAATAATAATAATAATCTTCTTTATTAATTCAAACTGACAAGTACGTAGTAAGATTACATTGAAACATGACAGTACAATCAAGATCTTAATTAAACTTACGTTTTGACAGCCATGCAAGGCGCCGCCCTAGAGGAGGACTACGAGTATCGAACCGCGATCTAATGCTCTCCTGGCCATGAGTAAACGAAATCCTGTATATAACACAGAACCATGGAATGAAACGTAGTTTGAGATATTCAGAATATAACCCATGATCGATCGAGTCAGTCGATCAAGTTGGTAGAAATTCGGCCAACTCGAGTTCGTAGAGAAGACCGACTGACAAGTCGAGTCGATTAAATGTTCTGACAAGTCGAGTTGATCGTTGTTCCCTCGACTTGACTCGACTATGAAATATTTTACTTACTATTTTTGTGTCTACGTTACACAATTACCCACATCATGTATTCTAATGACGTAATTCTGTGTAAACACACAACCACCGTATTAATTAACCTGATTTGAAGTTCAGTGCAAATTATGATCCTCTTGGTACTTTCATATTGTGATAGCTGTAGGCCTAGAGATACTTTTTCAGTTTTAAAATGGTGAAAATGGAGAGATTGAGATGCGTTAAACTACAGACTACTGTAGTAACTAACTTCAGTAATCTTGAACAGTTTAAAGTTTCTTGAACAAACTAGCATGGCTGCCGTATACAGTTAAAATTCGACTCCTGTAATAACTTGTGATCATCCGTTCATTCTGATTTGTAATCATACTGCGTAATTGTCAGTTTGAGGATATTAAACGAAGATCATTATTATTATTATTATTATTATTATTATTATTATTATTATTATTATTATTATTATTATTATTATTATTATTATTATTATTATTATTATTATTATTATTATTATTATTATTATTATTATTATTATTATTATTATTATTATTATTATTATTATTATTATTATTATTATTATTATTATTATTATTATTATTATTATTATTATTATTATTATTATTATTATTATTAGAACTGTAAACTAGACACTGCACGTCCTCTACTGCCGTCTTATTTGTTGAGTTGGTACTAAATTCTGTAGGCCTACAATACTGTAGGAGATTTTCTTGTAGCCTAGCTGATCGAGTCGACGGCGACAACGTGGCTTAATACTTACAATGTCGTAGGCCTACATGAATATAACAGGGCCTTTACTTGCGTGTCTTCTGACATGAGGTGTGCAGTTGACTTGTCTGTAGTGTTTAATATAAATTTTTAAGAGATTAGCTCAAGTCAACCACACACGATATCATTATAATACCTTAAATCAGTTCAATTAGGCCCCTACAGTTTGACAGTTTGAGGAAAAGTGTACAATTAAAATTCGTGAGTAATTTAGATACTGGAATATAAGAATGCAACAGTTGTCAGGAATTTTCACCAAGAGACCTCGACTCGATCGACTACGGGGTATAACTCAGAAGTGTGTCAATGAAAGCTTTGACTTTATTAAGAATTAAAACAGGGACTAAAATATTGTATTCTGACACAAAACGTGCAGTTGATATTGACTGGAGTGTGCAGTGTGTAGTATGAATTTTGAGATTAGCTCAAATCCATTAAACACGATTTAATTCCAATAGGTCCCTATCTGAGATTTTAACTACCAGTTCAGTAGAGGCCTACAGTTTGACATTTGGAGGGACAGCATGCATTTTTAAGTACTTTAGGCATTGGATTAAAATGAACATGATTCTCAATGAGGTTTCCAAATAAATATAAATATGAAAGTCTTCAATATAAAAATAGATTATTGCCAGATTTTTCTTCTAAAGTGGTCATGGTTACGAAACACCAAATTATCCCATGCGAAAGATGTGCTTAGGACTTGTGTCTATCTTACTTGTTTCTGAAAAAAAACTACTATTTGCTTTATTCCTAAGTCGTTGAAGTCCGAGATATATATAATTTCGTTTATTATGAATCAAAGTTGACAAACCGCAACTTCTTAAAAAAAGAGGATGCTACAGTAAAAAAAATAGTCTAGATTAGTCTACGAAAGGCAGAATAGGCCTACTATTTAGTTCCTGGAACATGTCGGAACAAAACTCTAGGTATAAAGTAGTGATTGTCCTTGCATGGAAGTTAAAATCATGAGGTATAGGGCGTAGTTCGAATACTAACGGAGCTAAATAAATATTTCCTTTATACGCCGGAATGCAAGGCATTTATGTCACAGTAAACAAGGGACTTTGAATCGATTGCATAAATCTCTAGTAAAAGTAGGCCGTATGTTGGGTTGGAATATGCGACATGAAAAGAAACCATACGTCAGATTCTATAGAAATTAACAATGAAATGTCATGTCTGAGGGATTTATGTTTGTCACTAACAAGTCATCCAAAATAAAATCTTCAAACAATCGTTGCAGCTTTATATATACACATTTTGCTCCCGGAATTTACGCGGGGATAGAGTAGTGGTAACACTCATGGCCAGGAGAGCATAAGGTACGCGGATCGACTCCCGTAACACCCCTCTAGGGCGGCGCCTTGCATGGCTGCCAAACCGTGTGTTATTTAAGATCTTGATTGTACTTTCATGTTTCAATGTAATCTTACTGCGTCTGTCGGTTTGAAATAATAAAGAATATAATTATTATTTTAGGAATGTTTGTTTTCTTCCGTCCTTCATTATTCTAAACCGCGAGAAAGCAAATCGTTCATAAGGCCGGTCCCTTTCGGCGCTTAGCCCCTCGGTGAGCCTGTGATCAGGTCTCTAAGAAACCAGCGAAGTTATTTCAACCATTCAGCTTTATGAACAAACATCCGGAGTCATAGCTTCATTAAAGATGAGTGCAGCATAATTGAGCAATTTGAATTGATGAATGATTTTAATTCAAGTGACGGAACAACATGGTCGTTTCTGAACAAACTAGACAGCATCCCAATATAACATCCAAAGTCTCAAAGCTTATTTGCGATTTCAAATTGTAATTTATGATCATCTAATGCGCCCGTGTCTAATGCAAAAGGCCTCAAGTCGGGTCGCAATAATCCAGAAGATCAGTCCGTCAAATGTTATAAATGTTCACAGTGCTTTTTTTCTAGAAAAAAAAGGTTCCGGAACGGAACAATAGGTGCCGGAGAGCAACAATTATGGGCGGGCTAAAATCACGAGAAAAACGGGATTGGGGTTTGGGAGGGGTCTCAATAAACACTGAAAACAGTTAAAAAACACTTAACTTAAATTAAAAAAACTAAATTATTGTTTTGATTATTAAAATAAATAAATTATTTTTTAGGAGCTGAAAAAGGTGCCGGAACGCCGTACCGGCGCGTTCCGGCTGAAAAAAGCCCTGAATGTTCATCTCACGATTGCAGTGAAAACACAATTATAGTTCAATCCGTAATCGCTTGACCTCTAACCTCCCAGGGTGCCAAAATGAAGCCCATATAGGACCCATATTCCTACATGGGACCCATATAGAGCCCATATAGGTCCCATCTAGTGGAACTGCTGGTGGAACTGCTGGCATGGTACAATTTCCGTTGCCAACTGCATGAGGATTAACATAATTGGAATACCAGACACAAAATTGTGCACATTTTCTACCACTCGAAAGTTGATATTCAGGTTAACAGTTTGGTAAAGTATTTTAATATCAGATATATGAGGTTTTCCTAATTTTGTGCAGAGTTCGAATCCAGTTTTGTCAAGTGAAACTGACATCGTTGCAAAGCCATACGACCCGCGTTAAGGTTAGTGAACTGAAGTTGTGACAAAAATGAAAAAGAAATAGGGGGCTATCTTAACTACAGGTGTTTTCATGCGATTGATGAACAGAATCGTAGAATGAGTGAGCAATAGCATTCTTGTCTTGCTTTGCAACCGTATTATTTTGTCCAATGATAGAAGTCATGGGTCCAGATTGAATGACAATTTAGTCGTAATCGTAAACTCCAAATTTAATTTTTAAAACGCTACTCTAATAGATAAGCGCAGGAATCCAGCTTTTTCATTAGTGGAATCAATGCTTTTACCAATTAAATTGCTGTTGTAGAATAAACCATTGCAATCTCATGGCTTAATCAGTTTAAATATGGATACAAATCTTCAGTTCGATGAAAATAAACAAGAATTCTCAGATTTTCTTGAACAACTCCTACATCGCCAATTCACCTACTTGGAATTATTAACCGGAAGCTGTTTTGAACTTCCTCTTATCTACTTTCTGGAAAATATAACCGACATTGACAGTATAACGTATCGTAGCAACATCTGCGCTATTAATAAAGACACAGTGGCTCCAAAAGACTTCAAAGGAACTGTGCTCATTATTCAGTCTGAAGGATCACACCAAGGACACGCTAGCTTATATTTTAAAAACAACGATATGCCTTTTACATACCCGATGGTTCCAGAGGACAGACCTGCATATTCGCAGGTTCTGTTATATAAATCAGATATAACAACAAGCTTACTTCCTGATTCCTCCTGCTCAAGAAAATGGCTAGCAACATTTCAGGGGCTTTCACTTGATTCGGTGGAAGCGATTTGGTGTCCAAACTGGCCTGAGGAAGCACATGAATGGATAACCCGTGTACGGTCAACTGAATGGCCATTACCTAACACTGTGAACAAAATAGAAAAAAAGGGATGCCTTTTAGTTGCTAAGCCGCATCAGGGAAGCCAATTTATTGGAAACGAATGGCGATTTTCTTTTTCCGAGGCAGAACTCATCTTAATCCATACTTGGAGTGATACACAGATGTATATTTATCACATTCTACGTCTGATCAAGAGCGATGTTGTGAGAAAATGCGGAGGAAAGACGATGACCTTTCTTACGACTTATCACTTCAAAACACTGATGTTTTGGGCATGTGAAGAAAAGCGTAAGGAATTCTGGTTGTCTGTCAATATAGAATCCTCTGTAAAGGAATTAATACTCATTATGATCGAATGGTTGATCGAAAAGCAGTGTCGAAACTACTTCATGCCGGGTAACAACATGCTAGATCATTTGCCAGACAGTCAAGACTTTGAAATAGAGGTACAGTTTTTTATCGAATCTGTAAATTTTGTTGATCAGTATATTTCAAACACCGTTTCTTTCACATCAGATCGCAGGGATGAGAGATTGAAAGAGTTTCCTGTGCGCTTTCCAACTAACTTGCTTTTTGCTGGTCAATTGAGAGCAAGCCTCTGGTATGTTGTTGATCCGCACTGCCCTGGAAGACAGATGTATATGCCTAGCAATGCTATAGAGAAAAGTCCGTTTTTTCGATCTGACATTTTCAACTTATTCCAATGCCTCACAATGCATAGGCATCTTATGTCATCTAAGGATTTGAAAGAGAAAAAAAGTCGGTTTCATGATGTTGAAGAATGTTTCAAAAGAGCAAACGAGAAACAAGTTGATGGCTTCATATATGTATATGTTTCGTCTATGGACAATTTTCACACTGTAATAACAAAGGCGCTAAGCAAGATATAGAAAACAGGGACATCATTGATTCATCTAACGGCAACGATCAACAAACTGAGTCCATTCCTCCGCTTAGAAGCTATACACGATGGGAATTATGTTATAGCAGAACCGAATCATCACAGCAAAGCCATGTTACTTGTATTTTGGAATTGTTCTCGAAAATAATGAATGAAAACATATTGAAACCAACTTGCTTTTATACAGCTGCATATGAAGCAAATTTTTACTGACAATTTTTGGAGAAGAAAGCAGTGAAAATGCTGTGGTAGGCTATAAAAAGGCATTGGCCATTTGTTACAGGTGGCTCTTGCATGCTAGAGCAATCAGAATAGTTTGTCGTTTCTTAGTGTTCTTCCGTGAATATGAACTACCTATTATAATTTCCAATCGATGGTCAATGATATTTGAACAGGTACATTCAAATTGTTCTTGGATTTTTGTCTCTTGTTAAAGGAGTAGAACTAAAAATCGTATATATCAGTCAAATTACAAACGATTAAATGCAAGAAATGATTTCGAAGTTGTTGTTCACGTGTATTCCAATTGATCTTCTGGGGTACATAAGGTTTCAGTGCAAATTTCATTTGAAGAATAGTTTGTTTTTGGACGATTCTTTCACAGATGACATGCATAATGACATTTCGAAGATTCTTTTGTACACGGCCGCTCGTATCAGTACCGGTACCGAGACCAGATGAACAATCAACTTTTGCGATTTATGAATGTTTCTGAGTTGTATTTTCTTATACCTTGCGAAGACTATAATTATGTTGTACATAGTGGCAGCTTTCAATGACATGAAGTTATAGACACTTTTGTATATTTCTTCATGTTCGTGATCATTTGTGTTAATTATTTTTATTATTATTGCAGAGGTTTTATATAGCGCCCCTTCAAGGTTATCTACTCTTGAGCGCTCCCGTCCTACACCGGTCAAACAAGGCAGTTTTAAGGCAAGAATGGAACAGAGAAGAGCAATCGATTGGGCCATGCGCTGCGCTACTGGGAGCTTATTGCAGGCCGATGGGCCAGAGACACAGAGGGTACGGTATTGCCGGATAGCAGTCCGGGTGAGGGACAAGGAGCTCAGTCTGTGCTGCAAAATGAAATGAGCACGACGTTGGACAGCCCATAGTGGAGCAGCAGAGTTCCCGGAGGTAAAGAGGAGCCAAGCTTATCGTCTTCTCCTTCAGCCAAGCCCTCAACGCACTGCCGAACCAGAGCAGAGACCCGATAAGCAATGCTCTGTGAGTACTTCCGCCTGTACCCCGAGACCCGGCCAAGACTTGTGGATACGAACCACCGGCCGGGCAGGCTCTAATCGTCTTCTCCTTCAGTCAACGTTTTGACTTCCATATCCACCATAAGCGGCCCTCCCACTCTGTCTTTCCTTGGTAAGCCAGTGTCCGCTGCTCCCTTGACAGTCCTCAATGGGCTCCGATGACAAGAAGAGTGGAGAGAGATACCACACAAGACATAGGGTCATAATTATGCAGAACAAGTGAAAGAAAAAGACAAAAGAAGCTAGAGAGAGCAAGAGACAGAGACCGAGAGGAGAGAGACAAAAAGAAAGGTTAAGAGAGATACAAACACAAACACTTATACACAGAGGACATTAGAGAGTGAAAGTGAAAGACACTGACAAAGGCAGCAAGAGAGTGAAAGAGACAGACAGACAGACAGACAGACAGAGAGACAGACAGACAGAGAGACAGGACAGACAGACAGACAGACAGACATAGAGGCAGACAGAGGCCTCAGAAGATTAGAAAGATCGGGAAGGGAGAATGGAGGGAGCAGTGAGGACGCCATCTGGTGGTGGGAGGAGATCATCCGTGCGTTGTTCGTCTCTTAATCGTTAAATCTGGCAACAAGCGTCGTTGGATTCCAAGAGTCCATCGGTCGATAGCTCAACAGCGCCAGGTCGTCGCTCGGGGGCGCCACTGCAGCGCCCTCTAACCGAGTAATCTACTCAGCAGACAAAAGATGTCGCTGCGTCTTCGCAAGAATTTCCCCTTCGACCAACGAACTGCGGAATAATTGATAACGTGGAGACTTTTCATCGCATTTGGCCGCGGTCAATCTCAACCGTAGATATCGTGTTTTCTCCGTTTTTCTACGTTTGGTTAGAGAGAACTGATCCATTCAGACGGATCAGATCCATACATCCAACCGTCCATCCATCTTTCCATCAAGTCATTTATCTACAAACGTTGTAATGATATTGTAAACGTCATACATTTACTTAGTAAGTGTTTCAATGACGTAGGCCAAGTAAGCATCTCAATGACTTAGTAAGCATATCAACGCCGTATTAAGGCTTTCAACGACGAGGTTAGCGTCCTAAAATTGCGCAGTATTTGTCACAATGAACACCATTATTTCGCCAAATAGGCAGAAACAATAATGAACCGACACAAAATGAAAAAAAACACACAAAGCGTTAGTTATAGTCAACAGCAGATCAGCATCATGTTTCTTCGTGAATACCAAAGCAAGGCAGTCATCATTATGGTAATTATCTAGTGACACGATAAGCCTCATAATTGCGTAATAAACATCCTATGACAGAGGCGGCATCCTGCTGAAGTAGTAAGAGTCTTAAGAGATGTGGGGCGTGGTGGCTCAGTGGTAAGTTCGGCGCCTTGTGACCGGAGGGTTGCAGGTTCGAATCCCACTCTAGCTGCTGCGTACGGACCTTGGCAAGTCCTTCACTCGCAATTGCTCGTGGCGCTTCGGCGTGAAAATTCCGGCACAGTATCAAATGCTGTAGTCGGGAGCGCCTCTGAGTAGGGCCTAGTAGTTGACTTCGAGAGGCGCTATAGAAATATGCGGAATAAATAAAAATAAATAAATAAATAAAGATGTAAACATCGCAAGGATGACATAAGCGTCCTACAGAGCAACAAAATATGGAGGATTAACCCTTGGGATTTGCAGGACAAGACGCGCGAGCGATGTATCTACGCTATGTTGTTGGTCATCAATCTCTAAGGTTTACATGCATATACATAAACTCGCCTATTTGAATAAGTATATGCTGATCCTGCCCTATGTAACCAAACTCATACGATAGCCCACGCATGGACCATGTATGTGTGTAAGTACATTGTATGCATGTATTGTATATATGTATGCGTGCATGTATGCCTGTATATTTGTATGTATCTTTATGAGCGTGTGTCTGTGTGTATGCAAATGTATGTGTATGCCTGACGGTGCGCGCCGCGCATGAGCGTGACAACTGAGAAAACTATTGATGTCTGGCGCAATCAAGAAACGGATTATATTAGGTTACGCTTGAATGACTAAGCAATATCTCGACGGATTTAGAGAAGGAGATTCATTTGTCGAAATGATAACCACAGGAACATGTGCAGATACGCAGACGGAGATAGACAAAGCCAGAGAGCACAACTGGAGAGGAAGACACTCCCGCACTTATCAGCAAGCATAGCACATATAGACATAAACACATGGAGGAGATACATGTAACTCGCTCACATCGGCTAGTCTACTAATTCCATGGATTAATCCTCTACAGTTTTCTGTCTAAACCTAAATAAATAGGCTTTGATCTATTTCCATTTTGAGTTTGGACTGAAATCTGGCGCATTTAGACAGAGAAACACGCGGTCATAATGAGGCAAGCTATAGCTAACCCAAGGGAAATACTGAGTAGGGAATATGGAATAGGACGATACTTAGGATAATTGGCGCAATTCCAGTTTTGTCCCTAACGGACTTAGGAATGCTCAGGGAATGATGATCATGAGTCACAGAGAGAGAGAAAGAGAGAGAGAGACAGACAGACAGACAGACAGAGGTAGAGAGAGAGAGGAGAGAGAGAGAGAGAGAGAGAGAGAGGAGAGAGAGAGAGAGAGAGAGAGAGAGAGAGAGAGAGAGAGAGAGAGAGAGAGAGAGGAGAGAGAGAGAGAGAGAGGAGAGAGAGAGAGCGAGAGAGCGAGAGAGAGCGAGAGCGAGAGCAGAGAGCAGAGAGCAGAGAGAGAGAAGTAGATCTATGTTGAGTTGTCTGAAGTAGCAAGCGAGAAAGGTATTTGATAGAGGCTGCCAGGGGCATTGTGCGAGAAGGCGAAGAAACTTCGTCCTCACTGGTTCACTACCATCTACATTTACATTGATGCATTTTCTCATAATCCAATCCGTTCAATGAGATTGAATCATTCGGTCCTGTACTCGAGACGCTTCATTTGATCGAACATGCCGTGTGGGGCATGACAGCTATTGCGGAATGGAAGGACGAATAGGTATATCAGTGAACGTGACTAACCCACTCCCTCCTGCTGAACCATCTGTTTGGCCACCATTTGTTTACCCACCAGGCTTCAACTTGTCTGTCCGCAAGATTGGTTGTTAGCTCTTCACGTCGTTGATGATGATGACGCTTACACCTGACTGGGCACGGACCGCATACGTTATATCTCATAGAAGAATAAGAAATCGTTTCGCTTGTGCCAATAAGACGTCACTGTTTCTATGACGATAAGGGATTGCAATAGATAGAAAATGGAGATGAGTTAGAGAACAGAATTCGGAATTGGCAGAAATCAACTAACTAAAACAAGTAGCGACCAGAATCCACACTGAAGAAGAGAGTTGCCAATTCGTGGTGTGTACAACATCAAGGGACATGTACCTGATAGCCAGTCCAGGCTGATGCAAGGAAATGGAAATGAAATGGAAAAATGCGAAAATAAGCTCGCGACGGAAGAGCAAGAAATAGGAAGGTATGAGTGATAAAGAGAGGAAAATGTCAACATCAATTTGAAAGGGAACGTGACCAAATTTTTTTTTGAACTTTTGATTGCATTCCTTGCAAAAGATAGAGAAGAACTAAGCAGGAAATGAACGATTTGAATGATGCTACATATTTTTACTCAAATTTATCTCCATGTTCTTTGCCCATGGGATGTCGACGCGGTTACTACCACAGATTATTTATTTCGACAAAGGTTTCATCTAAACAAAAGTCGGTTGATGCTCTATGTAGGCCTATAATGACCAGCATTAGATGCGATAAGATGTCTTTTCATGTTTAGCTCGCGAATACCAATTTGCACTAGATTGTGTACCATCATATTATACACGCTTAGAAGTACTTAGATTATTATTATTATTATTATTATTATTATTATTATTATTATTATTATTATTATTATTATTAAAGTAGTTTTATATAGCGCCCCTTCAAGATTGCCTACTCAGGAGCACTCCCAGCCCAACCACGGTCAAATAACGCAGTTTGAGGACAGTAAGAAACAGGGTGAAATGACCAATCGGTAATTGACGGAGCTTGGTAGGAAGCCCATTCCAGGTCATGGGGGCAGCCACAGAGAAGGCACGGCGCTGCCGTATGGTTGTCCGCACGCGGGGAACAACAAGTTCAGCCTGCGCAGCTGAGCGGAGAGAGGAACGGCGCTGCGAGCATGAGGTGGGACAGCAGAGCTCCCGCAGGTATGGAGGGGCCAAACCTTCAAAGCACCGCCGGACCAAGGCAGAGATTCGGTAAGTGATGCGCTGTGGGTAGGGGAGCCAGTGGAGGACATCCCTCATATACGCAGACACTCTGCCAAACTTGGGGATGCGGCCTACAAGGCGGGCAGCAGTACGCAGGATTCTGTTCAGGGACTCAATCCGGCAGGCCGGGAGTCCATCATATATGGCACTGCAGTAGTCCAATCGAGAAACAACAAAAGCATGGACAAGCGTGGAAGCTGCACCGGGAGACAAAGAACGGGAGATCACCTTGAGTTGCCGGAGCTGGTAATAGCAACTGCGGGAGAGAAGATTTATGTGCCGCGTGAATGCAAGTTCCTGGTCCAGGATGACTCCCAAGTCCCGGACCGAGGTCGAGAAAGCAAGGTGTGGGAATTGCAAGGCAAGAGAAGACAGATCTATTTTACAGAGCTGCTGGGGAGTGCCAAGCCATATAAACTGCGTCTTGGCGGGGTTTAGCCGCAGGCGGTTTGAGGACATCCAGGCCTGCAGGGACTCCATGGCATGGGTCATGGTTTCCACCGCTGCAACAGCGCGGACAGCCGGGCAGTGTATATAGGCTTGCAGGTCGTCAGCATAGGACTGGCTAAGGACCGACCCAGCCGCCAGCAGGGACCCTAGGTCGGCAGTGTAGATTATGTAAAGAAGGGGGCCAAGGACAGAGCCCTGAGGCAGGCCAAATGGAGCAGGGACCCAAGGAGACCTAGTGGATCCGTGGACGACCATGAAGGAGCGGTCGTGCAGAAAGGAGGTAAGCCATTCAAGAACATTGCCAGAGATTATGTTAGATAAGACTAGATATTCTTTAGTATTAAGCTTTGTCAGGTCGTTCTTTCACAAGAACCAAATCCTATCAGGTTGAGAGTAGTAGCTGTGGTCGGGGTGAGTCCCCAAAACGCATGTTTAATTGTTTATTAAGAAAGTATCCCAAGAACTCACAGTGTAAATTTCCCTGTCAGGGAGAGTGCCAAAAAGACGCGTGGTCCTATATTCCTTCTCTCTTTCCAACCTCCGGTCCGTTCACATTCTGCTTATAACAATGTCAGTTCTACATCGTTCTACGCAGACGTCTATGTTTAGCATTAGTCACACATTCGAAGCAGATTAGCTGCATATTGGCGTTTGACTGAAGAGTTGTCCTGACGCAACTATATTATTTGCGCCGTCCGTGACTTATTCCATGTGGCAACTGCTGTAGATGCGATACAATTCCCAGATGCAAATGGCGTCGTCTATAAAAACGGGGGGGGGGGGGGGGTGAATGGATTATAGGCTCAGTTTATTTTCTGTAAAATTCACGAATATCAACTTAAGTTGAAATTCCAGACGTTTGCTACTAGAATTATGTATCCATAGTTGAATAAATTTGATTGCGACGCCTCAGTTGTGATTACTGCCGTGCTTCAAAGCTCGCTTTAAGCTTGAAATAATATTTTCAGTTATCTTTAAAATGATTTTCTAAGGCAATAGTAACATTAAGCTGGGAATAACAAGTTAACTATAACTCCTCAGTTTCCTGTTTTTAACGTATATTCCTGCTGTACAGAGCATCCGCTGGGTGCATTTCATCTGCAACGACTTCTTTTAAAAAGGTTCAGGGGCTTTCACCTCCGGACGATTCACCTCTAGGGGTATTCACCTCCGGACGTTTCACCTCCGGACATTTCACCTCCGGACGATTCACCTCTAGGGGCTTTCACCTCTAGGGGCTTTCACCTCTAGGGGCTTTCACCTCTAGGGACTTTCACCTCTAGGGACTTTCACCTCCAAATGTAAAATGAGACCTTTTGAAGAGATTTATTTACGCCGAAAACATAACAGACAACATACAAACTACCTTACCTCGTTTAGAAGCGCCGTATTCCAACAAATCAGACATTCTGTCAGACGACAAGTTCACTTTTGAATGTCTGTTTCTCTTGTTGGATGCTTAAATACTTCACACCGCGGTATTATATAATTACTTCTCGTTAAGAGCCTACAATTTAGAAATTGTTCCATATCTTCTTATCTAAATTCATTTTTATGCGCCTATGGTTAATTATGGTTAATTAGGGCATACAGTCACTGGCACACGAATTGGACTGTCCTTGTCATCTGCCGTTATCAGGTTATTAGGTGTCTACTTAGCTAGGTTCTAGAAGCTTTCATTGCCTTCTTATCTCAATTCATTTCTTGTGTTCGAAATCTGCTTCATTAGGTGCATAGTTTGCATGTTAACCCTAAGAAATCTACTTCATTGCTTAGTGATAATTAGTTTCATAGTTAGTATGTTGTCTGTTATGTTTTCGGCGTAAATAACTTGCGTAAATAAATCTCTTCAAATGGTCTCATTTTACATTTGGAGGTGAAAGCCCCTAGAGGTGAAAGCCCCTAGAGGTGAAAGCCCCTAGAGGTGAAAGCCCCTAGAGGTGAATCGTCCGGAGGTGAAACGTCCGGAGGTGAAACGTCCGGAGGTGAATACCCCTAGAGGTGAATCGTCCGGAGGTGAAACCCCATATACCCTTTAAAAAAGTCGACCTACAGGATAGTTCAACGGATTTCATTGTAATGTAAACACAACAAATTACAGATCATTGTTGACAGCGAGCTACTTCTTGGGTCCTTTACAATGTTAACTGACAGTTAGCAATTGCTAACATTTAAATAACATATTTAAAAGTTTCAATTTGTTTTGTTTTGTAAACGTAAAAACTTTCGACCTTCTGATCACCCATTTTATTACAGCTTAAAGAAAATTGCACCAATACGAAACTAATTTTAACTAAAGCATTAAAATTCAGTGAATATTTGTGAGAACTTGTATAAAATATAAACAGTAGTTTCTTCACAATTGCATGTTTTGATTTCATCAAAATGAATAACTATCATTTGCTATCGCTGAACATTAAAGCTAATTAGAGGCGCTTTCTCTACTACCCTATATGATTTCAACTGTCATTTAGAACAGAAATTTCGCCTATTAGCAAAACAATGCATGGAGAACGAAAAAAATCACCAATGGAGAGTCCACGCATATACGTGGAGCCCAGCCAACTGATTCCCATCCCCAGTTGACAGATAGTTTACTAAATAATAAATGCAGACGTCTGTGACTTTAGACCAAAACCCACAGCACAGGCTAACTTAGACGACGTTGAAGGTACCAGCGACACACGCAGACGACTCAGACTGTGTTCCGGAAAGAAAAATAAAATCAATTATTCATGTGAAGCGAAGATGACAGGTGTTATGTCTTCAGCCAGACAAAAATACAATGCTTAATCAGGGAAAACCAACAATACCTTAGCATCGGCTAGGCCTCTTCTACGAAGACCTTTATTTTGTTCATAGCTAAAGCAATGAAGCAATGATTACGCTTACTTTAGTATTAGTCCTGGACACGAGAGCGTTTCCTATGGTTGGACTAAGTTTCTAGAATGCGGATTCTCTTTTGTTATGATTCCGATTTCAGATTAAGACGTTGTCATCATCATCGTCATCACCGCCACCGCTGCTCCACCAATACGATCATCATCAGTTTTATCAGAAGTTGTAAAGAGCACAGTAATGGAGCAGCATGGATTTAAGAGTTTCGCCTCAGTTATGTATTCAAATGTTCGAAGTCAGTGAAAGATAGTAACGTTTCCGGTAATTCCTGAAACGCAGAAAGAAGCCGATCTTTCTAGAAAAATTGAGATTTAATTCTATTTCTGATTGTGGTTGTGGATTGAACTCACGACATCCCACGAGCACTCGTAACCTACAAACTAATGTCAATGTATTATCAGTGCAACAGTTAACTACTTTATGTTTTATCAGTATGACGGTACCATAATACTAACCAATACTAAATGCAATATAGATGCGACAGATTAAACATACTTCATGTATCACCAGTGTGACTATATCACTACACTTAACGTATCTCCGCAAGACAGTCTGACCTCGTAATGCACAGTCAGTAGTATGCACCATCACTATAATTAATCTTCAGTACCGCTAGCAACTGTATCGTCAGCGTTCCTGCCAGTGTTCTCCAGCGCCTTTAATCCCGGGCAATGAATTGGAATAGGCAGCTGAATAAAGCATCGTCGATTGACAACGCAGCGCCTGATTGGTCTTAAGCAGAAATGCTTTTAGCCGTATTGTTACTTCGCCTAATCCTCCGAATTGCCAGAGCACGGACAAACGGAGGACGAATGAAGCAATCGATGTCTATGGCGAACTTACACACCCAGAGCCTTGGAGAACGATTTGTAAAGGGTTTGTTTGGCTTGACAACGAATTAGCAAAAGAAGAGCCATGAATAGAACCGGTGAAAGGCCGTCACTGTTCCGATTGGTCAATCAGTCGCCTATGGCAACCAGATTTATGTTTATCTCAGTTTGATTCTGCTTTGCATTTTTTAAAGTTAAACAACACAGCTATTCATCGAATGCCTTCATTCGATGAATAAATTATCGATTCGTCTGGACAGCATGTGAAGAAACGATAGGCTAGTGTTGGGAACACAGTATTAAGTAGTTCTCAATTCATTTGGTTCCCTTCCAATTTCCCACATGCACCTTTGCTCCGTCAGTTCCTGAATTATTCATCGTTTTCCTTCTTCCTTTCTATTCCACATCCTCCTTTCACTTTTCTTTTTTCTTCATCCAAGGCTTATTTATCTTTCCACCTTTTTCTCATTCACATACTTTTAATTTCGATTCATGTAACTACTCCTCATTTGCTTCTACTGATCCTCTTTCCTCATCGTTTCCGTCTTCATCCGCACACTGTCTTCTTCATCCTCCAATTTCTCCTCTTCCTCACCTTTGAGTGTAAAGTATGAAATTGTTAAAGAACAATATATCAGACTGTGCACAGGTGATACCCTATATGACAAAGTATATTGTATTTGAAATGCCAAGATTCACTGAGCGTGTTGGAGAGCGTCTTTACTCTTTTTCCATCTGCTACTTACTATCCTCCTTTTCAACTTTTCTATCGATCTCTCAACTTAGCCACTTTTTTCTCCTCGTTCTGTTCCATTTCCTCATCCTCTTCCTACCAATTTTCTCCTTCCTTCCAATACATTTTTTCTACTTTCCTCCCTTTCCCTGTCTTCCAATCCATTTGATCTCCTTTCTCCTCTCAATTTTCTCGTCTTCACTGTTTCTCCTTCTACTCCATTAATTTTGTACTCCCTCTTCCCTCTCCATTTTCTCTCCTTCCTCTCCATTTCCTCTCCTGTCCATCTCACTTCACTCCGTCGTTCCATCTTCTTCCTCGTCCTTCTTTTGTCCTATAATCAACGCTGACTTCCGGATCCGTTGTACGGCTAACGATTTTTCTTCGTCAGCCAACTGTCGTCAAATCTCGGCTGATTATTGGAGACGAATTTGTCCACTTCATCTTCTAAGCTCTGGCAGTGTCCAGCCTTTTGGTCGCTGTATGGCATGATTGTCCAACGAGCAATTCTTCCTATTTCTTCATTCCTCTTTGCATCGCTCCATTACGCCATACATTCCAGATTCCTTCATTTAAAATCTCCTTCAATCGCTCTACCACCATCTTTAATCTCTATACGCTTCCATTTCTCTTATCCATTCTTCCTCTTCCTGTTTCTTTGTGTACACTGTCCTTTCCTTCCGTTTGTCCTTCGACATACGAATAGAACATCTGTCTGCCTATGTGTCTTCCTGCCTGTCTCTCTACCTGCCTGCCTGACTGTAGGTATGTATGTCTGCCTGCCTGTCTGTCTATATAACTGCCTGTCTGACTGTATGTCTGTCTGTCTGCCTGCCTGTCTGTCTACCTGCCTGCCTGACGGCATGTATGTATGTATGTATGTATGTATGCCTGTCTGACTGTATGTATGTCTGTCTAACTGCTTGCCTGACTGTATGTATGTATGTCTGTCTGTCTGTCTGCCTGTACGTCTGTATGTTGTCTGTCTGCCACTCGTCACTACAACATTGCACTTTTCGCTGTCTCATTTACTTTCTTTCTCCGTCTATTTTCTACCTCCCTTTTGTATGCCTCTATATCTGTATCGTTGCCTCTGCCTACATCTCGTGTGTCCGTCTGGTTTGATACGCATTTCGGCATCCGTGTTTCTCTGTCTTCGTGCGTGTATGTGTCTGTGTATCTGCCGGTCGCTGTGTCTGTCTGTGTGCTCGCCTATGTCGTGTAGCGGTCATTCTGGTGAGCATTGATTCACTTAGCATCTGCGATCGGTCACTCCTCGCGCCGCATAAACAGAATTCCATCCCATTTGGCCAAGTCGATGAATAGTCAATTTGTGTAGCGCCTTTACAGCAACGACTGCAGCGCCTGGTCCTCCTAAGATCTCAGTCGGCGACCGATAAACGGGCAGACTGCTCTGCCACCTCAGCGGCTGTCAATTCAGCCTGAAATGCAAGAGACAGGAACGCTTGCTGTCTCATACAAGAAGATGTTGTGGTGGTTTACAGTCTGACGTTTATCCTTAAAGGCCAGAGTGTTGTTCGGCTGTTATTGGCTATTGCTGAATATCAGCGCTACTTAATTATCAGGTCATTGACGTTTACTGTATCTGTATTAGCTAAGTATTGCTTCTGGCAGACAAATGTTTTAAAGATCTTAAAGGATGAGGTATGAGCTGGAACTTGTAGTGATACCATGAGACAACAAGTCAGGCAACAGCAACAACAATAACAACTATGATGTCCGATTCGCCGTACAACTACATCAGACTCTACAACGACCAGGATGATAAGACTGAGAGTAAAATCGACGCTCCAACAACTACAACAGCTTCTACAACGACTACAATTACGGAAAATACGGAGCAACAACAAAGTTCAGTAAGTATGCGGATTTCACTATTGAACCCCGCGTTTAAAGTAATGTGAAAATTGTATATAAAGCAATGTGAAAATTGCATGTGAAGAAATGTGAAAATGGCATATAAAGCAATGTGAAAATGGCATCTAAAGCAATGTGAAAGTTGCATATAAAGCAATGGGAAAATTGCATATCTAAAGCAATGTGAAAATTGCATGTAAAGCAATGTGAAAATTGTATATTAAGTAATGTCAGAATTGCATGTAAAGAAATGTGAAAATCGCATATAAATTAATGTGAAAATGGCATCTAAAGCAATGTGAAAATTGCATTTAAAGCAATGTGAAAGTTGTGTAGGTGTTCTTAGAACATACACTTGGAAAGCTTCACACATGACAATTATCAGCAGAGGTAACAAGATAAAGTTAACAAATTTCTTCGCAAAAAACGAATAGAAAGACATTAGAAGCGCGGTCCCGATAATTATAGATACGATCATTCGGTTGAAGCGCAAGTTGGACGATAGCAATCAAACCGTAAGGCCCTTTTCATAACCTCGCTATTTTGTTGGCACACATTTATTTTGAAATTTTTTAACAGCGTATAAGGGCTCATTTGGGTCGTGGCCTGTACCCAACCAACATAGACACATTGGGACAATATTGACCCGGCGAGTGTGTGTGTGTGTGTGTGTGTGTATGTATGTCCTTTAGTCTTCCTTTAGAGCTGCGTGGCAAGGATTTGAATATCATTTTGAGGGCTGCTGAAGTCAAGGATTCAGTTGGATATACACGTAGGCCTATAGACGCCAGGATTTTCGATAAAATATTTAAGCAATTTTATTTTTTTCGTTTACTTGTTTCACTTCTTTCTGAAACTCACAATGAGCTTTATTCCAATGGCAAGAAGCCATCCATGTTGTTGTTGGCGGTATTTCGAGTACGGAACAGTTCAGCTGAATTTCTAAGCACTCATGAAGTCTCACATTCGGAGTATGATTAAACCTTAGCAAAGATCTGTTATTCTGCTTTATTGCATTGAGTTCGGACAATAAATTTCAGAGTTACTGTGTTCCTTGTCTCGAAGACTCCGCAGCCATACGCGTATGAATGCATTTGGGCATGCACTGCTCTGTAACACTTTATCAAAACTAAAACGTCTTTCTCCATAGCGCAAAAGAAGATACAATTCTAAAAATAAGGACAAAATGTTCATCTCTACTCTGTGATTTTTGATGAGTGGGTCTCCGATGGCCTTACCTCGCAGACATGTGGGACAGTGAACAACAAAATTTTATCGACAGAGTCTAAGCTGCGTTGAAGTTGGAATTGTGATCGTGCTGCCGACTCCCGGGAATCAATCGATGACATGTGCACTCCGGCAAATCCTTTTAGCCAGACTGACAGCTTCGGATCACATCATCACTGCGTGCATTAATCGATCAATCAGTCTTTCGGTGAATATAGTAACGCCTTCCGGATGCATGTAAGCAAATATATGGCTATTTAAATAGCACATTTTAGGAACCTCCTAAAAGCGTTAAACATCTTTTCTTATTTTTAGAATTTTATCATCTTTTACGTAATGGAGGAAGACGCTTTAATTTTGATGCAGTCTTATAGAGCAGTGAATGCCCAAATACATGTCAAACAGATCTGAGAAAATGCGATTTAAGAAGGGTCATATAAAAATTACTGGTTCTGAGGTCTATCCGAACGTTAAAGAGACCCGACTCAGTTGAGTTGACTCAGCAGTCAGCAACACTCAAGATATCTGAAGACCCAGTTGCGAACTTGAATCGGACCATTGTATTGGAGCAATCAATTGCAGGCTTCAATTAAGTTACGTCACCTAATTTTTCAGTTGATTTGAACCTCTGATGTGCCCAGCATCAACGGGGATTTAGTTAAGGATAGATTGGACTCATTCATCAGGCACAGGCTTCTTCATCTTCAGACCCATCAGACCATAAGATCTTTCCATTTCGCTCAGCGTTTGTACCGACTGGATGCGTGGAATTTGGTCTCGAAAATCAGCTAAAGACTTTCTTGTCAATATATATGCTAATCGTACGCATCAGTGCTATTAGCAGAGTTACTGATTTTATCGTCTAAGCTTAGTAGTTCTCATGGCTCTGTTAAATACTAGGCAACACTCCAAGTTGCCTTATTTATTCATGTAAAAACGTGTAAAAGCTCGTTTGTTGGCTTTACACGTTTGCTCAATTTCTTACCAGTGTGCTGTATAGTCTTGAAAATTAATCTTTAAGCTAAGTTTTGATAATTGTAAGTAATCAACTTGCAGTTAAATTTCCTTAGTTCCTTTGCATATGTTTCTATGTTATGCAGAAAACGACCTGCAGCACGAATGAGTGGAGACTCTGCCATGATGAAATCATATCTGGAGTTGAAATCGCGCAGAGGGTCACACAGGACAGTCGAGAAGAATCAGAGGACGAGGATGAAACACCGTAAGACAATGCAATACAATACAATACAATACAATATAACTGATAGTTGATAATGTCCTTTATAAAGTCCAGACGCGCGCACTGAAACCGGGCAACAGAATACCTCTTAAGAAATACAAACAGACTACAGGAAGAGGTAAGATTTCAAATTAGAGTGAAAACAGCCTCGGTTAATGAAACTTTTGGAATAACACAGCGTTTACTAAAAGACTAAACGATCTGGAATTTATGCAGTTTGCTAACTAAAATTGGTGAATATAGCCTACATTCAGGTTTCTTATAAACTGCAGTCTGCGTGTAGGATGTAGGCATATTGCATGTGGCAGAGTGTTGTATTTTAGAACGTTGCAGCATAATATAGTATAATAGTAGTGTCATATCTCAGTAAGCTATTATTTATCAACTATAGCCTAATATAGGATATTTATATCTTAGTACGCTATCTATCATTAAATGATGCCTAATATTCTACATAAAAGATTATGGACTTAACGCTACAAAAAATATCGTGGTAAATACCCAGTAAGTCTTGCTTTAAAAAACTATAAGAATTATGAGTAGAATATTTAAGGTGCCTGACTGCTGTGCGCGTTTATTACACCAGTAATAATTCTTCCATGATAGATACGAGATATTTCTAATTCATTAGTTCACGTCAGTTATATCAATAGATCGAGTCTCTTCACCAGAACTAGGTCTTAGAATTAGATGATGTCTTAATGCATACTAATTATTTTTATGCGGACATAATCAACTCGATGGTGTTCGGTCACTCTTCTCCATCGCCGAAATATTTGTCTGCCATGGAGAACATAGAGGTATAACCTTCTTTTGAATTGTATGTACAGTAAACTGGGCAGCTATGAGTCCATTCGCAACGAAATCAGTCGATATCCATTCTCCAACGATCGCCATCGCCAACAACAAAACTCGAAGCAAAGAGACGGAAACCTTATTCTACACAAAACAATGCATACAGGACTTACTCTCGGTCAGTTATAAACGAGAAAAACTATGAATATGGGATGAGTAGAGCTTGCCAATCGCTCACTCATGAAGTTAAAGTAAGGTAGACGTCAACGTGTTGTCAAACACTGTAAGCTACTAAACTCTACTACAATCTAATCGCTGCTGCTAAAGTAGGATATAAACAACAGTCTTGTTTACACGTAACAAAAGTTCGGTTCCACATTACTGTGCGTAGTAAGTTTGAAACTCTATCTATGCCGACAAAAAATCACCAGCTGAAATTATCAGAAAGTTCGGGCAATGATTTAAGGTAAATACACAAGGAAAATGTTAAACGGTGAAGGTTAAACACTTGCTTATCATTTCTCCGTTGAAACTCTACAGAAGAGTTGTTAACGATCTCTCGGCAAAAGAGTAGATGCAATCTTACAACGGTTAACATTTGAACGTTCCTAATCATGTACCGATTTTGCAGGCACGGCGGGAAATTAGATACGATGTATTGCTAGAAGAACAAGTGCAAAAGCGACAAACTGAGCAGTCTTTACCTGAGAATGAAGTTGAAACCAAATTGCCATTTTCATACGTGCTTCAGGTGCAACTAAAACCAGTTTAATTCCAATCTTCAATGGACATAGCCTCAATTGGTAGGCTTGAGTCGCACTGCACCAGTATATTAATGCTGTCGTTGCTTTTGCTACTGTTCTCTTTCTGTCTGTGTGTCTCTCCCTGTCTCTCTCTGTATGTCTGATATCTGTCTGTCTGTTTTTCTCTCTGATATCTTCTACTCTTCTGCTGCAGAATCCCTTAGTCAAATTTTGCACCTGATAAGCTTGTATAAGCTTAGAATTCATAAAATTAATACAACTGCCAGTGAAATGCCGGCTTATCGTTCAGCCAATCAAGTCACATTAACTCAGATATACATATTATATGCATGGAATTATTGATTTGGACATGAATTTATATGGCTGTAATAAGTGTCTTCATACATACAAACATACATACATACATATATAGAGATATAAGAAGGCTTATACAATATGCATGGATCCATTATATATATATATATACATTCGTTGACATGTATATAGGTTTATTTTCTAGAGATACGGGGATACGTTCGTTGACATATATAATATATACATATATATATATATGTATATATGTCAACGAATGTATCTCCGTATCTCGGGAAAAGAAATCTACGTATCTATAAAACAAGCTTATCAGTCGGTAAGATAAACCTATGACTATGTAGGCCGATATAATACAGTACTCAGTAGGTATATATATATATAATATATATATATAATATATATATATCTGACCTGAATACGAATGCGCAGATGATTATATTCTGTATGGCTGAGTATAGATTGGAGCGCGTGCATGCGTCGTCGTGCGTCGGACTGTGATTATCTTTTCAGATGAGAAGCAGTGGTTGGCGATTGGCTTTCTGTCTCTGACCGTCCTCATCCTAGTCGTCGTCTTCTTCTTGATTTGACGGGGCTGGTGGTGGTGGTGATGGTGGTTATCATCAGAGACGCTCAGCTGTCTTTCGTCGGCTCAACGAAGATTCTCGTTGACGATAATGACAGGATACATCTCAGAAATGCAAAATCAATTTCATTCTGTCTGTGTATGTATGTATATGTGTATGTATGTATTCATGCATCTATGTGTGTATGCATGCATGTGTAATGTATGTATGTGTGTATGCATGTATGTATGTACGCATGCATGCATATGCGTATGTACACTTGCACGTACAAGTATATGTGTATTATCTGTATGTTTGTCTGTATGCTGGTATGTATGTATATGTATGTATGTATGTGTTTGTGCATTTACGCTTGAAACACGTAATACAGAGGTTTGAGAACCTGTCCAATAAGCTGAACGCATAGTTGTCTAACTGAACAAATGCGAGTTGAAAGTCGCCGCAACTACATCCACAACTCAGAGGAAACTTTTACTTTTTACCCTTCGACAGAGGTGCAAAGTGTTTAAGATCAAGATAAAAAATAGTTGCTAACATTTTAGATGGTTAGTTTTTGTTGTATTATCCAGACAATATAAACAGACCTAGAGACGCGTAGAGGAAATTAAACTCTGAGTTTGGTGACTTGCTTAACATCTTAACGACGAGCTGCATTGGTTTCCCAGTCGCTTTTAGTACACTCTTGTCGTAAAAGTGTAAAATAGGGCAGCGAAAATTAACGATAATACAATAAAACACAAAAACTTGATGCTAAATTAGCCAGTTTAATACAAATGTTCCAAAGTAACAAAGTAGATAGCCTAAGATAGGTGTCATATTGAGTAGGCATCTAATCACTTCACTACGAACAATGGCATACTAGTTAAAAACCTATCAAAACCTATGTAAAATAGGGCAGAGAAAATTAACGATAATACAGTAAAAGAAAAACGCGTTATGCCAAATTAGCTAGCTTAGTACAAATGTTCTAACGTAACAAAGTAGGCGTCCTATCATTCACTACGAACAATGGCATACTAGTCAAAAACCTATCATGTGTAAAATAGGGCAGAGAAAATTAACGATTATACAGTAAAACACAAAAACGTTATGCCAAATTAGCTAGTTTAATACAAATGTTCTAACGTAACAAAGTAGAGAGGTGTCATAGTAAGTAGACGTCCTATCAATTCACTACGAACAATAGCATACTAGTTAAAAACCTATCATGCTTCATATATAATTTCCTATGGCTGCTATGTATACCATCGATATTTTATTTGTCCTTGCACTTATATGGCGCATCCAGATTACACTACAGATAAGCAGGCGTGTGTTACGAACGTGTTGAAGCACCTTATAGGCCTACGAATCTTAAGGGTTGGCACAAACATTCACACTCTACATTTAATTAGTTTCCTGTAATAAACTAATTACCTAACTTATATCAGTTCCTTAATTTAACACTGAGAGACAGTCATATTATATGGAGTTCATATTCAGATATTCAGATATCGCTATCCGATATCTTATTGGATGTACCCCCATTGTATTCATTTTATAGCCGAACGCACTGGGATGAGCCTGTAGAACTTAATTCTTGAATGATCGTCCTGTCGAGGCTTGAAATCGAATCCCTGACCTTTGGACTGTCTTTCCAGCAGGACGGAACATTTGTCTGGCCGTATTAATCGCACTGAGCTCCTGAGATGAGTCATTGCGCTCGAGTGATTTTGTACTCTGCACTGATGATTTCGTAAGCCTTTGAACTCAGATCGCTGCCGCTGAAATGAAACAATAAGAGACATTTACAACGCAATGAAATCCTTTCATCTGCACGCAATGAAGGACTTAGGTAGATTGTAGATCATAGTGCAGAGGTAGATCACTCATGGTATAGTGGTACGCAGAATGGCTTAGCATGTAGCGATATTCTACAATTTCTAGGCAGCCTATTGTAGTCTATAGCATATTAGCCTCATTCGGAAAATATGTAGACAACTAAAGTCGCTTAACTATGCCACTCATCGAGAGCCTTTGCTAAGCTTCTCTCTTCAAGAGGCGCTATATAAATCTTCGATTACACTACATTGTGTTACTACTAAACTGTCGGACGTTCTGGATGCAACTGAAGCCAAACGTGATACAAATTCCGATCGTAACTTACATAAGTCAGTTTGGATAATGTTTATATTAAAAATGGTTACTTCGTCTTCAACACCAACCTTGGCTTAGCGATCAACACCACCTCCTCATCAGTTGCTAGCGTTGCTCCTCGTTGCAAAGGACGTAAAGCATTAGTTCTGTTCACAAAAAATTTTAGAAACAGAATGAGATCACTCGGAGATTGTACAAAATCACACTTCCGAAGAATAGAGTTTAATGCAGTGGACATTATGGATCGCATTTTATTATTATAATTATTACCATCACACGTTCAAAGAGTCACAAGAGGGAACCTCGGAGGTTGCAATGTTTTAAAAGACTATCGGACTGCATACTTTTGTAAGTGTCCCACTGCGTAAAACACTTGAAAAGACCAACGCTTTCGAACATAAAAGAATATTCTATTGATCCTTCTATCAAATCAAATGAAATCAAAATTCGTTTATTAGTATAATAAGCTGACACAGACGCAAGCAGCAACTGTAGCGCCTAGTCCACCAATGAACGAATGCACACACACACACACACACACACACACACACACACACACACACACACACACACACACACACACACACACACACACACACACACACACACACACACACACACACACACACACACACACACACACACACACACACACACACACACACACACACACACACACACACACACACACACACACACACACACACACACACACACACACGCACGCACACACACACGCACCTACACACACACCTACACACACATACATATATATATATATATATTTATATGATAGAGTTGCATAGTAATGAATTTCATTTGCTTTTCTAGAAAGGGTCGAATATTTTCCGACTGTGATTACTCACCTTCGATCGTAAATCCGTAGTTCGTCTAAGCTGCAGATACCCGACAGTTGTTGGATTTCTGTTACGCTAGGATTTGTCTGAGTGCCATTTATCTGATCCCTCACTGGATTTGGTATACTGCTCAAATCTCGGCCATCTCCATTTTCAATATTCGCTGGCATCATGCTATCCATAAAAATACGAACAATTCATAGGTTCAATTTTCCAAACGATTAGGCATGCAATATCTATCACAGCATTTTGATAATGGTTCAAGGGATATTATGAATCACTTTAAACATCTTGCCATTCACTTAAGAGATTGGATAAATCCGTTATATAATAAAAATCGAAAGAGCAGCTGGTCTAGACAGTATTCCTATTTTAAGGCAATTTGCAGTGTTAGAATAGAATTTAATAAACTATAATAAAATTTATTCTGTATGATGCAATATGTTGCCATAAAGCAGACAATATCATGTAATCTAACATCTAAGCGTTTGATTTAATAATAATAATAATAATAATAATAATAATAATAATAATAATAGTAATAATAATTAGTAATAATAATAATAATAATAATAATAATAATAATAATAATAATAATAATAATAATAATAATAATAAGATAATAACGTAGCCGTTCCAAATTAACTGTCTCCGGACAATTGTTTTGCCTCCTGAAGGACTGTGCTTACCTCGAGTAAAAATAGTAGTAGTAGTAGTAGTAGTGGTAGTAGTAGTAGTAGTAGTAGTAGTAGTAGTAGTAGTAGTAGTAGTAGTAGTAGTAGTAGTAGTAGCAGTAGTAGTAGTAGTAGTAATAATAATAATAAATTTATATTACACCACGTAAAAGAAACTATAGACTAAGTAAGGGCCTAGCTTATCCGACTTGCATAATAAATCTTGGAGGATTCAGTGTCTGACTGTTAGTGGAAGTCAATCTCACGCCGCCGCTCTGTCTGATTCAATGCATAGAGTTCTTCAGAAGTCATTTAAACCAGTCGGTACTGACTCATTTAGTACGCTAGTGAATATATGTTTAGAATTTGTAATGGCCTACCCTGGTTGTTGTTTATGGTGTAACTAGTACTTACATTGTTGCTTGCGATGACTCCTTTGAGTCCAGATTATTTGAGCTGGCCTGAAATCCATACGTGAAAAATGAAAACAGATATTTAAGACGATGTGCTGTTGTCACAAAAAAGTGTAACTACATAAAAGGCTAATTTCTCGGTGTGGCATAAAATCTTAGTATAGACGCCGACTTCTACTTACCATTTGGATTTGGACGACCTAATAAATTTGGGACCATGTACCGATGATTTGACCTGTACATATTTACTAATCAATTTACTTAATTCTATAGGTTGAACAAGAATGTTTTAATGAATTTATTATTTTGCAGCCTTATAGGACGACAGGAATGCTAAAAGTGGGAAAAAAACCGAGTGCAGGTTCGAGAAGGGAGGACATAAAAGGAAAGGGATTAATAATAATAATTGTTTTTATTGACAAGTAAATTCTATATCGCAGGTGTGGAATAGCCTACACAAGGAATCCGAACCAATGGCGCACCAAGATCAAGTGGTAAGCAGATCAATTTTCAGACGATTAGTTCCTTAGCCAGAGAGCCAGCTTCTCTGTAAAAGCATTTGAAATAGGCAAATCTTAAGCTGAGAACCAAATGAGGTATCCCGATGAGTGAAACTTGTTTTTGATTGAGCACCTGTGAACAAGCTGGTCCATACAACCTAGCATTTTGAGTCGTTAAAAACTTACGAGATTACGGTTACGATTACGGAATTTACGTTCACTCACTCCACCAGAATTTGGACGAAGTCTCTTTTTAGGGTTTCTTTGGTGTTCATTTTCATCTTCGTCTTGCGACGCTGTTCTCTTCGAGGTATTTTTCTCGTCTTGGCCTGTTACGCTATGTTCGTTTTCTGCAGCGCACAAGGAAACTATATATTATTATCTTAATGTTATACTACACGATGAAAAAGTAAGTAAGATGAATAAACATATCAATAAAGTAATACAGTTTATTGTGGGTTTATTATTTGTAATATTACTAACGTGGTAACAGTTTTTCAGCATGTATACGTACATACTTACGTATGTTTGTATGCATATAATTATGTAAGTAAGCATGTATGTATGGATGGATGCATATGTGCTTGTATGCAATCTGGGCTTTTGTATAACGTCCTATAATCACCTATCAAAGCGCTGCGAACATGCCTCTCTGGTTTTAAAGCAGAAGTGTCTGGGTGGAAAAAGAAAATATAGTTTGAACAGAGCTAGAAAGGATTACTACGTATGTTCACAGAAGATTTTTCCATATGGATGGACCGATGATCTGCGAGAGTTCACGATGCTCTCATCGTATTGATCTACGAAAGTGAGGACCCAGAACACCTCGACTGTCTGTGGACGAAGCCATTGTCTCGCCATCTGAGTTGACAACGGCAGATGGTCGATGTTAGCCCGCGCCTATCGAGTTTCAGTCCATAGGTATATTGCGGTTAGCCGTGTTGAATGAGAGTAGATTGGATGACACACACGTACTTCTACGTATACTACCTCTACTACCACTTGTATAGCACTAATACTACATGCTGCGATGCTATCATACTGACTCTTCTCAATGCATCATATGGATTCACTGTTCATGCGCTGGAGGGTTTTGATAATTCATGGATGATGGTAATACTGGGTTCAGACTGCTCAGTCTAGGTAGGGCCTACCCGTTTTCTTTGGTGGGCAGTTCCTTTAATGGCCCAGTTAGCAACATTAATTAGAGCATATGACGCATGCACAAAAAGACAAAAGAACTGAATTGGACACATATTAAGAGGAGACTCCCTCTTGAGAGAAATCATAGAGGGGAGATTGGAGGGAAGGAGAAGGAGAGGAAGACCGCGACAGATGATGCTTGGATGGATGATGACCGAAGGATACAGCGGACTGAAGAGAAGAGCACAGCGAAGAGAGGAATGGCGTCATTGGAAGTGGAAACCTGCCGAAGGGCAGAGAACTTAAAGAAGAAGAAGACGCATGCACCAAATATCACGTTGACGGGAGTTTAAGACATACCTACCATTAAATATTTAACACCTTAATGGCGACGTGCATTGATTTCCCAGTCACTTTCAGTACAATCTCGTCGTTAAAGTCTCAATGTCAACTATCGAGCGATGTAATGCCATTGCAATGAGGTAATGCGAATGCTATTTGCACTTACCGCTAGATTGATCCTGCATCTGAAAAACAAGGTCCTCGTCGATTTCAGATAACCTGACATTTCCAATCTTCGTTTGGTCTGATGGATTTTTAACTGAAACGTTTGAATCCGTGTAGTTATTTGAATAATCAGACGCGTTACTGCGAAATAAACTACACCGCATATGTGAAAAATCCCTCTAATTATTTTAATATACACCGTGTCTCAAAATAAACTGTGCAAAATTGTTTCTGTCAGAACTTCGTCAAATTTCCACCAATTTTAATAATTTTTGGTAGATAGATGGCAAAATGGCTGAAATTTTATGCTATACATAAATTTTCCACCTCACCTGACTCATGTCACCGCACTACCTTGTTAAACACAGATGTACCAATTTCTTATATAACGCTTAAATTTTATTACATCTGACGACTTAATTAGCACGCAGAAAAGTAAAATATGGTTTACTTAGCAGAGTTTTTAATTGTTACGACAGATCTGCTTAAAAGTGTTGGAATTGGTGCTCGAAATGTGCCCCGCTTACACGGACACAAGCGCTTAGACGGTGACGCCACTGGCCGATAGCAGCATCAACGATCGACTGGTCAAAGCGCGCCCAATCGTCGATCAGACGCGTTTTGAGTTCGTCGACGTTGGCTGTTCTGGAGCGGTTAACCTTTTCCTGCAGCACACTCCATATGCTATAGTCGACTGGGTTAAGATCCGGTGAATTCGACGGCCACAGTGTTGGAGGTATGAAGTCGGGCGTTTCTCGCTCCAGGAAAGAGACAGTGTCGCGTGTTCGATGCGCCGGAGCGCCATCCTGTTGAAAGACAAAAACTCGCACTGGGATATCCAGTGTATGTCTGGCAGTAGCTTCTGGGCAAGAAGGTTGTCGCCATAGTAGGCCCCATTCACTTTGACACCCGGCTCGATGAAATGGATTTCAGTGCAGCCAAGTTTCGAGACGCTAGTTGTTAAAATTTAAGCTTAATATAAGAAATTGGCACATCTGTGTTTAACAAGGTAGTGCGGTGACATGAGTCAGGTGAGGTGGAACATTTATGTATAGCATAAAATTTCAGCCATTTTGCCATCTACCTACCAAAAATTATTAAATTTGGTAGAAATTTGACGAAGTTCTGACAAAAACAATTTGCACAGTTTATTTTGAGACACGGTGTATAATGGGAAGTTATTGCTAACTTTAGAACTGTAACTGTTTAGCTATAATTTAAAGCAGTGGCGTAACTTCAGATTTCTCCTCCAACGCAGATTATTCAAAAAGGACTCGTAGGCCTGTTCGTAACTGATCAGGCTCATCGCGGGCCTCTATTGCTGATTCGGGCCCAGAGGCCCTAGACTCCTTGCAGCCCATAGTTACGTTACTGAACACAGGTCAAAAGGCGCGCACTCCTCTGACTTATCGCAACCTCCATTAGTGCAAGTTGATCGCCATTTTTACGAGGGCACTTTTTTAAATTAGCAGTCGTGTTTTTCTTATTTAAATAGATTCAGCCTTAGAAATTTTACATATGAATGTATGCACATAATGTATGTATGTACATATGTATGTACCTAAATGTATGCGATTATGTATTTATGCATGCATATATGTATGCATGTATGTATGCATTGCATATACGCATGTATGTATGTGTGTCTATAGCCTAAATAATGTTAAAGCCATTAAGAACAATATATTTTATCAATAAGCGAGTGGCGTTCAGCTCTTGCGGGACATACATAATCTGTGTGCCTGCAAGAGCCACAAGACATCCACATTACGGTTAATGTTACAAGATTTCTAATAACCGTAAGACGCGTGTAATAACTCATTACATTTAAAATCAAGTGACTACTCAACTGTTTCCTCTGATGTACAGAATGACAAACGGAACAGCGTATTCTGTTATGTTGTGACTCGTTACAACATCAAATGTCGTCTGTTCATCAAACACTGGACCAATTATTTTCTCTCTGAAATGTTCCACTTTTGTAGTCTGAATATGGTGGCAGAGAGAAACCGGAAATATAACCATGTGAACGGTGAATTTACCAATTCCCTTTGTTTCTTGGAAATAACAGTGAATATCTTTGACGTGAGCAGTATCGTTTAGACATGCTACCACGTGCGACTTGCCTATGCTTGTTTTCAACAGTCCGTTAAGAACATATCTTAAATCGCTGTAGCATTTTCTTCTGTAGTCGGGTAAGTTTTCAGCACTAATTAGCTTTCGATTAAGATATTCTCTAAGTTTAGACCTTTGAAGAGGAGTTTTTCTATTACAGTCTTGGTCCATAACTTCCAGGCGTTTTGGAGGAGCAACCATTCGTATCCAATGTAGTGTAGTTTCAGCAACAGATGTCGCTTTTGGCAATTTGTTTTCCAACAGCTCGACATCATCTGGCCAGAAGTACATCTTCGGAGAACAGAGAGACTTTAGTGACTTCTTGTATAAAACGAATCGATTGAATTTGCAAACGTGTAACCCACAGTCATCGCAGTCATTGTTCAGATTGCAATCTTCTCGTACTTGCCATGCGTTGTAAAGAATATTTTGTTTTTGAAGTGCACGGATGTTAAGCAATGCAAAAGAAAACACGTGGGTCTTTCTGAAACCTCGAAAGATTGGCTGCGTGTCCGGTCGAAACTTTCGAATTCCCAAGACACCGTATGTTTCAGATGGTCCAGTATAAAAGTGTAGGTCTTCTTTGGAATTTACACAAGAACACGTCAGTGTTTTTTGACGATTTTTGTAAGGCAGGAAATTTCTCTTTGGTGCCTTTTCGCAATCGAACAAAGATTCCAGCTGCTTGAGGACAGTATACAATGAAACCTCTTCAAATTCAATGTGACCTTCAGGAGTTAGTTTGTTTTTTCCTGGCGGGTCTGAGAATTTCACAGAGGAAATCTGGTAGATACTGTCATCAAGAAGAAATATGTAGTCGAGACCAAGTGCCTGTGCGAACATTTGAATGGCTCGTCTTGCGAATCCGATACCTCCAGTATTGACATCGACATCACAGTCTGGCAAAGTGTCTGGCAGCTGAAGTATGGCATGAGTTGTCTGCCAGTTCTCACAATAGGCGACAAAGTCTTCGGATCTGACGACAAGTATCTGAACATATTGGCAGGATGAGTTTGTATGAGGACAGATCATCGAATGATGGTAGTTGACAGTGGCGATACCCGATCTCTTGTAGGTGGGATTAAAAATCCAGGTGTTTATTGTTGGACAGGTAACTGTAGGTTGCGTATCAGATGCTTCCAAGGTTTGACTTTTCTGCTCTTCTGCCGATAACGTGGCATTTAGCTTATCAAATAGCTTTTGAAACCTCCGTAGACGTGGGACTGCTATTTTTATTGGCATCTTCTTCGAACCCAGGCTTATTTTCCATTCCTTGAGCATGGTAGTCGCCGAAGACAAACAGTCTGTGCAAGCATTGTGCTCTGTGCGGCTAAACATTCTGAATGTACTATATTCAGGAATAATTGCTCTTCTCTTAGATGTTTGGCGAGTATTTTTAGGCGTGGCATTTCCACAATACTGTGGAGGTTTCCTATGGATATACGGGCCATAGATGCGATCATATTTAGAACCTTTTATTTCCTTTTTCAATGGCATATTCTCTGCCATTGTTTGCCAGTGTGGAAATTGCCAGTCATCGGCGAACAATTCGACCGACGAACTCGTCACTTCTTCACTGTCTGAATCTTCATCGTCTTCATCAGAATACGTCTCCTCTAAATCAGTTTGTTTCGTTATTAGTTGTCTAAGTAGCGAAATGACCTTGAGAAATACTCCAGTCTTTCCAATCTGTGGTTCAGCCTGAAGAAGTAAACGATTGTGATGTTTCGTTTCATTCTCAAAATCGTAATTTTTTTGATTGGGTTTAAGGCTGCGACGACCAGACGGCGGCTTTGTGCTGCTACTTCTGCGTGTGTATCTATCTACATTTTTCTCACGGAATGACGTTTGCAAATCAGGGCTAGTCTCAAGACTATTCTTAAACTCTTCCATCAGTTTAGGCGCAACAAGAACATAGGGTAGTTGTGAATAATCGAACTTATTCTGATAACGACACAGACGCCCAATCTCTTGCTGAAGCGAAGATAATTTTGGTTTACTGGTTTGTCGAGCTCTTAAATCCATTACGTTAAATGACGGTGGAAATGTATCTCCCATTCGTCCGTTTTCCACGATGATCAAGATACACGGCAAACGGTCAAGGTCTGAGAAGTGCTTGAGAAAGTTATGCGGGTGAAGACAGTTTTGGCAATCAATCGAGTCGGTTTTTGGCTCATATTCTTTGCAATCGCATCGTTCTAACGTGTTTGAAAAATTGCTACATTCTTTGCGCTGTAGTGTCTGCCAGATGCGATAAACGGAAGCATTGACCTCATGATTGGAAATCTTAAATGCGTCAAAGTATCGGATAACTTCGAATAAACAAAGTTCTCCTTCGCTTCCTATTTTTCTTGCCAAAGTCAGAGTAGCGTAAAATCTGTTTCCAGATGCGATATCTGAAGCCCTGAATACCTTCATGTGTCCATTCATTTCACCTTCCATGTCCGATTCCATCTGAATCAGATCGTTTATTATTCTAAACGTTTCGTTTGTGGATAAAACTTCCATTGCTATATCCCTGAAGACCTTGCTTTGACTGTGCTCCTCAATGAGCAGCTGAACTTTCTCGATACTTTTCCACATTTCCTTAATCTCCTCGGAAAATTTATCGAAATTTGCATGCAACAGATATCCTGCGAAATTAACGAGAAAGTTTTCGGAATCCTCACATGACCAATTCTTCTTAACTTTACGCGTTATCTTTTGTAGGTTTTCCCAAGCTTTCTTTTCTATGTAGTCTACAACAATTTGGAAAACTTTAGAAGAAATTGGCGGGACTTCGTACTGCCTTTCAAGTTCTAAACATATATTTCTTAATATTTTCTCTCTTTCGCCAGCATACAATGTCCATATCTCGCCTAGTTGTAACACGTTTGCTGTCTTAAAAGTTCTTCTTATTGGATTTATCAGAGCAACATAGTATGCGTATTCAGCAGCCAATATATCATCATAGAAATAGTCAGAGACTTGTCTTTCTCCAACAGCTTGATTTACAGCAGAGCGACGATTCCTTCCTCTTGGTTG
The DNA here is from genome assembly GCA_963556255.1 of Allolobophora icterica. Classification (NCBI taxonomy): domain Eukaryota; kingdom Metazoa; phylum Annelida; class Clitellata; order Crassiclitellata; family Lumbricidae; genus Allolobophora; species Allolobophora icterica. The sequence goes on along the minus strand of OY744603.1, from coordinate 25,353,547 downwards.
TAGTTCCCTGAACATGGCGTTTGATTCATTGTCAGTTCTGATAAGCTGCTCTTCTGTAGCTTCGTTACGAATTGAATTGTAATAGAAGTTGAGTGACAGATACTGAGGCCCAGGTTCGATCTCATCAAACTGTTTCTGGCTATCTATAAGAAAGAAATATGTCCTATCAGGTGCCATTTTTGCATTAGCTGCGGGGCTTGGGCCAAGTTCAACTTTGCTGCTTTTGTACTTGCTGCTTTTGTACATGTACATTAAATGGCTTAACTTTGCTTCCGTTAAATTGCCTAACGTTGCTCCCGTAGAGACGGATTCTAATTCAATGACATCCTCTCCGTGTTCCATATGAACTTTGAATAGTCTGGAACTAGCTTCGACTTGATCATTTTCCGTTTTTGTAAATCCCACTTTGTTACCTTCTACAGTGAGGGCTAACAACCCGTCTTCAGTAGTAATAGTGACTATGCCACTCATTCCTTTGATTAGGAAGGGAATTGCTTGTTCTGAATCGTTTGTTCCGATTACCGAATAAAAATTGTTTTCACTTGTACTTTCATCTACGCTCAGCCATATGGACTCGTACCCGGAGATCTGGGGAACTCGCAGGAGCAAGACAAGCCCTTTCTTAATGTAAATTTCATAGTTTTCTGTCCACTTAAACACGTGCAATTCTTTTACAGTGCCAACCTCCTTCGCTACATCTCTCTTCTTGTTGTGTTCTAATAGTTTCTTATGTCTAAGATCGTATTGGACTGTATCAACTACAATGAACCTTCCATCGTCCGATGCTTCTGCTACGTTCACCACAGGAAGCCTGGAATTTTCTGTCAGAAGATTCCAAGGAGTGGCAGTAACCAACAAGACAACAACATTGGGATGTTCATAATGATTCCAGGCATTGACCAGCTTGTGATTTGCTCCAATACTATGAAGCTGAGTCGAATGTGAAATGCCCCAGTGCGCCTCGTCTGCTACAATCAGGAACAGTTTGTCGGGATTGTTCAAGATCTCCTGCTCCAGTCTGTTAAGTTCACTGTCTGTATGTTTTGTAATGGCGTATTTTCGGACTCGCTGTTTGGCTTTTTCTCGGAGAATCAATTCATCTTCATAGTCTTCTGTCGAGAAACACTGAGCTCTTCTGTCACACAACCTACTCAATGTTTGCTCCTCTAGCATATTTGATCTTGCAGTGTATATCCGAAAGTCGAACTCTGTGAAACTTTCCAGCTGTCGTTGATCATGGTAATAATCGAGGATGAAACGAATTCTCTTAATGATTGCTGATGCTGCGTATTCCTGCGATGAATAGAAGCAAGGCTTCGGTGGATCCGTTCTATCAAGTCGCCGTTTCTGCTGGACTTCTTCTGTAATCACATACTCTGAATCGTCTTGAGACAATCTGGTGTCCGATATGTGACCCCAGAGTAGTCGCCGTAGGTCACCATTGTGGTCAAGCACATTGTCGATTGCTATCCTTAGCTCTGGTCTCTCCGGATAAAATTCAAATGCCTTTGGATTAAATCGCTTATGAAGGCGATTGCAGTATTCTACCAAGCCGCAGATTATTTCTGTTTCTTTATCTGTGTCTCTGACTTCTGGCGCATGTAATAGAGGAACTTCCCCATCCGGTGTGTCATCATCTGATGCTTCATCTTCGGTGTCGACGCCTCTTTCATTGCTTTCGTCTGCTAGAAGAATTTCGCTAACCAAAGTTACGCAACTTTTCTCTTTAAACGCTTCAAGCAGACGCCGTAAAACACCAAATATGTTAGTTTTTGTCAGATACGCTCCCCGTTTAATGATATCCTTAGTCCATCTCATTACAGTATATCCGTCGAAACTAATCTCTTCTGGTCTATCGATACCATCTTCGGAAATTACTAACAAAATATTCTGCTGATTTCCAGTCTCTGCAGTTTCTTCGGTATCGGACATTTTAAGGTTTCTTCTAATCTTTACAACGGTTTATCTTACAAGATTAAGACTACGCCCTACTGGCTTCGGACTGGCTTATGATTGCCTTAACATTAAGAATGATGCCTCTGCTTTTATGCTTCATCCGAGGCAACAGCATGAGAAGAAATCAACTGCACTTCACCTACAAGGCAAAGTAAGGCTTAGCCTTGTTCATGCATATGAAAATAGGCTTAGAGCCACTTATTTGAGAGTTTACCGATATGCTCTAGGCTAAACATACATTTGAAGGACAAGTAAAAGTCCGCCTGACCCTTGACATTGCAGGAAAACCTGCACGAATGAGACAAAGGCAAATAAGGTCGTCAAAATGCCATGTCACGGCTGTTTGAGTCTGTGAAAGCCATCATCAGCAACCATGACGCCACATGCACAGTTGCATGGTTCAAATAAAACGGTTCCAAGACGAAGGTCGAATACCACTTCAGAAACGTCATCGCAAAGTATCGAACCACTGTTATTGGAAAAGCATACAGCCAGTCACCAGTGGGTGGTTCAGAATTCGTTTTCCATTCTTACTACTACTATTATCACTACTACAACAACTACTACAACTAGGCCTACAACAACAACTACTACTACTGTTATTATTATATTTATATCACAGAAAGTTTAAACGCACAGTCGTACAGTCGCCATGTGAAGAACAGTCAGCGAGAAATAGTAAGCTCCGCGGGACCACACTGGTAATCGGCTCCATTCTCTGGTGGCGGCAACATTGAAACAATGACAAGAGCCCATGAAGGTTTTGCATTATGGCTCAGCCAAAAACCAATACCGGCATGTCGCAGGCTGCGGGAAGAAATGTAAGGAGAGACATATGATTGAAGGTAGGTAGGAGTGCTCATTGTTAGACAGTCAGACATCCAGTTTAAATCTTATTCCGATTCTACAGGAAGCCAATGCAATTAAAATTCTCACACAGCGAGCGAATATGTTCATAGGTGGGTATACTATACAGTCTATACTGACGGCGAGCTGGTTTTACCGATATATACTGAACCGATATCGCGGTATTACAAAACCAAAACCGGTTTCAAAGTCGGTATGCAATAAGAATAGATTGATACCCAATGCTGAGTAAAAGACCTATGCCTGTTATGCAATCAACATGTTGGTGTAGTGTAGTTGGGTTATACAGATTTTCACACGTAATAATAATCATTTATGTCTCAAAATTGGCTGTACAACACATTAACAAAGGACCTGTCTGAGCAACTCTAGAACATTCGCACTGCACTGCTGAATTAAATATGACACATCAATTAATTGCTTCATTCCTCAGAGTCGTTATATACAAAACCATCGACATTTTAAGAAATGATAAAAGCACAGTTTGCCACGTAAAAAAATAAATTATTTAAGTACAAATTTGTTCGAGACTACATCACTGCACATTGTGCAGTTGCTAAGTGTGCAATTTATAAAAGATCAGATAGTCTTCAAGCGACTTTTAACTATGATATTAGAGCATAAAAACGCGGAGAAAACCGATGCCCGATGTGGCGATATTTTTATAAACCGAAACCAAAACCGACTTGAAGAACCAATACCGACCCAGTTGTAGTCTATACAGGTAGGCCTATCTATATATCATCACCAGTAGGCCTATGTAAGCTTTCTGAACTACTTGCTGTTATAGGGCCTATCCTGTATGTATACAAACTTTCGTTCAACATGCAAACTTATGTTTCACGTAATATTGTGGGGTACATGTTGCAACTTAGAAAATAATCGATAAATAGTTTTACTCACGGACTGCAAAAGTTGTAAGGCACAGATTCGGTTAAGAGTGGAAGCCATGGCCTTTGGCTTCTGTGGATCAACTTTACACAGCAAGGCCACAATGCAGGCTATGATTGCTTATAGGCCTATCTAGTCTAGGCCTAAAACGCATGCTTATCGGTGTTAGGCGATTCATAAACTACGCCTACTAGTATAGGCATGTACACTAGGGTGGTGCGAACGTAATGGTAAAAAAATTTTTTTTGAATTATTAATTGTAATAGCGTGAAAAAGCTGTGTATGTAAGAGGTGAATACATGGCTAAATTTGTTAGTTGCTAGTGCCATGTCTTGAACTGCCCCAACGACTTTGAAATTGAGCAGTAACAGATGCTTGCAAAATAGTAATAAGCAATTACTTCCCATAATGATTGACACACGTTATGCAAGTTATTACCAATATATCTGTCACTAATAACTAAAGAATCCTTCACAAAATTATACATTTGGTCACTGAACATGCCTGAATACAAATATTAAGAAGTTGAAGATCATTGTCATGGAGTAATATGGGCAGTTTGGACAGTGGACACTGGGCACACAAACGCTGTCCAACAGTCAAAGTAATTAAAAACGTGAACAAGCTTGAAACAGAGATATAAATATCGATTAAATTATCCAAAACTCATAGATTACAATTGTCACACATTATGGAAGACATATTAATCTCTTTTGTTATTAAAAGAAGCCACCTGTTGCCAGCACATTGTTCTGTGCCCTAATTATCCGGTTCGAGCAATTTCCAGGCAAACCGCTTGACATGCTTCGGTTACTAGTTTCACTCCTCTCTTACAGCGTGTGTATGACATGGCACCCAGTATAGCGTTGGTGGCACTAACTATTTTGCTGGTTCAACTGGAATCTTTGATAACAGCGGTGGGGCGGTAACGGTCAAATCCATACTCGACGTAACTTTCGGCGTTGAAGTTCAAAGTTGGTATGACAAACTTTCTGATACCCCTCGGTTGCTGTTGTCGAGCTTTCAAAAGACGACGCAACCCCAGTTCGTTTATATGTTCTTGTTTATCTGTTATCATTGCTAATAAGATACCCTCTGGGTGTGCAAAGATATCAAAGTACAAGGTTTCTATTGAATCCCTTGTTTCACCTGCTTGCATTGGTGAACGCTTTCTAGCAATTTTTCTTTCTCGGCGAAGCTTGTAGCACTCGATTACATGGGTTGATTCGGTCTGTGAAACAATACCAAAATCTTCTAGTACAGCATTGGCAATTTCCGCACCTGATCTGTCCGATATTATATATTGGTGACAGATTTTGACAACTTTGGTAAATTTTTTTATCGTTTGCTAAGTTTTATTCACTTCTTTGGAGGTACCGGTACTTGGTTTTCTGACGCATTCATGTCTTCTTCGTCTGCTAAGCGTTGACTCTGTGCTGGATCTATTTCTCTTTCCGCAGCGGAATTTTGATCATTACTGTCTTCTAATGTTTGTTCATTGCTGAAATCGAAATGTTTGCAACATCTTAGGTGCTTGGTCAGCTTGGTCAGCTTTCTGTCATGCACCTTTTTAGTTTAGTTGATGCAATCTTATCTTGACCGCCAATAATCATTACTCTAATCGTCCCCTGATCATGTAGGAACTCATGTTCATTGTTTCGCACCTTTCTGGCGTTGGGACACTTACCCCCAAATGGTACATTTGCAAGCTTCGATGTCAACAACTTTTTCCCTACATTTGTGTTAAGAGTTTTGCAATTTTTACGATATATAGGCCTACTACTACTTATTCGACCTCTATAGGTCGGCGATCGAAAGTCATCGTGGAATGTTCTTATCATCTTCAAAACTCTTGTATGTGAAACTGCCACGATGGAAGCTTTTCTCCATATACTTCGATTTGTCTTGCTACGATTCCTGCTGTTTGAGTGACAATAGATTCTTTGGTTCCTTCCGGGTCGACTCTGTTGAGGTTGTGTTTAACATAATTATAGTGCCTCGTAACGTCTTTATAAGTTGGCAAGACATTTTTCGGTAACGCGCACCTATATCCAAAATCAGTACATTTTCAGCGGTTCTTGTTTTTATTTTGGATAACGACTCAGTAACTGATCGATGTGTGTGTCCCTACAATGTCCCTAAAATGTGTGTCATGGCGATCGCTAAAGCTCCAGGAGTTGACAGCACAAGGTGACAAGGTGAACTGATCGAAAAGACCTCTTTAAAAAAATTTGCGATTACCGGATTTCTACAAACTTTTGTACATGACATTGATTATTATTATACAATTAATATGGTGCCCTAAATATGACACATGACGTGGTGGACAGAGGTGTAGCTTTGGTCTAAAAAAGTGGGGGGATACCAATTTCTTACATACACGAAGCAAGGCAAAGACTGCGATTTCTTGGATGTATCACAGAGTAGATTTAGGTAGGTAATATTAATAATAATAGTAAGTAATAATTGCAGAAGAGAGTTAAGTAAGTAGACACATAGGCAGGCGCCTTAGAAGCTGTAGGAGTTCAGAATAGGATTCATTGTTATGACATCTCTAGATTAACTGTATCCACCTGGTCAACTCCTAGGAAGCGCCACCGTCTTCACAGATAGGCTGCGAGCGAGGATTTTAGTTATTGACAAGTAGATATTTTGGTGAAACAAATTAGTCAACAGCTGGAGATTCTTGGGACCTTCCAGAAGGTGATCTATCCACGTCAGTAAGGCCAACCTACTGGTTTTCTATTCGTCAGTAGATTTAGGTAAGGTTAGACTAGGACAACCTTCCAGTATACCTTATCTGATGCCAATCTAATAATCTAAGGTAAGGCTTACAGGGAACGAACCAATCAGGAGTATACCTTTACCATGAACCTCAGAGTACGTGAGGTTAAGGAAGTCTGTAAGATAGTCAGCAAGAGAGAATGAGTCTGGAGGTCGTTCAGAAGAGTCAGCGGTTGGTCGAGGCAGAATGTAGCTTAGACTGCGCAATCTGTATTAGCTGACATGTCTAGTGTTAAGCAGACACTAAGCGTTCCTTCTTAAGAGTTTAGTATAGTTGTTCTGTAGATGTCGCAATCTCGTAGTCATCTCATCGTCTGTGTGATTGAATTATAATCTGCTAGTGAAACTGTATCTGTAAAGAGACATTCGTAAGAATGATAATAAAGACATTCGTAAGAATGACAATAAAGACATTTCTACACAGAGAGTCGGCAGTCTGAAGGAAGATAGATAGCTTCGTCAGACAGAGAGAGAAACATTTCTCTGTTATAGATGGCTCAATAATAAAATATTGATTGGCTTTGTTTAAAAAGTGGGGGTGCGGTACCCCATTCCAAAAATTGGGGGTACGGGTACCCATCGTACCCCGCCCCAACAAATTACGCCTATGGTGGTAGGCCCACTACCGGTTTGCTTAATATTGAGGATTGAAGGGATGAAAGACATTGAAGGACGAAGGTTCGCCATAATCTGAATTGGCTCTAATGCACTAGCAACAGGGGTATATTATCGAACTTCTACGACTCAGCTGGGGCACCTCAGAACTTCAAAATAATTCAACCAAATTTTGCACAGTCATTTACTTTCACCAAATGCAACTTTTAAACACTATTACGTTTGGAAATTCGCATTTTAGTTTTTTCGCACCACCCTAATGTACACTGTCATGGCTTATACAGGGTCTGAATGTTACAAATGGGCACATAAATGACCAAATTAGGCATGACCTATATTCCGGGTCCAGATAAGAAGTTAAGAATCTCTGTATAAGCTTTACTTCCAAAATTCAAACATTGGTTTTTGCAGAATTCCCCGTAGAGGTATTTTGAAGACATGAGTGTCAATTTTCAGCCACGCTTTCTTAGTGGTCTGACTTGATGACACAATAGTCACGTCTTTCCAAACTGCCTCTTTCCAATTAATACATAAATACAGCCCCTGTATATTGGAACGGTTTGATGATGATGATGATGATTATGATGATGATGATGATAACGACAATTTATATGGCGCCGTAACGCGGCCTTACCGCTACAAGGGCGCCTTACAACTCCTAGCGGGCAGCTAGGTTTATGTTGTATTTACGTACTATTGCACTGGACTATATGCAGCGTTTTTAACCTTTCTAAAGAAACACTTAAATATGGGTCAGTATGATAGCCATACGCCTTGCACATAGACATATTACTTACGTTGCGTTGCAGTAATAGGGTACTCATTCTTAAACTGGGCAGTTATGTGCATTATTGGAATAATGCACATTATAACTGTATATAATAATAAATCACTTGTAGATAGAGAACAGACCAAAATGTTATACATTTGTTTTAAAAGGTGTGTCGTAATTCGTGATACTGTTGTATTTTCGAGTAAAAGGCACACAATACAATCATAGTGACCTACATTATGCCCTGTGTTCAGATAGACCTGTTAATACAGAAGGCCAACACGTGTTATACTGTCAAGTGAAATCGAAAGTGAAAGCAATATATCGAAGCGGAAAATTAATATTTAACCTATTGTTATACCGCCTTTATAAATGTATAACATTATATAAGAAACATCTATGGCCAATTAATTCAGTCGTATATTGCTAGTGGTGACTTTCTAGTTATCTAAGTAGTGTTCACTTATTGATTAAATTTTGTTTCTAATGATACTGATTTTATTTAGCCTGATGCAGGCAGTGCCTTTATGAGTATGTGTCTAGCTCATACAAACTTATATAGACACATCTGTAGCCACCGAATTCAGACGTATTGTAACACCTTGGGCTACAAAATTAGGCTGTATTTCTTCAAGGTTGGTTGTTGTCTCCCCCTCTGCGTCATTGGGTTGGATTGTTCGTCTGAATGCGTGCACACGAATTGTCAGGAAAAGAAATGACTGGAATTCGTTTAGAGGGGTTTATGCTGGAAGGAACTTTCACCAAAGGTGAAGCGTTAGGTATGCTTTACGTTTATGGATATGGCTGCAACTTCGTTATTGTAGAGACTTCTATGGATTGATTAAGGTAAATTTACAATCATAGATGCATGCCAATGTTGTGTCGAGGAAATTAAATAGTAGCAGCTATGGCAAAACGACAGGCTATCACTTTTTCGACTCTGCTTGTGAGGCTTCATGCCATGCTGCTCTCGTAAGCATTAGTCATACAACCTTTGATAGCAATACATGTACTGGTTGTATTGTGCATCGGTCGATGTATTTAGCAATGAATGCATGTCTCTTTATGGTAGTTCAGTTGATTTATGACCAGGCCATAATTATATTGAAATGTGCATTGGATTTGTGACTAGACTTAGTCGTGCGCGACGCAGATGAATGTTACCAAACATAGAATTTCTACTCTTCATGCTAGTGAAGAATGATCTAAGCTATACCACGGTAGAGCTAATTGTGTCCTGACGCAACACTTAGTCGAATCCACCAAGTACGGCTATGTATGCATGTATTGAGTTTTTTTTGATTATGGCATGGAAGTTTTTGTGCACGTTTTCAGTGAGTTTTGTGTGCATTTTCATTGGGTATTATGCGCATTTTAATTAATTCTTGTGCGCATTTTTATTAGGTCTTGTGCACATCTTCGTTGAGATTGTTGTCTGCTCAACCCTATGTTTATTGAGTTTTTGATTACGGCGTGGAGGTTTTTGTGCGCATTTTCATTGAGTTTTGTGTGCATTTTTCACTGGGTGTCATGCACATTTCAATTGATTCTTGTGCGCATTTTCATTCGGTATTGTGCACATCTTCGTTGAGATTGTTGTCTGCTCAACCCCATGCTCATCGAGTTTTTGATTACTGCGTGGAAGTTCTTGTGCACGTTTTCATTGAGTTTCCAATGGGTCCTTAATTATAGGCTTAGCTTGGAAAGTCTGTCTATATTTTGTGGTGGTTAGTATATGGCGAATGTTCCAACTGTCGATTAGTCTCTCCTAAGGTTTACTTTCAGTTCAGCAGTTGCTGAGTAGTCTCATTAATTTTGGAATAGACTGGTTAGTCTTGTTTTCGTTAAAGTCATTAAGTCCTTTTCTTTGGTTTTACTTTCTATATATTAATATTTTTTAGTACGAGTTTTTTTTTTCACTGATCATAGTACAATGGACTATAATTTCACGTGTTCTATATGTACAAAAAGAGTTACAAATTGGCAAAGAAGTTTGAATTGCTCCATTTGTAAATTATATTTTCATGCTTCGTGTGTGGATCTGCTGCTGAAGTCAGATGAGGTCTCTTTGTCTTGGTTCTGTCAGGGTTGTACAACTTCTGTTTTTCCCTTCAATCACATAGAGGATAAGACAGCCTTTGCTGAGGCTATTTCAAGTGAAACGAGTCTTGAAGGTGATGGGAGATATTTTAATCTGTGTGAGCACATTGAAGAGGGTCGTCAGTTGCTGTTGAACCAGGACCTTGACTCTGACTACAATTTCTATTCTGAAATCAAAATATGTTCTAGTAATTACATTACTTTAGATGAGTGGAGTAAAGATGCTAATATTTTAACTTCCTCTGACAACTTATTGATTATGCATATAAACTGTAGAAGTCTGTTCCATAAGGTAAGAGATGTGGCCATGCTATTGTCTGTTGTACAGGTATCGATCCTGACTGTAACAGAAACTTGGCTATCTGAAGATAGATGTAATGATGTATCAATACCCGGTTATAATTTCATAAGCAAATGTAGGAATGGACAAAATGGAGGGGGAGTGGGATTTTACATTAGGGATGAAATAGTTTTTGACTGTATTGAGAGCCAATGGTTTGATGTGGGATTTGAGAGTTTTGAATATATGTTTATTAAGTTTAAACAGAAGAGGGACAGAGATATCATAGTTGGTACTATATATCGTCCATCGGGCCATAGCGTGGATATTTTCAATGTGGATTTTGATAGACTGTTATCAAAGCTTGACAATCCCAAGAATAGAATTATTTTAACGGGAGACTTTAATTTGGACTTGTTAAAAATAGAGAATCACCGCCCTACACTCACTTTCTTTAATACCTTGTGCTCTCACAGTCTGTTGCCTACCATACTACGTCCAACCCGCATTACGGCTGACACCGCTACATTAATTGACAACATTTTTGTAAATTTCTTGGATGATTCTCAGGATTCACACATATTGACTTATGATATCTCTGATCACCTACCTATAGTATTTAGTACTCCCTTTCGTCTTAACAAAACGTGTCCTAGTCCTCCTAATGAGAGAATAATTAACAGTTCCGCCATTGATAAATTCAGATATTTGTTATCTGAAGTTGATTGGTCGCAGGTTATGTCACTTTGTGATGCGAAAGAGCCTTGTGTTGCATACACTAAATTCATGGAAATATACAAGCAATTATATAATACATCCTTTCCCCTTAGAGAGCATTCACTTAAGAATAAAGGCACACCTCAGTATAAACAACCATGGATGACTAGTGGGTTATTGAGATCATGTAAGAAAAAATCTAAATTATATAAAAAATATTTGAAAAATCCAACCAACTCTAACAAAGAATCATTTACCAAATTTCGTAATATATTTAAAAAGACTAAAATAGCTGCAGAAAAAAGATACTATGCTAATAAGTTTATGGAATGTGGGAATGACTTAAAAAAAATCTGGAAAAATATTAAAACTTTGCTTAACTGTGGTAGTAGGTTCAATTTCCCTGAAGTCTTCACCACAGGAAATTCGAGTATCTCTGACAAATTTGAAATTGCAAAAAAATTCAATGACTATTTTGTAAACATAGGACCTGCCTTGGCCTCGAAAATTGATATCCCAGAAAACTGCCCATCATTTGATAAATTTCTCAAAGACTCACGTGTATCTTCAATGGGTATGCTGCCAGTTACGCAGAATGATGTTATCGAAGTGGCTAATCAAATACGGATAACATCAAGCTGTGGAATGGATGGTATTGACCCTTCAGTCGCCAGGGCCACTATTGAAACTATTGCTAAACCTTTGGCATATATTATTGACTCCTCGATTTCTTCAGGTCAGGTCCCCAATGATATAAAAATAGCCAAAGTCATTCCTCTCTTTAAGACTGGGGATAAGTCCAGTTTTAATAACTATAGGCCAATTTCAATCCTTCCTTATTTTTCAAAATACTTTGAGAAAACTGTTTATAATAAACTCATGGATTATTTCAATAAGTTTAATTTATTATCATCTAATCAATATGGCTTTCGTAAGGAACACTCGACCTTTATGGCACTATTAGATATGCAAAATAGGATCACAGAATCACTGGATAAGAATGAATTTTCAATGGGTGTTTTCTTCGATCTGTCTAAAGCCTTTGATACCGTGGACCATCGTATTCTAATAAATAAGCTTGAGCACTATGGTATCAGAGGCAATATGCTTAATTGGTTTACAGACTATCTTGAAAACAGGTTGCAATGTGTGAGTTTTAATGGCGTACTATCTCCATTGCACACTATTACATGTGGAGTCCCTCAGGGCTCCATATTGGGACCATTACTTTTTTTAATTTACGTGAATGACTTACCCAATACATCTAAGGTCTTCAAATTTGTATTATTTGCGGACGATACAAATGCATTTTCCTCTGACAGGTCATTGCAATCTCTGTTTAACAAAGTCAATTCCGAGCTTGATGTAATTGGCCTATGGTTCAAGGCCAATGGATTATCCTTGAACATTGACAAGACTAATTTCATTATCTTTCGTCCAAAGCGGAAGATAATCAATGTTTCTGATTTAAAAGTTACTTTAGATGGTGTAAATATTAACCTTGTGAATTCATGTAAATTCCTCGGAGTCTACTTGGATCAATATTTAACATGGAAGGATCATATAAATCATATAGCTAAGAAGATAGCCAAAAGTATTGGTATTATATCCCGTGTACGACATTGCTTATCAAGCACTACATTACTTAGTTTATATTATACTCTTATTTTCCCATATTTATCCTATTGTAATATCTCATGGGGCTCTAATTATCCATCGTACTTAAAACCTATAGAAATTCTCCAGAAACGAGCTGTTAGGGTAATCTTTCGGCTTCATTGGTTATCTAGCACCAAGCATATTTTCAATAAATATAGGATTATGCATCTAGGTAGTATAAATAAACTTCAAATAAGCTTGTTTATGTTTAGGTTCCACAGACATTTATTACCCTCAAATTTTAAAAATTTCTTCCTTATGGGTAAGGATATACATGATCACAATACTAGAACCTCGGTTTGTTATAGAGGTGATTATGCGAGAACTAGATTAAGACAGTTTTCTATTAAATGCTCAGGTCCGCGAACATGGAACTCGCTCCCAGAAAACTTAAAAATTGTTGTAACTCTAAATCAGTTCAAATCTAGATTGAAGATGTTTTTATTACTGACACAGTGAAAAGTATTTTGGCAGCTGCTGCCTCATGCTTATTGTTCTGCCTTATGTTTCTATTCCATGTGATGAGATAAACTGCTTCTGTGACTGCGTTGAGTTAACACAAAATAGACTGGTAAATGAGCCAGCCGAGTTGTTAGCGGGTCTATTGATCCTTTTCGGCTGACTCATTGTCTCGTACTGTAAGCTCAGGTTATAAATGCACTTTGCTACAAAGAGTTTGTACTATTTTGTTTAACCTAATGTGTTTGTTTATGTAATGTTTGATGAGTCAATAAACTGATTGATTGATTGAAAACTGATTGATTGATTGATTGATTGATGCATGGATGTATAAACAAGTTTTCTCTGAGCTTGCACAGAGCACAGTTTAGATCTTCTCGAAAGCGATATGAAGATGACTATCTAAGAGACTTGAACAGAACGATGCTTGGACCGACGTTCCATATGACGTTCCTCAGTCTTTGAGCCAGGTTTGAGTAATAGTGTGCATCATTTGTAGTCAATTTTAGGTCAAGACTGAACTAGTCTACTCCAGATTTTGAATCATTCAATAAGATGGGGTTGAAATACTGATCTCCGTGTCCGTGCTGAAAACGAACCTATCAGAACTTCCGTAGCAAAATCTTCAGCTTCGACACAGATCCGGTCTACACGCTGCAGTTAAATCCGCTCATGAGGAATACAAGCGGACATCTGCATTCAAAGACACAGAAATGCACAGAAAGAGACACATGCAGGTATTTACAAACGTTGACAGATAGGCCTACGCACAAAGACGTCTCGATTCATGCGTAGAGAGTTCAGATATATATATATATATATATATACCATATATATATATATATGAATACATATGTATATACATTGTACGCATGCGTGCATGTCTTAATGTGTAGATCTATGCTTGTATGTGGTGTGTTGCGTGTTTCTGAGTATTTGTATGGGAACTCAAATTAGTTGGAAAACCGCTGTAAGCATAGTTCGAGAATTCGCATTTTACGAATTTTAAGAATTTTTAAAATTCACGAATTTTAACGAATTTTAAAACTGCAGTTTTAAAATTCGTTAAAATTCGTGAAATAATAAAATAATACAATTCTTTGCCATGGCAACGAATTTTATTATTTGTTTAATTTTCAACTTTTTAAGCAAGTAAATGTCAATGTCGTAGGCAATCAATCAATCAGCCGTAAAAGATAGCTGACTAGCAACACAATAGTACAGATATTCAGTTACTGTTCAACTTGAAGTCTTGAACTTCGATTTCTATCATAGTTAGGGTGTGTGACTGTGAGTGTCAGACAGCAGAACGAAAAACCACCAGTGCCCCAGCTCCAGTGTGACCAGTCAGTCACTAACACAGCTTGCAACCAAACATGGTTAAAAAGGGTTGCCAACATTCACCGAGTTGTGTCTTCTACTTCATCGTCCTCTGATTCTGAATCAGGAACAGCCCACTGCTCCCACTCGTCTCTGGTTTCTATATTTTCGCCATGGGAAAATTTGTCACTTTTTACGATAAAACGATCGAATTTAGCGTCTAAAGATGAGTTAGATTTAAAGAGCAAATGCTCTTTGATTAATAACTTTGTGTGTGGTTGCAGCTTGCAACGTCGGTTGAGTTGTAGTTCGTCGTCGTAAGAGAACTGATATTGAGACTGGTTAGTTAATCTGAAGAAGTTTTCGGACAGATGTATTGCAGCTAAGTTCGAGTTCGATGAACTTTCGGTTTGAAAGACTTTGGGCGAGAAAACCTCTGAAACTATGTCTACGCCGTCCTACGTGACCTGGTCTGCGTGTTAGGTGGTCAATCGTCATCAACGCTTGGTGACTGGGGCAAAATATACGAGAAGAATCACCTACTGCTACCAGAGCCGGCGCCAGAGTATTTGGCGCCCTAGGCGAACCAGTCGCTCCGCGCCCCCGGCAAGTGCGATAACTAGGCTTAATTAATATTAAATTAATCAAGTTAATATAACCTTCACACAGGAATGCAGCCGAATGCTGCATCTTTAATTTAGTATCGTTGATTCGTCGTTGATTGTAATTATCTAAGAATCATTATTGCTTCTAAATTAAACAATAATATGGCATTTAATAAATTTTAAATTTTAAAGTTAGCCATAATTAAAGTAATAGTCTGGAACTGCATTAGCTAGCCTATGCAGCCTATGTTGTGTGGTCTAACACGTTTAATGGGAAGTTTAAATGTAAATATTAATTAATGATACAGTGCACAGATTCATTTGAACACTTAGTAACTCCTGAATTCGGACAGAACAACCAACAAATTCCTTGCAACTAAATCAACACTGTATTTTTGGATTACCCTTTCCTTCTCTTCCAAAATTACTACATGCTTCCACTCCTGCCCTTGTTTCATCTTTAAGAAATTGGATTTTAACTAAACTCGTTACGTATTAAACTTTTATATTGAATTTTACATTAAATTCTAAGCAGAAGCTTAACACAACAAATCATGACGTCATCACATTTGTTGTTGTTGCTTACACTGTTTTTAAAAAAAGCCAATGTCAATGTAAAGACCCCCAAACAATGGCCCAACGAATTTTTACGAATTTTTACGAATTTTAAAATAGACCAAAAATTCGCGAATTTTTACGAATTTTAAAACCGAAAGTCACGAATTC